>VWZO01018719.1:95589-523549 GCA_013396975.1 Bucco capensis | reverse complement strand
AAAAGGGCGCGGAGAGAAGGGGATGGCGAGGCCTCGCCTCGCCAGGCCTCCCCATCCTCTTCTCTCCGCGCCCTCTCCTCCTCCGCGGCAGGGCCGGCCCCGTCGACGACATTTTCCTTCCTTCGCCTGTTGCCGCGGAGAGGGTGTGGGCGGTGGGGCCGCCACTGCCTCTGCCGGGGGGGCGCTCCGCTCCTAATGGGAAAGGCGGGCCGGGGTAGGGAAGCTTGTCACACCGACCCTTCTCGGCCGTTGCGTGTGGAGACGCGAGGGGCAGAGCCCCTTCCCCAGCAGCTGACGTGTTTGCCTCCACTGTTAGTTAAATTAGATCAGGAAAAATGGGAATTAAGAATTAAGGCTTGCTTCCCCCCGCCGAGGTGGGTGCTCAGACCAAGTGTTGTCTGTGTATGTGTGTAGAGATGGGGAGGCAGGAACATACTGCCTCTGTCTATGCGCCACAGATACTAGACTAGCCCCTCTACAACTCGAATGGTTTGGCCATTCTGATTTATTAGCCGGGCTGAACTAATTGGCAGCAGCAGGCTGGAGGCATGCTGAAGTAATTTGGTAGATTACCTCCTCATAAAAGATAACGCTGCGTGGAGGTAAGCAAACCGGTAAATTCCTGTAGTTAATTTGACAAATACGCTGTCTGCTGGAAATTACCTGTCTGCTGCCTGGGTTTGGGATAGTGCTTCCATGTCTCGCTGGTCTCGTGGTGTGTGATAAGATTGACTTAGGCCATTTCATTCTAACTAGGGTGAATATAATAAATATAGGCAGATTTTGTGTTTTTCAGTAGAACTGCGTTATAAGCAATATTTAAGCATCATAGCTTAGAAGTAGTGGAAGCATGGACTGTCTGTAGCGGGTACTGCCCTGTAAATACAACCTTACTTGAAAGCCTAAAAATTTCCATGCGGAGTTAGTGAACACAAGTGTCAGTATTCAAGGTGTCTGTGAAATAAGAAACATATGTCTGTGTGTATACTTTCCTATATTAAACAATGTTTTTATAGTAAGTGAAAGTTGGACAAGGACAGTTTGAACCTCAGCCAGAGCTACCTTGCCAGAAGTATGCCTGGAATGTTAAGCAGGCCACAGAAACATTTAAGCACAGTCTGGGTTAAAGACTAGTAATTTGAGCGATTCCTGCCGTCTTTCACAATGATACATAACTGTTTAAATAGCCTACATATTCACCTACCAGATGAAGATCTTTTGTCTCGTTATTTAGCTGTACTTATGCATGCACATAGGTTTTTGCTGAGACATTAAATATTTGTTAGTGTGCTTTAGATAGCACATTTTTTGCCATTAAAATGCATGCACATTTTTTTAGCTTGCATCCGATATGCAGTTTTAAAGGTAACCAGTGACATAACAACGTGTCTGTGGCTTCTCTGTATATTGTCCTTTCCATTAAATTTCAGAGGATACATAGTTTCATCTTCTGGAATGTCTTGCCTACAGACAATATCAATGAAGATTTAGCCATTTATTGCCATGTTTAAACTGATATTACCATACAACTTAAATAGTAATGCTAAAATTATGACTTCAGTTTTTGAAAAAATAATTGAAATGCCACACAATGCTTGAGAATTTGTCTAAATATTTCTCACCAATGTGTAAACTTAGGTTTATTTTTTGCCTTGGGTAAGAACAGACTGTACAGCAGGGCCTGAGACATTTGTATTGTGGCAGTGAGAAAAAACATGTTTTCCTGAGCATGTATCAGTAAGTTTCTACAGAATTTAAGTAGCAGTAGCTAGTTCGATGATTGCAGAGTTCATCTCTGATTGAGAATAGACTACTGTTACTACTTTAGTGAGTTATTCAGATTCCTGTGGGCAGTGGCAAAGTAGAAAAGGATCAGGTTAGTTGTGTTCTGCCAAAGTTTGGGAAAGAAAGGTCAGAGAGGCAGGGAAATGGTACCAAAGCTGTGTTTTTGCAAAAAGAAGTTGAAAAAGTGGAGGGCAGAATAAGTTGCTTGTATCACATGTATCTCAGCATTTTGAGTTTGGGAGCCCCCCATTTCTGTGTTTGAGTGGTTTTATTTCTATCCAGAAGGAACTGCACAAAACTATGGGACCTAAGACCATGCTGCACTTGATCAGGGCTCTGAGGATCAGCACCTCTAAGCTTTCCTGTGAGCAGTAGTCTCATAAGCATCCCCATAGACTCCTCTTACTCAGTAGCTGGCACTTAGTATTTGTCTTTCTTTTCAGCATTCCCCCTGAGATTTCTCAGCCTTTTGAACAGTTTGGTTAGTGAGTTCAATCTGAAGCCGTTACTTGATTAAAAAAACCCAACCAAACCAGAAATCCCCCCTTCACCTCACCCCACTGTTTTTCCCATTGAAGCTAGGAAGAGAAGGAAATACTAATTGGAGAAGCTGAGGAAGGAGAAATGTGCTCTATAAAGGATTTTGGAGTTTGGGAAAAAGGTGATGAGGGCAAGGGAGGTAAATAATTCAAAGTGAGAGGGGATAAAGGACTCCAAAGTGGATATCCTTTATTTTTCTGTGTTAAGAAGGAGTGGAATAAGTTAAGAAAAAAAGAGAGTGAATAGTAGAGTGATAAAATGAGTGATTTGAGAAGCATCATTGATATCAAATCAGTGATTAGGTTGGGGAAGATACTGTGTTGATCTGTAGGTAGAGTTTAATGAATGAATTGTGGGCAGTTGTCTGGCAGATCCTGTAGATCTCAGAACAGAGCCATTCGGTGCATGTTCCAGTAGTAGTCATCTTTTATCTTAGTAGATTCTAAGTTCTTCAAAGCAGTGAGCTGCCTTTTTATCTTGTGTTTGCACAGTACTTGCAATATTGAGATTCTAGCCAATAACTGGGGATTGTAAATGATCTTATAAAAGACTATGTTTGTGGTTGATATTGATGATCCTCGTGGTACCAAGGATCCTGTTACTGTTGCAGTTTGTTACAAGGCTGTGTTTCCAGATGATTAGAGCTTAACCAAATTGTTCAAGTTTGGCAAAAGCTTTCCAAGCTGGTGAGTCTTGTTAGTTTTGTTGTACGTGGAAACTTCAGCTAAAACAAAGTGTTGCTTTTTACAAGAGTGCTATGGGTGAGGGAGTGTTTCCTTCAGCTTCTTAATGTGAGTTGTTGTGTTTGTTTGAAGATTTAAATTATCATGTTTTGGAGTGAGGATTTTTAAACTTGTAAGGCGTAACCATCCATTTGGGCCAGTTTAGGACACACTAAAAAGTCATTATGGACTGGGCAAAGACTTAGATTTTAGCAGCTGCATTTGCAGAAAATTACTACAAGCTGGACTGCTGGTATGTTAATTGAAATCAGGGATATTTTTTTGTCCTGTGTCTTCATCAGCATCTTAAGTCTGAGACCTAAAGGCTGCTTAATTTGAACACAAGAGAGAACCTATAGAGGAGATGTGTTGGAACAGGGAGTATGGGAGCAAGTGGGATTGGTCTTGAAAATTGACAGGGGTCAAAATTTCAGTAGGCTGTGGAAGGCAAAGCAATCAGGAGTTGGGGGGGTAGGGAGAATGAAGATGGCACCTGAAGCCTGGGAAGAAAAAAGTAGGGGAACTGGACTAAAAACCAGTAGGGCAGGGAAAAACAGGTAAGAAGAAACCGGTCTGGTGAGGGTTCAGGGTGTGAGGTGTCAACTCTTTTCTTGGCTGTATAGGGAACCCCGAGGGAAAAGAAGGTGCTCTGAGTTTGGGTAAGGAATCTTCAGGGTCAGAAAATATGCATGCAAAGCAGCATGTAAAGTCTAGGTGAAGAAGGGAAGGTAGATGGAAGGTGAAGTATAAGAACTTTCTGTGAAATATGATGATGAGGGGTCAGGAAGTGTAAAATGTGCTTGACAAGGGTACTGAAGAAAAATCAGAATTGTAGAGATTGGAAATAAGCAGGAAAGGCTATTGGGCTTGAAACAAGGAGTGAGCTTGAGAAAGTCACCAGGCAGGTTTATGTTATTATTTTGTTATTTATTTATGTTATTGGAGGTGCAGAGTAGAAATGCTCAAGTAATGGGCAGAAAAGTCCAGAAATGCTGGCTTGTTTTTGCTGAACCGTTTCAGGACTCCTCATTGTTTACTTGTTTCTAGCAAATGTCTATATTACCCAGTTTGCCTCTTCTCTCTGTGGGATGCTACAAAGACAGTCCATTACTACTGTTGTTTCCTCCGTTAGAGCATGTGGTAAAACAAGGTACTCAAACCCGTGTGCCACTGTGATGGTGTATGATATGATTTCTCTTTCCCCTGTTTGGTTTTGTAAAGGAATAGGAGATTGCAAGTAAGAAGCTTAAGTGGAGAGAATATTCATGTCAGACATTCAACGCTAGAAAATCCCAGATTTAAGTTATTAACTACTTCTTGTTTTGTACTAAGAAAGCCTTTTTAGTGGAAAACTACTTTTTTTTTACCTTATGTGATGCATGGAGAAGAGCGACTCTGAGGCCAGATCGGAGGGCAGTGAAGTACATGAAAATCATTTCTAAAGTTTGTTGCTGAAATTGGAAGATGTGCCCCTCTCTAGTGAGAGGACACACTGGTCTTTTGGCACACCAATGCACAAAATGGTTTGAAAGGCAGTGGCTTCTTTGTCAAGGCAAGAGAATATCTCCTGGAGTATTGGAATGTATCTGTCTGGTTAACATTACTCAGGAGAACCCAAAACCAATCAAAAGCAGCATTTAAATAAAGATTTTTCACAAATAGTGTTTTTCTGGACCTAGGTTAAATCTCTGCACTGAGAGTTACAATTAGTGTCATTCAGTATTAGAATTCAAATATGTCCATTCTGAAGCATCAGAAAGATGAATGCAAAAGAATAGTTAGTATCACTGCCATTTTTGAAAGTTTACTTCAGATTTGTGTGTTCAGACTTTTCATGTCTCTTTCCTTTTTGTTTTATTTTGATTATCAACTGTGTTAACACAGTTTTGTTTTGAACTAATGTTGTTTGTGAAATGGGAAGAAAACAAAGTCATTGCTGATTGTTACTTCAATATTCCTTCTGAAAACATGATGATGCCTGGACAGATTAAAATCACGTGCTTTATTTGACTGTGATGCAGACTGTTAATGTAAAACATAAATTGTAACCTGTAGGATACAGAAATGCATTTTTGGAAGTAATACTTTGGAAATGTTTAAAGGGGAGCAGAACTACTGAAATTGGTTGTGCTTTTATAAAGTGACTCTTTAGGTTGTCAGTGCTAGGCTTGCAAGAGATGGAGATGGTTTTAAGGGGAAAAAAAAGAATGAGTTTGGATCTGGAAAATATGCTTGCCCATGAGAGCAAAAGAGCTGAATTTATTCAGTTTAAGAGGTGTTTCTGAAATGTTTTGAGTACTGTTCAGAAAAAGAGATGATACTGGAGACTTTAGAGCTCTTTTGTTTAGTAGATTTATAGTTGTATCTGATAGTCAGAATTTGAAACCAGAAATATGATATGTTTTTAATAATAAGAGATATTAAATGTCATAGCATTTTTTCCAATCCTTTAGTTCTTTAGATGAAATTAATCTAATTCAGTTGGTTCTGGTCTTATTTAAGTCAGCTATTGCTTGAACTCCCGTTGTCTGTGAACATCTATTTTTACTGGCTCCATTGCATGATATATCATTTGACCTATATATAATATATATAGCTAAATATATCTCATAAGGATTGGCAGAGCAGCCGTCATTTCATTAGAAAGTGGAAAGCTTCTCTATCTAGTTGTTTCTCTTAAGACAGCAAGAAAGACCAGTTTATCCCCCTCACTTGAGGCATCTGGGTCACTGCAGTTGCATCCTTTGATTACCTCAAGTTAGCAGTAAATACAGTGGGCTCGATAGAATTTATATGAAAACCATTGCATATAAAGGAGTACTTGAGGTCCAGATGTTTTGAATTTTCTGTGCAAATGTTAAGCCTGGATGCAGCCACAGCATGGATGGGAAAGCTATGCAGCTGTGTAACTGCCCTTCTGGCATGTGACTGGGAATACATAGTGTAGCACATGGTGCTGAGAAAGGGCTGCAGTGCCCTAAGCCTCCCTGGGCAGTCTTGCACATATTTGTACTTTAGTTCTTGTTCAGAATAATTCAGTAATATATTTAAAGGCATGCTGTAGCTGACATTTGTTTTGAAAGTTTCACATATATATATATATGCCATGATAGATCTTCTTCTCTGCCTTTCAGGAGGGAGATACTTTTTTTTTTTTCATCCTGGACAGAAGGTCTTCACAGAGATATACACTTTATGTTGTGAGTGGATTTCATGAAAATGTTTATGATTAAAAATGAATGTAGGCACAGGTGTCCTAGAATTGATATTGCTATTAGGTATGTTTTTCAACCTGAGTCTATTCGATTGATAGATTCTGGTAAGTAGTAAATGTTAACCAGCTGATTCATGGTAAATGATTTCAAATTACTGTTTTATCCCCCTTGATCTCAGCTGTCTGATTCAGGGTTTTTTTTACAAGTAGCTTTTAATTTCTTGTCAGATTTATGTTGCTTGGAAAAAGCAGTGCCTGTGGTGAGCATTTGTGTTTTCTTGTAATTCAGCATTGTTAAAAACGAGTGTTACATCTCCAGTCACTGAAGATTATAAATGTTTTTAGTAGTTTTCTAGTGTCTCAGAAAGGAGAGGTTGGAGGCATCCTGTGTTTCTTCCTAAAGGTGAATGGTTTTCCTTCTAGTATAGTAGTAGTGAATTGTGGTTTATCTAATTGGGTTTTACTGGTTAAAGTACATATGCTCTGAAAATCTAGCTTAGGTAGCATAAAACTGCAAGACAAAATGCATGTGTGGTAAAGCATCAAAACAGCTACTGAGCCACTGTAACCTCATTGACCAAAAAAAATGCTGTTAAGCTTCTCAATGCTTTGTTAAAGGTTTTTTTGTGTGTGTGTGTGTGTAGCTTTTACATTTAAATGGAGGTATTTTCAGTAATTGGATAAGGAATGCAGACACCTGCCTACCTGTATTTGTGTGCTAGAAAGGACTATATTAGCACTTCTGACTTCAGTATGTTACAACAATGTGGTGGCAGATTTTATGAGGGATTTTTCTTGAAGGGTTCTGTGAGATGGTATTGACTACCTCACATACAAGTTTGATCTTATAAACTGAGAAACTGTGACCTGTTGTGGATGTTGTTGGTGCTTAAAACTGTTAGAGAAGTTACTATTTCTTGTACGTATAAATCAATGTATATCTGAGTCAGTACAGGCATAATGGTTGTATTTATTGTCATTAAACAGTTTGGGTATTTGCATTAACATATCTTCTAAAGGGGGTGAGGGAGAAGTGTCTTTCAGAATCTATAGTCTGCACATGTGAGAATGCAAGTTTTGAAATGCTACAAGGCTAGCTTAAAACCAAGGCTAGGACTTGGCTTCAAGTTCTCTTATCTTGAGGAAAAAATCCTATTTAGGCTTGGATTTGAGTGATAAGTTTAGTCTGAGAGGTAACAATTTAGTGTTTTTAATGAATGTAAATACAGTGACAGCAGTGTGCAAACATTAGAACAAATGACTTGTAGGCAATAAAAGAAAATAGAAACTTATCTGTTGGAAAGTCCAGTTAACAAGCTTTGCAGAGGTGCCTGTTAAATGTAATGGTGGTGTATAATTTTATATTGTTTACTGTAAGGTAGAGCTTTGTAAAGTTGTATGTGAGGATGAACAGAAGTATTCAGTTGACATTTCGGTGAAATGAAGTAAAACTATTACTTTTTCTGCCTGTAGTTAAAAATAGAACTTCCTGAATATCTTATCTGCTGCAGATGTGGCAGTTTGCATTCACCAGCAAAGCCAGCCAGTGTCACAGTTTATAAGTCATCTTCAACTTGTTTCTGTTTGAAAAAAACTAGAGAAAACAGGCTCTAGGTACTAGGTACTTTGGCAGGCTCTGCCTGCTGTGTCAGAGCAGCGTGCACACTCATCAGTGTTCTGCAGTACAGCACCTTTGAGCTAGAGGTTAGCTGCTGCCAGAACCAGCAGTGTCCTACCCATCAGCCACACGGTCTCCCTCCTCTCTTACAGTGCTGCTGGTGCATATCTGACTTTATGGCACGACAAATTGGGAAAAAAAACACCAATGTAGTATTTATTTTGTCTCTTTTTGGAGAGGTAGTTTTCAGCTGGTTTAGTTCCCTAAGCTGACTTAACCTTCGGGGCAGATGGGTATTTAAGTGGCTTATATCAATTAAGCATAATTCTTATTAATAATTCTTAAACTTGGGCAGAATTGATGATTCAGTTTAAAACCTTTGAGTAAATCCTTTGTGACTGGTGGTCCTGATTACTGATTTTTAAAATACATCTATAGTAAACCAACATATTTCTAAACAAGCTTCGAGTTAGGTTTAAAAGGAAGGATTCTCTTTTCAGATATAAGGTGGATATATTAAAACCCAATAGAAGTCAATTAAATAGCTGTCAGTCAGTTTTTCAGATGAGTAGCAGCATTGAAGTGGCTCTTAAGAAGTGAGAGGGCTACAAGCAGCAGAACCAATTTGGGGAATTAGTTTGGGGTATCATCATCAGCTTGGAAACAATTATGAAAGGTTTGGTGAAGTCAGCGGTGAGCATTGCCTTCCCTGGTGAGGAATGAAGTTGGTGTGTAAGTGAATTGGGTTTAGGAACAGACGAGTGTTTGGGGAAGGTATTGGCTGTGCCTCCAGTACCTTGGAGGTGTGTGTGAGAGAGGACTTGAAGAAGATCAGCTAGATACAGGGAGCATCTTGACAGTGGAGCACCTCCAAGGAGGATCTCAGTTTGGTGTAGAAGTGTAGGCTGTAAATGGGAAAGGGTGGAGCAGATATTGGGGGACTTGGAAGGTGGCTTTGTCGCCAGAGTTTGGAGCTATAACACATCAATAGATTGTGATAGTGTGACTGGGAAATTTTTTAAGGACCTGAATGGGTCAAGGTTGAAACTGCCAGGTCATAGAGGAGGAAGTTGTAATTAAATGAAGATGGTTTTTGTCTCTCTGCTGATGAAGAGGAGCAGGGACTCTGATGTTGTGGGTTTTGCCTTATCCCTCAGTTCCTAACTAGTCATTAAGGATGAGGGAATGGGTATCAAGGTTTTGTTCTGCTGTGTTACAAGGGTCTTGATCATTTTTTGATTCTGTTCCAGATAGGAAAATTAATTTGGACTTAGTACAATTATGATGTGCTAAAAGCATGACAGAACATGATTTGTGGCTTCTAATGGCCCATGGATTCATTTGAGTCACCATTTAATACAGCTAGCCTCCTGGTGAGCCTTGCTCTAGATCTGCATCGCATGATCTAATAAGCTGGAGTATTTCTCAGTTTGTTTCTCTGCCTTTGTGGGTGTTTGCTGGGGTAGGAAAGGCTCTTGTGTCCAGTGATGAGCTTGGTGGTCTCCTTGTGGTTTGCACGAGGGAGGCAATTGTGTGCTGTACTGTTAGCTCTTCTGGCTAAAGGAGGTGATTGCCATCAAGGACTGAATTAGTGAATATCAAAAACTGAAGAAACTTCTTAAATTTTTTGTTTTCAAAGACTTTTCTATTTCAGTATGTTTAATTGGCAAAGAAACAAAAATACAGTGATATCAACACCCTTGAACCAGAAACAGAATCAAAGGCTATCTTTCATAGCTTTCTGAAAGAGATGTTTTCCAGATGAAATGTCTATGGAGAATCTTGTTGAAACTATTTTGATTTATATTGTACTGAGGCTGTAACTTTTTCACACACACAGTGATTAGAATTCTTTCTGACAAAATACAGAGTTTGGTATCAAAGCTGAATATGTGCAATATTTCAAAATTGATTTATTTAATCTTGGATTACAGTTCAAACAGCTAAGAATAAGACTTTTAAAAACCTTGATACATGAGGCATTCTTAGAAAGAGTGGCTTACCCATGTTTTGGAAGGCAGCTTAAGTACTGCGTAATTATTTAATTCTATAACATAAGCAAATTGTGATAGGATACAGTCCCAAGATACTTGATTTGAACAGCTTTTCCATGCATGCTTAAGAAAAAGTTTCAGAATAAAAAGAAAACCACCTTTTTGTTGTTGTTTTGTTTTGTAATATAGGGTAAGTAATAGATGGGGGATGTATTGCATGTGTTTGGAAATTACTTTTTAAACAGGTGTGTGTCTTCTCCTTCCCCCAGATTACATCTTTTGGATAAGACTAAGGTGCACAGTATTAAAGATACAATAAGACACATATGTAAAAGTCCCTGAACCCCAAACTTCAGAATTAGTTAACCACTTTTGCCAAGAAAAACTAATTTAATGACCATCATTGCTATTGAATCGTAGATCAATTTTTGTGGTATCCAAATAGTCTCTTAACACTATAATTGATGACTAACACAAATGAACCTGATGATTATCTGTCATGAGCTAGAGAAAGCAACTGACCTCTCCTTTATATAATAATAAAATTAATTAGAGATGCATGTAACGACTGGAAGTGCAATAGATAATTTTTCAATTTTTTCAATGTGCTTGTTTATATCTAAGACTTTAGAAAGAAGCAACTCTTCAGTTACCTGTGTTAATCAAAAGTAGCTAAAACATACGTGGGAGTCGAAGAAATAATGGATTTCTTAAGTCTTTTGCTTTAGTCAAGGGGAGGTACATACAGAGATGGCACGAGGGATCCCTAGGGCTTGGCCTGATCCATTCCTGTTGTTTGTCTTTAACAGTTCTCTGGGTTTTGAGATGTGTACTGATTCAGCTAAACTTGTTGATTTCTCCTAACACCATATAATGCAGTGAATTAAAGAAGCATTTTCTTTGATCTTAATGAATGGCTATTTTCAGCTAAGTCCCTTTGAATTGATCTGCAGGGTGGAGCGTGATTACCATTCATGAAGTGTTAGTTAATTGCCTTGTATTCAGGAAGATGATGTTGTTGAGGGAAAAAAATAACTGTTGAACTCTGCAGATGTGTCTTAAGTAGTGTTAAAGTGGTAGGTTGGGATATTTATTTTTTGTATAGGTTGGGTGTTTTTTAATAAGTTTTTTTCCCCCAAAAATTGTGAAATAAACTCTTTAATTTTTGCTTTTAAAAATGTTGTTCCCTTTAGCCTGTTTTTGGAGTAAAATGTTAAGATATTTATAATCAGACTGACTCTTGGATTCCAATTGGTTGTTGGTACTATAATGATTTTGTATTTCCAGTTCTAGGAATTATTTTCTTACTGTAAAACAAGCTGCTTTCCAAACTCCTGGTGTAGTCTTTTTTAGTGGTTTTCTGTATGCACTGACATGAAGTAAATGGAGAAATTTCTTCAGTTAAACATGATAGGAGGCTTTCGTAGCAAAAAGCCCTTTTGGTCCATTAGCAGGTATCCAACTATATATGTAGGAAGGAATATGTGAATGTTTTGTGCTATGTCATGTAATGATCTGAAATTTCAGGCATCTTGCTATCTGCAAAATTTCTGGCAGCCGTAGCCTCAATGCTGCTGTTGGTAAACATTATTCGGCTAAAAAAATAGAAAAGGCACAGTAGTGTTTCCTGCCATTGACTGTGAATGTCTCTCAGAACCTCCTAATTCTTTGTACTGTATCTGTTCTTAGGGATTCAAGAATGTCTTGGGGAATTATCAATTACCTTCATTTTTAATACATCTTCAGAAACAGCTTGTGGGGATTTTGAGACATATTTTGATATCCTAGGTTTTTTCTTCTAGGAGTGTGCCACATGTTTAGAAAAAAGCCTTAACTTTTCCCAGAAGGGCATCTAAAAAAACCTTGAATATTTCATTGAACTTAGAAGTAAATCTGTTTTCATGCTAAACCCAGTTATAGGATGTCTTTCTGTGACTTAATAAACACAAAACACTGGGCATCTTATATGGATGAAGATATATATATATGTGTATATGTATGTGTATGGAAAATAGTCCATTTTTGTAGATTTCTCCCACTGAAATATCCAGTGCCTTGTATGTAGAGCTTGTTAGAGGTATGGAGTGAATGCTCTTGTGCCTGAGTATGCTGTAATACTATGCTAGGTAGATTACTTCTGGGAGTAATCTTGTAGATCTGTCCGTGCCTGTTCAGGGCTTCTGTTCGGTAACAGTGATGATGTAGCTGCTCTTGTTCTCTGGACATCTGCCTGCAAGAAGTGAGCTGTGTTTTCTGTTCTGTATCACAGTGTCTGCCATGCAATGCTAAGGTGATAAATACACTTTCATTACTGTTGACCAGGGCTCAATTTGGATCTCTGGGTTAAGGACTTTGTCTTTTGCTGATTTCTGACTTGTACAAAGCTTTTTGGGTATTACTTGATTCACTTGGAAATGGTATCTGAAGAGAATGTCAATAATGTTTTTTCTTCTAATGCCTTACATGTAAGGGGTTCAGAATTTTTTAAAAGCTTTGTTGTTTTAAAATATAGGTCTGTCATTTTATTGCTAAAACTTACTGTAATACGTTTCTGGACTATCTCATTTGAGTAATTATGTACTGTATATAAACATCTGGGGTTTTTGGAGTTTTGTACTTATGACCATTTACCTAGACTATTCAGATACTTGTTTTATTCTTTCTGAAGTCACTTGATAAAGAAAATAATGTTTGTTTTTTACCTTAAGCGCAACTGTAAATTTCTTTATGTTTAGAATACATGGATTCTTATAAAAGGCTTTTCTGTCTCTTCAGAAAATAAGTACCCTGTGTCCAATACTCTGGTTCCATTAGGAACACCCCCAAACTATGGACAGTGTTCTGGCTGTGGAAATTTTCTCCCCACCCCCTAGTCCATGAAGAATGTTCTTTAAAATGCAAGTTTTTTGAGATCTTATGTTTTCTCTTTGGCATTTTATGTACGTGCTCTGAAGCTTATATTTCAAAGTGGATGAAGGTTTTGATACTAATATCCAGATATTTTTAGGATATGTTTCCTGTAAAGAAAAAAAAAGTTTTCCTGAAATGTTACATAGACTAATAGGCTCTTAACATAATGTTAGTACATTACATTAAAGGTGAAATAGTTCCTCTTCACTGTGATTTCTGCCTCAAATTAGGAATGCATCTGCTTTTTCTCCCCATTACTGAAGATGTTCATATGTTCAGACTTTTATGAGAATAATTTTCAAATAATAGAGTGCTTTGGTTAAAGAATTTCTGGATCTTTAAAGACAGTACAAATACATGAGTTTTGGTGGGGCTTGGGGGGTTTAGTTTTTTTCAGTAGTTTGTTGTTGGTTTTTCTTTGTTTAGGAGAGGGAAATCTGTGCTATGAATAGAATGTTAATACAGGCGATTTTCCTCAAGTCCACTTTTTACTCATTTTATATACTCTCTGTATGCTAGCAGGCAAGCTTTTAAAATGTTGGATGGAGTTTTTTTATGGTAAAAATAGCTTGCAGCTTACTGAAAAACAAGGCAGACCTGTGCCTCAAAATCCAAATGAAACTGCTGCTTAGATGAGGCTCTAAAGAGGGCATTTATATGTAGTGGAATGAATGGCATGCCTGCGCTAACTCCCGCAGGCTGGATATTTCCAAGGTATCAGACAGAGCTGTATATACTGTGCTCTTCCCCTTGAGATCTGAAAGCTTCTCCTTTGGCAAGTCCCAAAGGACTCCTGGCCCCAATGGGGAGTGGGGGGCACTAAGGGGAAAAGAAAAAAAAAACCCAGCAAGACTATATGTAGAGTGGTGGGGGGTTTTTAAGTATTTTTTTTTATTTTCCACCCAAACTGTCCTGTGATAGTTTTGTAGGCTCCTTGTACTTTGTGGGCTGGTGTTGTTTTTCTAATCATTGTTCTTTGAACAGTGTAGTTAGGAATTTCCTGTTCACGTTTTACTACAATGCTTTGTTTAAAATGATAGACCACAGTCCTTTTCCTGACCTAAAACTAGATTAGCCTTGAATGTTGAAGAGAAGTCGAACAAATAAAGAGGATAGACTGTATTTGCTTATGTCATGGAGAGAGGCCTTTTATCCACGGGCGCAGTTATATCAAATACCACAAGTCTTGTTTCTTAAATATTTATTAAGACAAATAAACATAGTTATTGTAGGACTGGCATTTCTCCAAATTTCTGTCCCTTTGATTCTCATGGGTGGGTTGCTTTTAATCAGGAGAAATATTTTTAATCATGACTTAGTATCTACTGGATTCCTGAATCCGGCATTAGCTCAGTTCTCTCCTCTTCCTTGCCCTTCTTGCATTCCTCCCTTTCTTGCATTTATGAAATGAAACAAAATAAACCTTAGAAAATTTAAAGATGTAAAATATGGCAGCAAACTATCAGGAAATACCCATATTGGAATGAACCTCCTTTTTCGCAATACATATGGTGCCTGTGATAATGAAAAAGTAGCATAGTCTTTGTATTCATTGCTATATGTTTGCTTTCAAATTTTTTTGAGGAGAGAATCTCCCAAGGCCGGCAGTGTTAGTAGATGCACAAGGAATTGCAGCATCCTTATTGTACAATTTGTTTATTTAGGACAAATTGCTTGTATAACATGGCTTATCTGTGTAAACAGTGCACACCTGTATTGATGGAAAAGTACGGGTAATAGGGCTATTGATTTTTATCTGGAAAGAGATAAAAGGTTAAAAAGAATATATAACCTCCACTTTGGATTTTTATTTTATAGAAAAAGTACTGTGACATAAATTATACTATGGCATGGCACAAACGTTTTATCCAGGTTTGGAGGGATGGCGTATTGACCTGCCCGAGTTCTGAGTTGGTTGCTGAGATCATTACTGACTAGCATCAAACTTGTGAATATACACTGTATACAATGCTCTTGCATATTTTTATTGCAAGAATGTCTGTGAACGTGTACATGTGAAATTCTGATAGACCTTCTAAATTAATTTTTCAGTCTGGAAGATCTCAGATGTGTAAGATCGTGGAGTCTATAGCTGATATGACACACAGGCATGTCATTACAAGGGTGTTGCCAGTTAAAATACTCAGCTGTTATGGTATTTCCAGCTAAGCATCTAACTTTGTTCCACCCAGCACATAGTCACGTAAATAGGACTAGCTGTCGATTTTTAAAGGAAATATTTAATGCATTTTAAAAGAAAATAACATTTGGAAGGGAAAATATTTGGGTAGTTTGCACGTGAATGTTTAGGGTAGGGCAGGGAGATGCCTTGCAGGGTACTCAGCTTCGTGTGCTGAAGAAGCTTGTAGTAGATGTTATGTGGAAAACGTTACCATTTATAGAAATCAGGTATTTCCGTGAGTACCGGAACTGATGAGGTCTGGTTTCCTGTGGGTTTGTGTCTTATGGCTGATTGACTTTGGTGTCTGGGAAGGGGAGAGTTCTGGCAGATGCTTCTTGCCTTGCGTTTTGGGTATTTGCATCCACTTGCTCCCAAGCAGATTTTCTGATACCCAATTAGATGTACACATGGGTTTCTTGCTATCTAATAGGCCTACTACTTCCATCAGCTTTCATAGGTAATTGATTTTTCTAGGGGTTTCCCCTAAAATTTTAAACTCATCAGTGGCATAAAAATTAAATAGGCTTAGATCTATTAATTAATATTGTTATTAATAAAAATCACATATCTCTATTTTTATAGGAGATGGGTCTACAAGCCCTTAATTTCTTTTATGCCCCTGTTGTCTGCTAGCTTCTAGTAGCCACTTCATTGAAACAGAAGCCAATTTCTAAAAACCAAGTGATGTTTTAACCTAGTAAGTAATAGAAATATATTTTGAGATGAATGTGCTATATTTTATGTTATGGACTTGAACTATAATCATTCTGTATTATGTGCCCACTGAATGCACAGTTCCCTCACAGAGGACACAAAGCATTAGATAGATCTAAGTTTACAGTGTAGCTGTTGGGCTGTGTTGCTTGTGAAACACTGTGGCTTTTAGATTTGCGTTCTTGTATGGGTGACAAACAGTGCAATCTTGAGTAGGGATCCAGAGTCCTGCAGAAGGTTTAACAGTGAGATAGCTGCTATTAATGTACCTACTGGAGCTGTTGGCAGTTGTTTTTTGTTCACAAGGATCAGAGATGTATTGTGTGAAATATTGTCAAGGGTAGTGGGGGCCATTGGTTTCACTGTCAGCAAAGACTGTTCACTTTGGTTTTGACCTTCATTAAGCACAGAGTTTTCTACCTGGAAGAGCTGGAGTTCGGTAAGCTTGGGTATGAGTAAACAGGGCCTTCAATCTTCCATGTGAATACTTTTTGTGTAGCAATACGGATGAGTAGTTTATTCCACTAGATGAAGTAAGCGAGGTGAATAAGGTGAGTAAGCAATTTCATTATGAGACACTCTCAGTTGTGTCTAAATGCTACGTTGCAGATTCGGCTCGTGCTTTGAGCTGGTCAGGAGCCAGACGGCTGTGGGTAATTCATCACCGAACCTGAGCGAACAAGCCCTGTGTGGGATAGGCTATATTAGATGGATCTCCATGCCACACTGAAGTAGCTGGAAGCTGTATGCATGGCAGCCAGGGCAGAGCTTCTTTGGGTCTGCTGGAAACATCCTGTGTAGACAAATCTGGAAGTGTTTGTGTGGAGTAATTCACTTACTCTATGCATTTACAGTACCTTTACTGTAAAGGTACTTTCTTTACATAGATGAGTTAACATTCTTCTTGTGCAAGCTTAGGTGCTAGGTATTTCTTGTAAGGTTGTATTTATAAAGCATATGTCAAATTTACATTGTCATAGGTTGTATCACCACTGTTAGTTAATAATGTTCTTAACTGTTGATTTGCAGTAGTATAGCATTTTTTATGTAATGAAGATCTTATGCAAAGACCTTTGAAATAAAGCCATGACTTCAGGAAGATTTCTAATAAAATTCAATCACACTAGCTACTTGGAAGGATAAGTTGAATCTTTAAAGCAGACAGTGAAATTACTGTTTTCAAATACGTGGTAGAAACAGAAAATCACCCATCAGTTTTTCTTCCCACTCTTCCAAAATCCTTCTTTGGATTCATTGCCCTGTCTCCCAGCTGTATTACTGCAATGGCTGTTCTGACCGTCTCTTGTAGTTGTGAAATATCACTCCTAAAATGTTGTTTGCCTATTTTAACCATGCCTCTCCAAAGTAAGAGAGAGTATGGTTCAGTGGTACCGTCTTGGAATTTGGGAGATTGGGGTTAAGTTCTCTGCCACGTGTTTTTTTTTTGTGTACTGTTATTTTTGAACTCCTTGTATCTGGTATTCAGTGGCTACTAATTATGGTATTTCTTAACTTTATGGTGGTGTTCTGATTATAAATGAATAATATGATTGTATAAATACAAGTAAAGCAAGAGTAATGTAAAGATTGATTTATCTTACTTTTGGCTTTGTTTGCTAACATTCATGCTTTTGCTTTTTAACTTTCTAAAATTAGTGATACTGTGACACTTTGTTACAGCATTCCAAAGGCAGAAGACCTTAGTTTTTGAACATCATATTACTTTACCTAGATATTTGAAATAAAGTTTTGCCGATGACACCAGAAAGAAATGTAGCAATGAGCAAGCTTGATTTGGGAATAGAATGGTGTGGTCTCTTTCCCCCTCTTTCCCTTCCTTCTTTCTACCTTGCTGTCAAAGGCGGTAGGTATAATGCTTTTTAAGACCATTAAAAATTGTTGGGGTTTCTTGATCTTCATAAAGCAATTGTGCTTGCCAAGCACAATACGATAAATGTAAATGTTTCTCAGTTTCTATAAGTGTACTTTTTCCTCATGTGTTAAGCTGTGTCTTTTAACTACATAGATTGAGTCAAAAGGGTTTTTTTATATTAGGTTGATGGAGAGAAGTAGTAGGTGTCTGCCACAGTACAGAATAATTGGTGTTTGGGGAAAGCAGTAGCCATAATGTCTTCAGAATACTTTGGAAGTTAGTAGGATGTGTGTGGCTATTGACAGCATATGATAGGAAAAACTGTATTTATAAATAAGTGTCAAGTAACCCTCTAGTTTCTTGCTCTGTGACGCTGCATTGTGAAGCTGTCAGCACATGCTGCTCCTGTGCCTGCTCCTGAGATAGGAGCTGTGTCTCACCCCTGCATGCTGGAATGAGCTGGAGGAGTGTGTGCTGTGAGGCAGTGCAGTGAGTGCTGGTGTGGTGCTTGCAGAGGTGCTGCTGCTGCTGGCTGTCTCTGCATAGGAACTGGCTGCCCTCAGCTCTGGAGGGCTGGGCTGGCTCCCAGTGCTGCAAGAAGGCATTTGAGTGCTTCCAGGAAAGAAAGATGGAGGCAATACTAATAAAGTGTTTTTGTCATGATTTGGATAACTATGTATTTTGTGCAGTCAAAATTTAGACTTTTAAGAGCTTGTGATTGACAGTAATGCAAAGGGAACAGAGTAATTTGTGCCATTAATATATGTATGTGTGCATGAGGAAGCACGTGTCTGATCTGGAAGGTGTGTTTGAGAATGCTTTTGCAGCTCTGCTGTTTTGGAAATTGGAGATCAAAGCCATGTAGGTTCAAAACAATGGAAGAATGTGCTGGGCTTAACTGTACAAAATAAACGAGGATGAGCTGTTTACTGAGGTAATTTTTGCATCTACCTTTGAAGTAAGCAAGAAATAGAAATTAATAAATTAATCTGGGATCTCTGAAGACAGGTTTTTTTGTCAATATTTAAGTTTTACAGATGCTGAAAGTTCACAGAAGAACTTGTTCTTGTTTACAATATTTTACAATGTCTTTCATACTTGTTAAGTTAAACCATGTGCTAGACAAGCTGCTATTGAAACTGGCATTTGTATAATTTGTTTTCCTTCTAAAAGCAATTAGAGTCTGTATACAAGAGTTTTTAAAATATTTTTTGCTTACTTTTATACTGTTCTTGGATCACATAAAATGTTACATTATGAAATCGTTCTGGCTCAGTTATCGATAATTTGTTTGTTACCCTTTAAAGTATTGTGGATTTATATTACAGCTACAAGGATGCCATCCTGTCCTTCTGTCAATTCATTTTCTGGAAAGAAGTGGATGCTGAATAGTGCCTCATTTATGTGCTTGCTGGAATTTGGAGAAGTACAGATTAGATCAATAGAAATGTGGTTGCATCCATGGGTGTTATCCCTTAGCATGGGTATAGTGCCACCTCACAGATAACGTGGATGTTTGGTATGCTGCCTTGAGTGTTGCTCTGTTTTAGAGTTTGGTGGTTTTGGTTTAGTTTGTTTTTTTTTTTTTTTCTCCTGGTGGGATAGGGTGGGTGGGATAGGATTGGTGTTCTTCCCCAGATTCCACTTCAGAATTGATTGGTGTGTCTGTAAAACAATGTAGCACAGCACCATGATTTAACTGCACATACAGTGAGGCTCCTTGCATCAGAAAGCTGTTCTGAAAAGACACTGAAGATGATCAGATAGGCTGAAAAGCAGTGCTGCTGAATGGTGGTTAGAAGTACCATCTCAATTTGGCAGGGGAAGTAGATTTAATGCAATATGATAACAATTTATTTAACTGGTGGGATCTTGATTGTACTCTTAATTAGAATTTGAGGACAAAATTGTCAAGGAAGTGAACTTATCAATAATGTTAAAAAATTTAGAATCAGACTTACAGCCATGATGATCAGTAGGGAAGGGATGGACTTAAAGACCTTTGCTCTTCTGAAGAGTTACATCTTCAGTAATTCCTTCTTGTGCTGCAGCCGTATGACACCAGAAAATCCAAATCCTGTGAACAAGAATCCTGTGGAACTAACACTGGTAAGAGTGGAGAGTGGTCATGTATCTAAACACCTGAGTTCACTTACAGGAAAGTAAGACCAGCAGAAGGAAGCTAGATGAAGGGTGACAGCAGAAGACAGGCTTTCCTGGCAGCAGTGGCAGTCTAGGAAATGGTGAGAAAAGCTCTTCAAATTGCTTGTTCAGTTGTTGCTTAAGTACAAGATGAGTGAGGAAAGAGGGAGTACTTGTGTTTCTTTTGAAAAAGCCATCTTATGAGAGGATGTCTTACTTAGTTGGGCAATAGTAAAAGGTTTTTAGAGAACGATACAACATGAAAATATGTGGAGCAGAGTAAATTTGTAAGAGTCATTACCACATTTTTCTGGGAATTTCCTGCCATGTTTTTACGTTCTTCTGCCTTGCCTTGTGCCTTAGATTCTGTTTCAGTTCACTTGGGTTTCCCAATAGCCTTTGAGGAGGATGGTGGTAAGTTTTTGAAGTCCTGGACTCTTTAAACAGACTTTAGTCACAAAGTTTTCAGCACACATTAGGCATCTGCTGTCTGGAATAGTAATTGTGGTTCAGTCTACTTCATGCTCTCCTTTCACTGAATCTCCTGAGCTATTGCTCATCAACCCAACTAAGCAAACAGGCTTACAACACTTCTGAAAACTGTGTTGTTGTTTTTCCCTCTTTCAAGCTACTCAGATTGAATCAGTACATCTTTCAGTAACTGGAAGGCCCTAGTATTGTTGGGAAAAATTTGGCACCTTTCTCAAATTCTGCTGATCAGCTCTTCAAGTCCAGGAGACAGTTCTACATACCATACTCACTTGAGAGGATCCCACTGATGGTTAAGTCTTGCCCATAAATAATACTGAACAAAATAGATAAATTGTAGTTGAAGAAACTAGAAGTTTTGATGCTTTCTCTGCTGTTAACACAAAGGGATGTGAAATACAGTGAAGAGTTACTCTCAACAAGGCTCCGTATTGCTTGTAAGGGTAGGTTTTTTATATTTTATAAGGGCAGGAAAGGAAATGTTACGTCCTTTCTGCTAGCAGTGAGAATTGTGCCCCCACTTTTCTTCTGAATGCATCTGTCCAACCTGCTTGTCAGTCAGTACCAGACGGGTCTCTTGGAAATGCAAATGTTTTTCTTCTTCTTCCTCCACTTCTCCTCTTGCAGTTAATTTAATCTGCATTTCTGATGTCTTTGTGGCTTTTCTGTTGTTGTCTGTGAGTGCTCTCTGCATTTAAAGGTAGGCTTGATCTTATTTGAGAAAACAAGAAACTGGGCAGAGATTTTAATTGCAGTCACTAAGAAAAACTAGTTTTTAGTTAGCATATTGTGAGCATATGTCTCAAAACACAGTAGCTGTCTCCCTTTGCACACTTTCTTTTAATGGTTGTTTGGTCATTCAATCACTACATGTGTTTTAGTAGTTAATTTCTTTAATGAATATCTGATTATTTCCTGAGTATCTCCCAGTCTGTATTGGTTTTCTTAACCAAACTTAACTGATAAATGGATTAATTAGGTGGTTTCCAAACTTGTTAGCCATGTCAAGTTCCTGTGTTTTTAGGTCTTGACTTCTTATGAGCAATGAAGAAAGTGTTCATATTGGGGATTACTTTTCCTAGGGGCAACAGTACCATTGTCTAGCAGTGGATATTCAGAGGTGCTATAGTGATTTACTGCATACTTGACTTTCTCAGAAAAGAACTGGACTTTTTAAATAGGCTTTGTTCTTTCCCCAAACTTCAGAAGGCTCTTTAAGATATGGATCCTGGTGCCTAAATATACTCTTCCTAACCAGGATTCTTCTGTGATGCATGTGTAAGGTTTTTTCATGTTTAAGTTGCTTAGCGAAACGTAGATAGAGTGTAACATGCCAAAATTAAGGCCTGCATTGTCACTATTATGAAATGCTCTTTATGTGGCTACGTTCTGGATTTGAGTAGGTGGATTTTTTTTTTTGTTTTTCCTGAGGCTTAGTGTACCCATAGTATACTGCAAATTGGATTAACAGCTTTTTATGAATAGAAGGCTATCTTGCTCACCTTTTGCCACCTCTGCATTGTGTTTTTGCTCATCTGATAGCAGAGTAAAGTGATTCCATTCAGTAACTGTGTGAGAACTCCCAAATTACTGCTTTCTCCCTTCTCCATTACTTTTTTTTGCAGTTCTAGTGATTTGAGGCATACCTACTACTGTCTTACAGTGTGATCAGATTGAATGTCAGTAGTCATTGTGCTGTGAAATTAGGAGATTGTGAAGTTAGGGCAGCAGTGGGGTATATGTTTGAAGACAACAAAGATCTCTCCAGTTTAGTGGTACCAAGCTGTTAATCCACAAAATTGCACACGGTGTAGTTGGATTGGAGTGCACAGGGGAGAGCAGAGCCATGGTGAGAGTGTCAGAGCTGAGGGATGTAGAGGGAGGGCAGCATCATTGGCTTGTCCTATCTTTCCTCTTTGTGCTGGTTGGGCTGTGGCCTGTGCACACTGTTCCCATCTGGTCCCTTCTGCTCTGACTCTGCTGTGCCTCCCTGCACCATTTATAGATTCCTGATTACCACCTCCTTTTCTTTCGGCATGTAGTTCCAATACTCCTTATCCTTCTGTATTGCAGAATGCTTGGATCCTTCTTTTCCTCTGTGGTGTTCAAGTGATAACAGGGATTGCATTGAGACCGGGAGGAAAAAAATGACTTCCAAGTCTCTTTTCCCGGAACACTAGGAGAAGGGAGCAGGACTGTACTGGAAATGCTTCCCTGGAACGTTGCACAGCTAGAGCAAGCCTTGCACTATCCTGGCACACTGAGTGGGTGTGTAGCCAAGGAGAGGTCCTGAGAAGCTGGCACGTGGTCAGTGGAGATTAAATCTGTAAAGAACAGGGCTTCCATACTTCGCAGAGTTTTGTTGAGTGTGTGCAACAATACTCCCTCATCCGGTGCCCTGTGCTTTCACCAAATTTTCCATGGGGATGGTAGGAGACCTAAAAAACTCAGGTTCTGGGTTAGTAGCACTGCGATTATCTGGGAGACTGCTGTAGGAATTCTAGCATGTGGATGGGGAGGGACAGTATTTTTTCCTCTGCTTCATTGTGTCAAATGGTTGAGCTGTTTTAATTTAAAGTTCTCACAAGACATGAGAATGAGACACACCCTTAGGAGGAAGAACTTCTGCCAGAAGGACTTAAGTCTAGCAGAATTAGAAGCAATCAAAAAATTGCCTAATGGGGCAGTGCCTAACAAAGCATACCAGACGTCCTAATAAATGGGTGGCACTGCATTATATAGCAATTTGTAAATGATACAATTTTTTTACTACAGCAGTATTTGGATACCTGCTAATTTCTGTTTGTTGATATGCAACCCTTCCAGATAAACAGTTCAGATACTTGATCTGCGATGTACATTTTTTTTCAATATAAACAAACAGTGTTCTTACCACTATGGAAAATATGCGCTAGGTCAACCGCGAGATGTTGGGCTAGATGCAAGAATTACTAGCTAACATTTTGTGGCTTGTATTATTCAGGAGGTCAATTAGATGATGACAGTGATTCCTTCTGACCTTAAAATATGGCCCCAGACAGATGGGGCTGCACTGTGCTGCCATGGTAGAAGTTAGAGCCTTCCTGTAGCTCTGACTTCCTCGAAGGCTCAGTGCTGGGAGGGAGCTGAAGCTGGCTTTTTGTGGCTTTTAAACTTTCCTTCCTAGTACTGGAGCTGCTCTTGGATGTGGGGAATTGAATGCTGTGCACTGAAAATATCTGTGTTTACTAACTGCAAAGGAATGCATAAATATAGGAAAATATGCAAGTACAGAAGATTACCCCCAAAATATTTTACTCTGTGGTGCAAGGGGCCTCTGGGTAAGCAATATCCAAAGGGAAGCTTTGGAAGAGACACCTACACAACTTTTGGAGGGACTTGCCACTTAAAAACGATAATAGTAATGCAAACCACAGGAGCTGGTTTCCTGAGTTGCTGTAAATGGAAGCGTGTTTTTAACACTCCTTCTTTTCTAACACAAATGTAGGAAGCTGACAGAGTAGCTAATTCCAGTGCTCTAGAAAAGTTTAAAGCGAAATAATCTAAGGAAGCGGAAGCCTCTATTTTTAACCTTCTCAGCCCACAGGAGATGGGGAAGAAGAGGAGGCCATCTACTGTTGAAGTCTGTTTACTATGTTACTATAAATTTAATGTAATTTCCAATGCTGTTTTAGTGAAGAGATACTTCTTGTGGATGTTCAGTTATGTTCGGATTAAGACCAGTGTGGGATGGATGGCCATGGTGTGTCTTCTATAGTTCTGCTCTATCTCCTGTTAAGTCGTTTTTACTTTCCTGTTTTTTGGGTAGATCTGAAATTTCATACTGTAAAAAAATTCCAACCATTACTTACACTGTTTTACTCTTTGATTTAGTTTCTTATGCTGAAAATTTTTCAAATAGTTCTAAATATCTTCTATATTGGGTTCAAGCAGATTGTCACAAGAATTTCTTTTTCTTACTGCACTGTTACTATTCATAAAAAGTACATTATCTGGTGGGATTTCCCTTTGTGCTTGTTGGCATCCATTGCACTGAGGAGGGCTTGGGGCTGGGGCTATGGTCTTTAACAAGACAGAATTTCTCTGCTGAACAGGGAGAGTTGGTGCGTGACAGTGCTGTAGCACATGAGAAGACTTCACATAAAATGGTGCAAGAGTCCCTAAAACTTCCAGGAATGTTATAGTAAAACATGTTTGAGAAATGCCATATGTGGTACTTCAGAAGAAATACAGGACAAGTATAACACTGTTTTAAAGTAGGCTGGAAGAGAAGGAGGAGCAAAGCTGTTCTGAAATGCTAAATGAGAAAATCTTGTCTTGAATTTCTAATATTAGCTGGCAGCATAGACTTCCCTGAGTGTGAGGCATTTGTTTACTGGTTTACCTCAAAATTTGTTTTTAATAGGATGTATGTGAAGTCATGTTATGCATATTCTTTTGGCACTTAGCTACACATCACTTTGTTCCAAGACTTGAAAAGAATGGTCTCTTGAATATATATTTTTCCAACTATTGTTTTATATTCAGTCCAGTTACATTTACTTTTTCCTCCAATTGTTTGTCACTTTCTGCTTAATTTCTCTAGAAGCAATTCCTGGTAGCTTTTAACATGTGTTTTCTCTTTTGTTAGTATTACTGAGTAATACTTATTTTCACAAAACTACTTCCACTAATAATTTCAGTAAAATTTAACTGAATATACTCCAAGTATAGCAAGTTGTTGGAGAATTGGTAATTAACCTGTTTAATAACAATCAAATTACTTAAAATTTCACTGATAGCAGTGCTGAGCTTGTTTGTGCTCATAGTCATGACAGATACCTGTTTCCAATCTCATTAAACTTCAGTTTACCTTTAGGGGAACACTAGTAGTTAAGTATAGCTTGGCTATAACCTGTTCTAAAACATTGTTTCTACCAGACTACAAAAGTAAAAAATCCATTTTGCATCATGTTTGTTGACATGTTTTCTAGCATGATGGACTGTCTTGGTGTATGAGAAGGGTTTTCTTTGGTTAATAAGAAATTGTAAACCACATCAGAATGTGATTGTTTTTATACATCAAGATTTTTAATGTTAATCTTTGTGTGTTCAACTACTTCTCTTCTAGTCAGCCCAAAGATTACCAGTTAACATAGATTCTCAGTTTTGCTGACTGAGACTTGTCTAAAGTAATTTAAAGGGTTCACATAAGTGTTTTGCAGAGCTTGCTTTGTTGGAGAATGTAGTTGCTTATAGAGGTTGTAACCAGTAGTCGAAAGAGAACATTTCGAACAAACTTGTGCGTGTGTGCATATGCTTACACACAAGTGCATCAACCATCCTCTGTGTAAGGATGTAGCAATTCATCACCTCTCCCAGTGACTCTTCTGCAAAAGTTTAGTTAAGTGATGTGCAGGATTGTGGCTATGTAAGCTTTTCAGAAATTTTGAGTTCTCAAACCAGAAGAAAAACATTGCAAAACTAAGGGTACAACTGCTAAGCAGTTTGTTAGACTGAACTGAACATAGAAATAGACTTTAATATGTACTGAGGGTGTAGAAAATCTAACAGCTTCAAGACTTGCTCTTCTCCACCAGAAGGCTTCAGAGTTATGTTTTGTAGGATAGAAGAAATAAACAGATAACTGCAGGCTTGGCCTTTACTAACTAGGGCCTTAATTACCAATAGCATGTAGTAGGAAGACACTGTTGTTCTCAGAAATTGGTGAAAAAGTTATAAATGTTGATTCAGAAGCAGTGAAACTAGTATAATGCTTTAGTTGTCCACTGTACAGTTGTGCTGTCTCTGAACAGGTGCACTGTTGTGCTAGGCTTCTTCTACAGGTGGAAGAATTCAGTTTGCTTCTCAGATTCTGAAGTGCCCCATTAAATTTTCCTTACCTTTTAGCTTAAGCATTTGATTTTTATCTGTTTGGAATTTTTTTGAAGTCTCTCCCACTATACAAGTCCTTGAGAAGATCTTGTAAATATTTAGAGGTTTTGAGTAACAAAGGCAGCTTTATTGGATTGGCAAAAGAAAAGTTATAAATGTCTTGCATGTTACTGTTTTTAGCTAAGAACATACTTAATAGGAAGGTCTAGTTTGACATCAGTTTAGTAGAACTGTAGTCTCCTAACATCCCCTCCCCATAACTGTCTTATGTGCTGCATGTTCTCTTACAGCTCATCCCCAGCTGCCATATGTGATTTTGTGTGTTTTCTGGTCTAGATGTCAAGTCATCTGCTGCCCAGACTGCCTGCCTTAAGGCAGCCCCTCCAGCAATTGCCTCTGCCCTGCCATTACTCTTAAGTTCCGGCTGGTGGCTTACTACAGCTGCCTGTAAGTTTGGGCTGCCTGTGCATACACAAACAAACCATGTTTTACAGTGCTAATGGACAATCTCACTTAACCCCTCTGCCTCTATTTTTTTATTGTTTATCCTCTGTGAAAAAATAATAAATAGTAGAAAGAAAAGTGGATTTTGGTCATCTTGATGAAATCTGGGTATATTTTCAGCAAGAATTTCCCATAATATTCGTGTACTGAATTTGGATATGGATCATAGCTGCTGTTAAGAAATGGACGGCTGCTTGGAAGGCTTGGCTGCTTCTGTGGAGCTGTTTTCAGCAGATTGTGAGCAGCCAGACAAGTTATGCGAGAGCTGCAATTGGACATAGCATTTTATTTTATATTTCAACATACTAAGCCAGTATTTCTTAGCTGTCTTGGGTTTTGGGACTATGATAAAGGATAAAACCCAAAGTATATTATTTCTCTGTTGTTTGTTGATAGTCAGTGTTTATTGTTTCTAGAATAGTGAAAGGAGGTTATAGGGTGTCCTCAGGTATGTTTCACAGAGTCACAGAATGTTAGGGGTTGGAAAGGACCTCTGGCTGTTTGTGCAAGTTTCTGTCTGACCACCTCTATTGTGGATTTACTTTCATGAAGGATTGAATAGATGTTCAGGAAGTTATTTTATTCAGGACTCAAGGTTAAATTATGCAGTAAAGAAAAAAGTTACAAGGGATTTTTATGTCGAGAAGATATGTATGGTTTGGTGAACTTCGTTGTACTTTTGACTAAGCAGTCAGTATGTAAGTTGCAAAACATTATTTCAAAATCCAGCTTGTTTTTATGACTTGGCTACTTGAGGAGAGTTGAGTCCTTGATAGAGGATGAATGGTGAGGAAAACCATGGTGTACTCTGGAGTGCTGTAAACAGGGGTCTGGAGTTCATGGCAGCATTTGCTGCAAACAACCCATGCCTGGCTGGCATGTGCCGTTGTGAGGTGAGGCTATGTGGGTCTAGTTTGTGCATGGCTCTTTCTGAACCATGGAGAGAGATCCTTGCTTCAGCAGCCAGGCAGCATGTGTGGGGATGTGTCCCTGCTCTGCTTGGTGGGGCAGGAGGTGAGGTCACTGAGGGGTTGAGTGCTTTCTACAGGGCAGCCTGCTGGAAGGGTTGTGTCTCCTAGGGAGTTCTGGTACAGCACAGACCCTCTCGGCGTCTCACAAAGAAGGTCCTGCAGGCCCTGAGCACACTTCTGCCCAGGCTTGAGCTATATATATGTGCATATATATACACACTTTGTCTTAAGGGAATCCAATGTGGAGTAACTTTGAGTATAGTTTAAAGTGAGAAACATCAAGTTAATAATGGTCTGAATATCTGGAAGACAGCTTTTTGCATGTTGTTCTTGCAAGATCGCCTTCAAAACCATTAATTAAACTGTTCATACATGCTTTCTACCATTGGAATGAAAACTGGTTAGACCACATGTGCTGGCTTTCTTCAGTCTCCCTTTTCCAGAAAGCAAGTGTTGTCATTGTCCTGGAAGTCTGAGCCCTGGTGGGATCACAGAGAGCAGTGAAGTAGAGTTCTACTAGTGTGAAAGGTTAGAGTAGGTTTTATTTATGAATAAAGGGTGAGGATGTGTTTGTATAAGAGGCAAGCGTGTCTCATAACTCATTCCAAAGAAAATCTTGTCTTATAGTGTGGTAATTTAGGAGCCGATGTCTAGACTACTTTGAGAAATTGTAAACATGGTGTCTTCAGAACAAAACAATGAGAGTTTAAGAAAAATGCTTTATGTTTTATTTTTAATATTTGACTGAATTCCAGGGAGATCAGAAGTATTTTGACAATATTTGATCTGCCTGACTGCTAGATGAATTACTGAAAGAATGCATGTGCCAGTCCATAGTAACATTTTCTTTAACACAGCAGCTTTGGATTTGCATGATTATATGATATAAACTATGTCTTTGTCAGTAATGGAAAATTTTTACTTTAAATCGTAGTACACAAGTTTATGTACATCTTTTTCTTATCTTCATCTTTATACATGTTTAAGAATCCATAGCACATGATCAAGCTCTTTATTATTTGACCTACATAACTTGGAATAACTTTGAAAGAGCTAGAATGTAGCTGTAGTAGTATTTCCAC
This sequence comes from Bucco capensis, assembly GCA_013396975.1. Lineage (NCBI taxonomy): Eukaryota > Metazoa > Chordata > Aves > Piciformes > Bucconidae > Bucco > Bucco capensis. The sequence continues at coordinate 494,935 of VWZO01018719.1, read as the reverse complement.
CATTTGAAGTCTTTACTATTGGATTCATCTAGTTGGTTTTGTTTTGGAGTAGGGAAGGACCTCTAGTTCAAAACCAGACATGTTTTAATTTAGACAAAGTTAGTTTTGTACAGGTGTTATCAGATGAAATGCAGTTACCAGCCCCCATGATCTCTCTATTCCACACTGTATTTATAAGCACAGACTAAACGTGATGTCAGGAAACCTTAATTTGGTCTTATACAAACAGAATTATCATTTTCTGTGAAACAGTATTGTGCCATAAGTTGTCCTGAACTTAAGTCAGTCCCTAAATTAATGCATATATTTAATCTTTGCAAATCTGTCTTCATTCTAGATATTAGAAATGCCTCAAAAAAATAAACATTGAAGGTGTTGGGTCTACATCCTATATATAATTGAAATGATTATATTAATAGCTTTTCTGTAAAGGTATTTTATGGTAGCTTTTCGAGGAAATGTTATCTTATAGATCAAGTAATGATTAAAATGATTGTCAAATAGACACGATTCAACCTAATGTTAAGGATTTTTTTTTTATATACCTTGATTTCTAGAACAATGTTGTTTTAGAGTCTTGTCAATTCTGGAATTGCTGGTTTGGTTTTCTATTACCCACCGGTCTATCAATACCTACAAATGGGTGCTACAATTTAAGCTACTAGGTAGAAGTGCTGTTAGTTATTAGTTACTATTTCTGGTCTAAAGGCTTCGGAATTCTTTAGAGACGTTTGTTTGTTTCTCTTCTTTCTGAGGGAGAGGAAGTGATTTGGATGGGTCTGGACCAAGAGAGTATCATTAACAATTGGAAATACATAATTGAAAAGAGAGATTATATAATCTTTTTTTTTTATTGTTGTTGGGTTTTGTTTTGTTTTTTTTAGAGCTAACAGTTATACTGCTTTGACACTTTAAAGAAATGGAAGCCTATAAAGCTTCTAGTAATTTTTGGTAGTGGTGAACTGCAGCTCCACATTAGTGTTCTTTGCAATATGGGAGACAAACTGGTAGGACTGCATGCCATTGTAATTAAACTGTTAAACTTGAAGGGAGAAGCTTGTCTTACCTGTTTTGGGGAGTACCTGTCAGCATATTTAAATGAAATTTTATTTTGAAACCGTATGTTTGTAATTATTAGCACATTCCTGAGCAGCATAATTGGTTTATGATCAAATGATGGAAATATCTTCAAAACATGTAATCACATTCATTGCACTGTAAACTCTGTACCTTTTGTATTTATTTGTGGTGTTTTTCTTTTTTGCAGGATTACAAAGCCACTGACATTTGCTGACTGTGTTGGTGATGAGCTTCCTTTAGGATGGGAAACTGTTTACGATCAACAGATTGGAGTTTATTATATGGACCACATAAATCGTGAGTAGATGCATGATTATTTTGAAGTATCCTGGCAAGCTGAAACTAAGTGATGGCACTAACTTTGTTTCTGATACCATTTATGCATCTTACGCTACAGTGAGAAAATGTATGCAAGTAATTTCTTGCAGTATCTGTTTTCTCATCTTTCAGATAGGGGCACAAGCCTTCATCCATTTGTAAAGAATTTTTCAATCTATGGTTGAGTTACAGTGGATAAAACTATTTTGCTTTGCTTTGTCATACTGTGGAGTATCAGTAATTTTGTTGTTGCTTTTTGTCATATGTCAATAAAGAAGATTTTCATGCTATATTCTTGTATTTCCTATTTTTCCAGTCATCCATAGTTCACTCTTTTATACTAAAAACCAAAATGCATTCTGAGAAAAGTGCTAATTTTTAGTAGAAGCACAATGAAACATAATAATCTCATCCTCTCTTAGCAACGTATGTTTCAGTATAGTACAAAGTGCTGTCAAAAAGACCACAGGTGTCACTTCTGGAAACTAGGAGAGAGAAATTTCCAACATTTCCCCTTTTGGACTGTTACTGAGCTTTGTATGGCCCCTGTCTGGCACGTTTGCCAGTTCTACTTTTAAAATACTGTCTTATCTTTACAGCTTTGTATTACTGCTGCTGTTACTGTTGTGCTGCTATCATTAAGCTTCTTATCACTGATAAGTGAATGCTTTCAATATTGTGGGAATTGGCAATTGGTGGGGAGAGAGAAAAGAAGAAAGTAGTTACATGAGCTATCACAGCAATGGTAAATAGTGTAATCTGCAAAACCAACCTCAATACTATCTACTTGAAATCTACTCAATTGAAAAATAAAAGTGTAGAAATAGTTTCGGCTTCCTGCCACCATTGGTATTGCTTGTGTATTGTGGTTTGACAATTAATTTAAAAATCCCCAAAGCAATAGCATAACAAATACTCCTATGATATTATTTGACCCACGCAGATACTTATTTGTTTTGAAATTAAGAGATCACAAATTGTATAATAAACTTTAAGGAGCTGTTAATGCACTGATAACTGAGACAATTGAAATGCAATAAATACAGACTTATTCTTACAGTAACTCTGAAAGAAATAGTAGCTAAATTATTGCTGTTTAAACTGTCATGGTAACTTCAGCTAATGTTGGAGTTTAATAAAAAGTAAGGTTTACATTAGAGTACAGTAGTGGAGTGCACTTGCAGAAACGTGCACATCTGCATGAATGCACATATATATAAAATACAAACAAGAATATTGGCAACTCTTCTTTTTCCTGAACTTTGTAAAAAGCTGTAGGAGTCCATATAGATAATGAATAGAACATGAACGTCCATTGCAAAGCTGGGACTAAAAAAAGCTACTAAAACATCCTACAGATAGGCATCTTTGATAGGAGTAACAATCACTAAAGAAATCACTCCCTTTTGTTTTTCAGACTTTGTTATTAAATACCTTACCACAGACATCAAGTTTGAACTTAAAGAAAGGATATTAATCATTCTAGGCATGTCAGATCTGGCTTGCATGTTTTTCTGTGCAATTGAAAGCAAAACCTGTAGTCTTTGTAGAGAGAAATTGAATTCCCAAGTCCTCAGTCGGAAGGCATAGAAAGAGATTAACATAAATGGATCTGGGAAAGTAAAGCTAATCATATTAGGAATTAAGTAAAGGTAGTACATGAACACTTTATGGGGCAAGCACTGAACTGAGTGAAAGGAATCATTCTGCAATTAACAAGGTTGCAAAATTTGTCTCTTTCATGATAACTAATTACTTGCAGCCCACAGATATTATCCAAGTGGTAATTCAGCCATCCCAGCAAAATGGGCTTGTCACCCTTAGGCTAATACAGTGCTTGCATATACAAGCAAGATTTATATGCAAAGGGAAGTCAGAGCTGATATTATAGCTGGATTATAATTCAAAAATTAATAGGATACTCAGTCCAATTTTAAACTGTGGACAACAAAGGTACCAATCAAGACTGCATTAACCTCCTTTGTAAAAGTGAGAACTAATGAGTAGACAATTGTGCATTTTGAAATGGAGTCAGGCAGGAGATGGAGATGGCGTAGGAACTGAAGATATGTTTTTCTGAAATGAGTCCCTTACACTGCTGTTCTGAACTATGTCTGAAATACTTGGAACGACAACTTCCATGTGAAAATACTGACTGCTTTTTGTGATTGACTAGGTTAAATGCTTTGTACAACATTGGAGTTCTGTGTTGACAAAACAGTTTGAAGTGCTTCAGTTTCAAAAAATACTGTGAGAAAATGTAAGGGATAATTCAAAGAGTATTTCTGAAGTTACTCTTACCAAGGAGCTTTCATGCTTTGTGTACCGTCTCAAGACAACGCCCCTTGCACCTTTTAGAAGAAAAAAGTAATACATATGATTTTCCCAAGCCTCTTTCTATGTTTGTTTACCCAGAAAGTAAAAAGATTTCTAGGCACTAACTTTCCATTTATATTGAAGAGAGGAAAAGAGGAATTTTCTGTAAATCTCCGTGTTGCTTCCAACCCTGATCTCCATCGTGTTCCGTAAATTTAGTACTTTTTTGACACCCTTACTAAGTTGCTCTTGGCTCTTGTCCAACCATTGCTTAAAAACCTTGGTGGCTGCCAGCCACAGAATTCCTTTCCCTCCTCCTCAGAGTCTTGGGAGCCTTTGAAGTCTTCTTTAACCAGTTGGGCATTCCCCGGTGAGGGAATAATATATTCTCTGCATTTGTTTGGGGCTGTTCTTGACTTACTGTACTTTTCTGTTGGTTTTGGGTTTTTTTTCCTTATTTGTTTGTTTTTGAATTAGTTATAAAGAAATGAAGGGTTTTTTTAATACAACATAGTTTAGTTTTGTTGTTGCATGGTGAACTTGTGTAGAAATCCAGGGCAAAGTGAAACCACTGTACTTTGTGAAACAGAAGAGAACATCACTACTGTACTGAAGTTTTCTGCGTCAGAGGAGTTCTGGTAGCTTTTGAGAAGGCTTCTGAAATAATTTGGTAAGAGATGCAATTCCCTCTAGTATAGACTCTCAGAAGCTAAATGTATAATACAACACAACATTTTAACCTTTGTGTTTTATTGAGATTAGAACTATTAATTTTCTATTAAAAAAGAGACACTTGCTAAGATACAACTTCTCTGTCTCTTAAAATTTAATTTCTGCTTATTTTTCATAGGAGATTAGCAGTTTTAGAAATAGTAACTTTGCACAGACTTCATGAATAATTATGAAGAGATGAGATAGCATTGCAAATTATCATGCCCTCAGTAAAGAATGGGCTGCAGTGTGAACTCTGCTTTCTTCTGCTTGCCCTATCTGCATGCAGAGAAGGATTTAGGGAGACTGGAACAAGCCACAGCAGGTCCTGTCCTGGGCTTCAGGCATAGTTTTGGGGGCATTGGAGCCAGAAGGTACTTCTGAGAACTGAGAGTTCCTGGGATGTGGGGAGAAATTGCAGAATTATAGACACTGTGTTTATAATGTGAGGAGTTGTGAGGAGAGAAAAGACAGAACTGTTGAGAGAAAAGGTTATTAGGAACCTCATATACAAATCTGTTGGAAGTACATAGATGGGCTTTGTGTTTGGTTTTTTTCATGTACTTTTCCAACAGCTTTCAAATGGTGGAGTTGCTAGCATGAACTTGATTGACACCATTAGAGTTCTTAATGTGTTGGGCTCAATCTTTTACAGTTCCTTATGTTCATCACTGACACCAATATACTGAATTACATATACGAGATTAATACAGAACGTAACTGGCTTTCATCTCTCATCAGAAACAACATTTGGAAAAACTGACTAGGTGTTTGCTCCTGACTCCACTGCAGGTTCTGCCACTAATTTGAACACTGGCATTGCATCTGCAGCATCTTCTTACCAGTAAAGCCTCAATCATCAAAAACTAACATCGATTTGAACGCAAGACTTTGCATGGACTTCCTGATGTAAAATGAATTTGTTAACTTGAGCATCACCGCAAAAAACCCCACAGATCAACCAATAATATTTCTAGGATTTTAATGCACGTGTCCTCCTTGAATGTCTTTGCAACATGGTTTTGAGATTGCTGTGTGGTAATAACTTTGAAAATCAGTATGTAAAAGAAAGACTTTGTACTGGAAAGCTACTTTTGATTTGTGTTTGGATAAGGGTTCTAAGCCCTGGAAAGGGAAAGCAATGGGAGTGCTGTTTCTTATGACAAAAAAGGGAAGAAATTTAAATGCTTTTGTGGATTTGAGATTAAAACACTAACTTTTTTGTTGAGTGACCTTATTCTTAATTATGCACATGCAGTTACTGGCCTTTCAGGGTGTTATACTTGTGAAGTGGTATGTAGTATCTTAAGGTTTTTCCAACCATTTCTAGAGTTACGGGTTAAGCATTGAGATACCTTTCACTCCTCTACCTGGTTCTCAGAATTTTCAAGGTGGCTTCAACAAAAGGTTAGAGCCAAACACTGTTTTCTTTGAGGTTACTCTACTTTGTTAAGCAAAAAACCTAAAATTTAAATGCCTGTTATATTTGAAAGGACTTTTTCTGTTCCTCCATTCTGCATCCTTCCTTCCTTCTTGTCCAGGCTGAAGTGATTTTGAGCACTGCAATGTTAAGTGTCATACATGAGAAGAGACCTTAACAAAATCATTTATACTTAGTGGGATAAAGAGCCTTACAGTCTATTTATTTATTCATTTATTTGTTTATGCCTTTCTCCTTAGAGCTGACACAAATTGAGGACCCAAGGGAGCAATGGAGAAGGGAGCAGGAACGCATGCTGAAGGAATATTTAATAGTTGCCCAGGAGGCACTCAATGCAAAGAAGGAGATTTACCAAATAAAGCAGCAGCGTTTTGAACTAGCCCAAGAAGAATATCAACAATTGCACAAAATGTGTGAGGATGACAGCCGTTCTTATGCCAGCTGTGAGTTCACTAGCCTTTTCTTGATTGACCCCCTTGCCTCTCAAAACATGTGCTGTAAGAAAAAATGTGAAGTGTTTCCATTACCTGGTTCTCTTCTGAATGAAGATCCTGACTACATCATGCTGTCAATTCAAGATTCCCCAAGGCTTGTTCACTTTTTCTTCCTTAATTCAAGTCCCACCCCCCTCCACTCTGGGATGCTTGCTTCTCAGTTTATTGTAGGGAAATCTTAGGCTCCTAATGCAAGTGCGATTGGATAGCCAAAGTTGGGTGCTTCTGTTGTGAATATTCCAGCCTCCACCATGACTTGGTTCAGTCTCTTGTGTTAAAAGAACTGAAACTTCATGAACTGTTTTCCCTCTCTTTGCTTGTGGATGCTGCCATTGACTCAGTGTCGTGTGCTCATGAGTGGGAGGTGGTGTGGGCTCAGCAGTTGTGGGTTGGTAAGGAGGTGCCCATGCAGCAGTTTTGTGACTCAGTTGTGCTCAGCATTGTTGTTTTGTTTTTTAAAAATCTCCATAGAAAATCCTGGATTTAGAGAATTAGTCCAGGCATGACTACTCATTTTGGCAAGTTCCTGCATGCTTGACATGACCTTGACGTTCCAGTATTCTTTAGGGAGACAGAAGGCTCAGTGCAATGCAGACACAGATATGGGTTTCAGAGCAGCAGCCTTCATCTCTGCAAAAGGATGGTAGATGTAACAGCACAACCTCATCTACTGACATACCAGGCATTTTTCAGTGGGCTAGTGCTGCACTGAATGGCTCACTTAATAAATCATGGTTGATCTTGCTCAGCCTATCCTCTAGGACCTTCATTTCATCTGTCTAGGCTTTAGCTTGTAATGCCACAGCTTGAAATCATTACCAGACTCTGGATACACTGTGTTAGTATCTCACTTGCCAGAGGTTGGTCTGTATGTTGTTTTCTCACACTGTTGCTTTAGGAGGCAACTTCTCTCTGTAGCTGATTGAATTCTATTCTGACAATAGTTCTGTTACTTTAGTCCCTATCATACTGTTAATTCAACATACCTAGGAAGCAGTTAGCAATTGCTAATGTTACACAAGTTGCTTGCATCAGTAATTGCCACCATCCTGTCGTGGCAGCTAATTGTTTTTAGGCAGTATGCAATGCTGTATAAACAATTTTTGTTGTTGTTTAGGAGGGAAAAGAAAATCAGACAGGCCAAAGGTAATTCTTCAGTTGTACTTCAGCAGAGATGATTATTTTAAAACCTAATAGTGACTTGTAACACAAAGAATGAATGCAATGGTCTGTTAAATAGTGTCACATCTTAACAAGTGTATTAAATAAGAAAAAACCCAACACATATAAAACACTGCTTTCCATCTGTTTAGCATTCTCTGGATTTTCAACTAATACCAAGTATGACCCATATCAGATTAAAGCAGAAATAGCCAGCCGTCGTGACAGAGTGAGTAATCTTTCTTCATTTTGTAAAAATGTGAATTAGATATGGGGAAGGGAGGAGGCAAATGTCTTTTTCGTTTACTTAGCATTTACACTGGATGTTGCATTAATTTTTTGAAATATAATATTAAAAACTATTTTTCTACTCTGACCTATTGTTCTGTTAAAATGAATCTATATTTACTGTGTTTCAGTGACTTGCAAAGTAATGCTTTTTCCATGTTACAGGCATACAGGTTTTTGTCACAGATGTCAGAGGCAAAATCAGCCAGGCTTTCAGAAATTGCTTTCTCTCTGCAAACTGCCACAAGTAGCCACATTCTTCAAGTTCAAATCCACTGTCTTCATATTTTCCCATTTATCCATTTTCAGTGGCATTCATGAATGTCATTGAACTCTAGACTTAGCCATATTTTTGGAAATCTCTTCACATTGTTGGCAAAATAGAACTTTTTAGTTGATTTGGCCAAAGCTGTTCAATGAGGGGCTAGGAATTGAGGCATTCTGACATGGATAGGCAGTTCTGTAATAAAAATGTTCCATTTACATATACATATACATATATATATATGCTTATATATATATAAGTTTACAGATCATTCTTGGTGCTGATAGTGTTCTTCTAAGGTCTTCTCAATCCACTCACATAACTCTTTTCATAAAACCACAAAAATTTGAGACATGACTACTTTTTCACTTTTAATTTATGACTTCAAGTTGCAAGAGGGGGAAGGTTTATGTCAGATATTAGGAAAAATTTCTTCACTGAAAGGGTTGTGAGGCACTGGAATAGGCTGCCCAGGAAAGTGGTGGAGGCACCATTCCTGGAGGTGTTTAAAAGGCCTGTAGATGTGGTGCTTAGAGACATGGTTTAGTAGTGGATTTGGCAATGTTAGGTTAATCATTAGACTATGTGATCTTAAAGGTCTCTTCCAACCAAAACGATTCTATGATTCTCTGCTCACTAGTTGGATCAAGGTAGTTGGCAGAGAGATTGAAAGGGCATGGCAATGTGAAAACAACTGTAGAAAATCAGGTTGCAATTTCTGGAAGAGACGCAAGTTCTGTTGCCAGTGATTTTGCTTTTTCAGATTGAAAACCTAACAGCATTGTTTAAAGAGCTGAAGACAGTTGAGAGGTGGCTGCTAAAAGAGGAGAAGAAAAATCATATGGATTGAAGCTTGCTGGCTGTTAGCATAACCTACTGGAGATAGAAAACCAGTAGAATAGATTAAGAAATTGATACTTTGGAAGCTGAATGTTGTGAGTGGTGTTTGATTGGGTTTTAGGATATTCCAGAAAGTCTGTTATTTTAATGCAGATTTTAAACAAAAAAAAAAACCCAAACAACTTTTATCCCTTCCAGTTTTTTTAAAGTAACTTGTTTTTCAAATACAGAATCTTACTTTTATTATGAAAGTTTCCTTTACATATTATTACTTTAAATTATTTTGGTATTTTCAGCTTTCTAGGCTAAAACGAGAACTGGCACAGATGAAGCAGGAACTGCAATACAAGGAAAAAGGAGTGGAAACTCTGCAAGAGTAAGTGAAGAGTTTATGGGAGGATCTTTTTTCTTTATTCACTGCCAAAAATTGGGGGGGTGGGGGGGAGAGATTAAAAAAACCCTTTTAATTCCTTTGCTTCAGAGTTTCTGCTGTGATAGTGATGCAGGGTGAGAACAGGATGAAATGATGGAAGAAGGGTTGAACAGAATTGGTTGGAGTGGTGATTTCACAGATCCACATGCAAAAGCAGTTTTATAGGCTGTTTTTTAACTCTTCCTGAAGATGTGTTGTTGGGGTGGGGTTAGATATTTAAAAAAAAAAAATTTCAGGAGATCTTTACCTTCTGGAGCACAGCCCAAAGCACCATGCAGTCGTTTTCTTGAGAAGAGTACTGAGGCTTTCTGGCTGGGCACAGTACTTCCCCTGGGGGAGAGGCTGTACACCATACCACCACATCTTCCTTTTACTTGATGGTCAGGCTCTCTCATTCTTCACAGTACAGGTGGTTTGTGTGCATATTGTAAATATGTTGGTCTATGAAACTTTGGATTTTGTTGTATGTGTGCAGAATGAGTGCGTATTCATGTGACTCCTGGTCTCCTCCCTGTGAGGAAAGGTAGCTTCAGACAATCTGCCACTGCTCCTAGGGCTATTAGGCAGCCTATGCTGTCTCCTTTGTACTCAGTGGTGACAAAGTTTGTGAACTGTTGTGGTGACCTTCTCCCTGCCACTCTTCCTGCATGCCATCAGATAGGAACTGAGTGACTTACATCTGTGCACTGCTTAGTCACCTACATGTGTAGCACATGCATGGGATGCCTAGTGGGATAGAGAGAGAGCTTGCAGGGCTGTGGAAAAGATGGCAGGTAAACACAGGCTGCCCAGGAGGGCTATGGAGTCTCCTTCTCTGGAGACATTCCAGAGCTGCCTGGACACGTTCCTGTGTGAGCTCGTCTAGGTGATCCTGCTCTGGCAGGGGGGTTGGACTAGGTGATCTTTCTAGGTCCCTTCCAACCCCTGACATACTGTGATACTGTGACTTCCAGATCTGTTCAGCAAGGCCAGGGGCTAGACCACATGTTGAACAGCTCTTGGATTTGCCTTGGACATGTGGCTATGCATTTAGAAATCTTGGCCTTTTTTCCGGCATGCATGTGAATGAACTGCCTAGTGCAGGCACTTCCTGAAAATGTTGGAACTGTTGCATGTCTAATGTGTTTTGCAGCATAAGTATAGTATCTGTGGAAATATTTTGAAGCTTTGGATTTATTGCCTTGGTGCTATAAAGCATGGGTGCACACTGTCACTTCAGAAATTCTGGCAAAGTTTCAGGGATCCTGGAGCAATTAGGTTACTTATTTTTCAACTTTGATTTTGATTGGTATTACATTTAGAAAGTTACATGAAAGGAGATACTCAGATTTTACTTTTAAAGAGAGGACACAGCCCATGCACTTCATTTTTTTTTTTTTGAGCTTACAAGGTTCTTTTGTCTTATAAAGCATTTTAAAAGCTCCGGAGAAGAAAAATTGTTCAACCAAAATCCTTAGTTGCAGACATTTACATCTGAAAATGATTACATTATATTTTCACTGGACATACGAAGCATTTACATGTAGGTAGGGGAATTGTTAATGTATACTGTTAACTGAAAATTATAAGATAAAACACTCAGTATATTGAAATAAAATAGTTTAAGTACAGTCAGTGTTTTAGAATGGTGGCCTAAATAGGTAAGCAGTGACAGAACAAAAGCAATTTTGTCTTAGGAATCTTAATCATTTTCTTTGAGTGAAATTTGCTTTGCCGTTTTTACTTTATTTATTTGTTTTCCTTCTCCTGGTTATTAGGCTATTTTAAGGGTATAAGTTCAATTATTTTATCAAAGTACTAACCACTTGAATAGGATGATGGAAGTATTTGAAACTAAAGAGTGTTTTAATTTAGTTATTTTAAGATAGACTAGCGAAGTGGTGCAACTTTTTGAAAAGTAAAGTCTGCAAATGATTAAGAATACAAATGTTGTTCTTAGATTTTAGCCCAAGTGAAGTTGCTCATTCTCCAGGATGGGGATCTAGGAGAGACATTCAAGAGTGGGATTATTTTAAAGAATATCTGATTGTAGTCAGTGGTCATCTAGTTTAAAAGTTCAAACATGACAATTCAGTGCTTTTCATTGCTGCTGTTGCTACTGTCACTATCTGTCCCACTGGTGCAATGGGTGGCATTTGTTGTAGCTTGCTGAAGCTGGGGAGAACGTTTCGCCTATGCATTATCCAGGACTGCAGTAAATTTCTGTCAGTGCTAGTGCCTCACTGAGCTCTATTTTCTGCAGTGATGTCACTTAAACCTGCAAGCCTCTGGTTCACATTTTTGGTTTGTGTATTTCATTTTTTAATTGCCTTTCTGGTGAGATTAGTGCTTTCTTTTGATTATTTTGCTTATAGTAGGAAGTGAGCCAATTTGGAGATTACTCACGTTAACAAACAAAGATAGAAGTTTCTCTTGCCCTCCTTGTATAGTCATCAGACAAATCAGGCTAAAAGCCTACCTGTTCTCTAGGTTGTCCCTGAGCTATCTGTCCTCTCCCCCTTGTACTTGTCAAGTGAGAGGGGTCACTCAAGTCAAGTAACAAAGCTGAACTAGTTAAGTATTTTAGCCTCTGCATATCCACATAACCCTTGACAATTGTCTAAAAAGAAACTCACTGGTGGTTGTTGGTTTGTTTGGGTTTTTTGTTGTTGTTTCAAGTCTCTTACATCTCAGACATTTCCCCCTTTTGTTACCTTTTCTAAATTTTTGGTCTGCATAATTTTTCTTCCTTCTTGTGCTAGGTCAAATCTTCAAGGAACTGCCAAACTAAGAATGGCATGCATCCTGTTCAGATTTTTAAAAGTCACGTTCTTTGCTTCATTTCAAGTATAAGCCAAGAACAATACTAGGAGCTTTCACATTTTGGCCTTTAGTTCTGGCTGAATGTTTGCTTTGAAAGTGTGACCAGAATGACAATATCAGCAGGTATCAGAACCAGCTGACATCTGACTCTCTGTGTAACCTCTGCTGGGTAAAACTCTTAAGAGGAAAGACAAATTTTATGGTAAGAGTGGTTAGGTTGCTCAGTATTTGCATTGTTTTATGTTGGTGTCTGATTCAGATGCCGTTGTTAAATGCAAATCTCTTGCATTGACATTTGCCACATATACTGTCTCCTTGGACTTTGTTTTGTTTTCTGTTCTTTTTAATTTTAGTAAAATGGTTTAGCTGTCTTTGAGGAGAATAAAAAAAAAAAAAAAGGAACAACCAAACCCACAAAACAGGCACAGAAAAATGGGAGTTTGTGAGGGGAGAGAGGATTGAGAGGTTTTTTTTTATACCTCTACAACTCCAATGCAGACAGAATGTCAATCTTTGTAATGCTGCTGCTTTTTATTAGGGCTGTATTTTCTGCAGTTTCATCCTAATCTGTCAGTGTGGTGATAAGCTTTTGGACATTGAAGCTTGCCTTTGTAGAGACTGTCTAGAGCTCACCATTTAAAGCCTGTGAAGATCCCACCGAGCATGATGGTGTTCCTCAGCCTCCACAGGCACCTTTGCTCCAAGGTGGACCTGATCCTGTTGCAGTCTAGAGTTACAGGGTTAAAGATGAGCCTTTCCTGGAACAAACTCCTTCCTCTGACCTGGTGGCAAGGACTGAGAACTCCCCTGTGTTTTCACTGACCCTTCTGCTCACAGGCAGGAATTTTGGAGGAAGAAGGCATTTAGCAGTAAAGGAAATGAAAACTCAGCCAGTTGACCATTAGAGCAGAGTGAATGCAGAGAGAAGTTGGGAGAGACAGGGACTGACTGAACTATTTGTAGCTACAGACTAATTTTGAGGATATGAGACCTGAGAAAAGCGTTAAAATTAGATTTTTAACTCAACTTATTAATTATTTATTAATGCTTTTTGCATTTATAAAATGGAAGATTCCTTGCAACTTTTTGGCTTTCAAAACTAGAGCTTCATGAAAGAAGGAAAAAAAAAAGTACCAGACAATAAATAACAAGTAACTTTGTAAAATACTTAAGTCAGTGTGGGTTGACAGCAATACTGGTTTAAGCTCAAATATTTCTGGCAGTAGAAACTTCTCTGATTCTTTCCTTAAACAACTATCAATTCATAAGCTGAGCTCCAAAGAGACGTCCAGGAATATGAATATGTGGGTAACTGGACAAAATCTGGTTGAAATTAAATAATTTCCTTTTCCTGAAATGCCACCTTGGACCTGGCAATGGGTATAATGCACAGTTGTGTAGGAGGCATTTTTGGGTCTAATATTTGGGTGGAATCTATATTCTTAACATTAACCTGTAGATTAAAGTACATTTTATCATTTTCATGTAACTTTCAGTTAATTAGATCAGTTGTTTTACCATGTTTTTTATCTAATCTTTTCAGGATTTTAACTAAAAATTGAATACTCAAGTAAACATGTTAAAGGAAAAGAAAACCAACCAACCAAAAAACCCAACTGTAATCCACATGACATTTAAATCCTTTCTTGTTCTCAAACCAAAAATCATGAAGGCTTATATATTTTCTTATGCAACATAGGGAAAACTGTGTTGAAGTAGAAAGCTTGAGGTTCAGGCTTATTTTGTGTTGTCTCCAAAAGCAGGAACTGTCAGAAAAAACCCCAAATCAAAACCATGGAAACATAACCTGCATTTTTTTTCCAAAATACTGTGAGCTGCACCGTAAAACCACAGGATTTTCATTCAAGTCTTTTGATTTTTTTCATTTTAATGTTTTAATTTTAAAGGAAGCAATCTGATGCAAGTGGCATTTCACTGATTTTGTTGTAACTGGCAGGACATGCTGAGTGTTACTGACTCTCTTAGCTTAATACAATAACTATGTTGAAACTTGTAGTTATTCTCAATATTTTAAATAGTTGGAGTATTCTTGTCATATCTGTATAACATACCCTGTTTTACTCTATCTTTTTATAAACTGATACCCTGTGTAATGACTGATGTATCTCTTATCTTTAATTAACCAGAGACACCTTTTCCTAGAGATGTTAGTTCTTAGCATTGGCGTAGAGACCGTTACACATACCACTGTTTTTCTATATGAACACTTTCTGTGCTTGATTAACAGGAGAACTGAGGTTGTCATGTTTCAACAGGAATTTGATACAGTTGTCACAGATTGTTGTGGGTTGCCTGTTGAAATCCCATAGCTGTTTCTCATAAATCCAAGACCAAATGATTCTTCTGCAGAGTCTCTGGTCTTGTTCTTTTTAAATCAATGTAAATTATCAAGGTCGTGCAATAGGCTAGGCTTCTGTGTTCTGATCTATTGTCCTTTACTATTGAGAACTGTTGGAAGGAAAGTCAAAAACTCAGGCAGTCGAAGTCCCACTTATGAAGAGAGATCTTTATGTCAAGATGGAAACGTTAGTACTTCAATTTGATGTAGTGAGTAGCACTCTTGATTTTTGCTGAGTTTGCATTTGAAATCTCCTGTGATGCTCCTTAGTGAGGGACAATGGTGTCTTCTAGAAAAGATACTCAAAGATGTCCATAATGGCAGGAAAGCATTTGCAATAAACTTCTAGGAATTAAAATATCTTTCCAAGAAAATTAAATGCCTTTGTTAGAAACTTCTAAAGCACGCATTAAACCCAGGAAATTTGCAGGTCTTGAAGAACCTGGGTAGAAAACTGCATTTCTTGTTTTCAGAGCACGTTTGGCACTGAGCGTTTTGTTAATTCCAAGTACAGTATCATTTTATTCCTGGAAATAAAGTGGTACATGAGTAAACAAGAAGTCTCTAAAATGTCATATACACTTTCTAATTCTGTGAAAATTCCTGACTTTGTCTTTTCCACAGGATTGATCGTAAGATGTCAAGTGCTCATACAAATTACAGACTGGATGAAGCACAAGCTATAATGAGTGAGCTTCGAACCATAAAGAAAGCTATATGCACAGGTGAAAAAGAAAGGCAGGACCTTATGCAGGTAAAAAAATAAGTTACCAATAAACAGCTGCCTAAAAGTAACAACCTACCTGTATTTTCTTGTGATTGCATTGGAGTTACCAAGTTCAAGTAATGAGGTGAGGTGGCCTCAACTGATTTTTCTGTTTGGTAATTGCCAATGGCAGGCAGCTTGTAAGAGGTAAGTAGTCATTGTCTATGCTCTGGACACAAGACTTCATTGGCATTTCATATTTTTGTCTCAGATAATGTACTATCATTAGATTTGGATCAAAGTCTCTATTGAATATAGCTTTCCATTGCTGTCAAGTATATCAAAGACTGCTGTGGAGTAATTATGCTGCATTTAAAAAAAAAAAAAGGAAGTTTTTCTGTATTTGTCTTTTGCTTTATTTAATGTCTCTTTGTGTTACCTATAATGAAGTAGGAGTGAGAATTCATGTGCTAAAATTTTTACCATTTTATAAGCTTTTCACAAAGCTGAATCTCTGTGTCTCACTATGCCACAATTTGGCAGTTCTCTGGGTTTTTTTTGCCCCAAACTCTTCTCAAGTACCCATATCAAAATACATATTAATTTCAAATATTCTCACAAACATTTCAGAGTATGATTAAATATGATGTATACAGAAACCATCATGGAAGCTTTAAATTATTTTTTGAATTGGAGCATGAGAATTGAGGGGAGATACATGCCTGAGTAGTGATCTAAGTTTTGAATGGATTCTGCATTCTGCTCCAAGCTCTCAGTTGCTGTGTCTTCATTACTAATGTGATGGGAGCTTTGTCAAAGACCAACAAGCCTCTACCACCACAGGAACTTTGGTGTAGATGTGCCCAAATACAGATACAGAAGGGTGACAAAGACAGTTCTCTTCACTCAGTCTTCAAACTGCTATGTGGAAGAAAACTTCTGTTACTTAAATTTTTGGGACTGTACTAAACTAATATTGCCATTCAAACATTTTATTTTGGTTTTCTCTGCAGTAGTGCTTTGCTGGATTTTGTTTTGTAATTGTTAAAAGATATGGGTAGCTTGTAATCTACATACAATGAATATCCATAGCTATACAATTATTCAGTCTCCAAAGCATTACCCAAAGGTCAGCTGATGAACCACAAATCCCTGTTCAAGCAGACGGAACACTAAAGTTACTATGAAGAGTTTCTGCCTTGGCAACTTTAAACAGATTTGATATTTTGTGTTGGCCAAGTTTTAAAGTGATTCTCAGTCTTCCACAAGCCTGCCAGGCAAGAAATGATTAGAAAGGCAGTTTTTCATGGATGTAGTGACGCACATTTTAGGGAACTAACCGGCAATTTAAAGACTTGTGTGTAAGATCTTGGAGCAGCTTAACTACTGGCCTCATTTTGACCCCCCCAGTAGACTGTTTTCCCCCCTTATCCTTAATGTTTTCAGTCCTCAGTGGCACTAAATCCAGCTGTAAATTTTGGGATGCCTTGAAAATCCTACCTGTTGAACCAACTTGAAGTACGCTTGCGGTTTCTTTAAATGCAGTGTTGAGGGATTTAGAAGTCTAAGATGAAGCTTAGCATCAAGGACTGGACAGTGCTGGCAGCACCAGAATGTAGAGGTTGTACAAGAGAGGAGCCATCGTTCTTCATGGGTCTATGTAACCATAGAGGAAATATCAGCCTAGTAGGTATAATTTTTGTAATCAATGACAGAATGTTGTGACAGCATCCAATAATAGACATACAGTCCAGGAGAACCTAAAAAAATAGTTGTTCTGCACAGGCCTAGCATGCAAAACAATTCCGCATGTTCTGTTGCAGTCGTAATAACATTAAATGCCATAGTCTCTCAAAGCTACAGCTGTAAAAGTTGTATATTTCTGCCAGCTTATTGTGCTCTGCAAAATTATCAAGCTTTCTGCCTAATTAAAAAAATTCTAATCAAAAAGAAAAAAAAAGGTTTTTTTGGTCACCACACTTTCCTTTGGTTTACCTTTTTGTAATTAATAGAAGATAATTGTTATGGATTTATTTAACTTCATCAAACAAGTGCAAGTCTATTTTAAGTATCTTCCTAATGAGTTCAGAATTTGATTTTTAGTTTCCTGGCAATTTTGAAATAGTTTTGTCTTTGGAAATGCTATACTTTAAAGATATTGTTGGTAAGAAAAGATTTCTTATAAAAAAATAAAGCTGTTTATAGAAGAGTTCAAAGTATTGTGTGGACAGACAGGGATTTATTTCAGAGAAAGGAAATAGACAATTTCTTACTATTTCTTAGTCTAAATCTGGCCAGTATAAGCAACAGAGCTAAACATAGTAGAAGTGACTCAGTCTTGTGTAGGTGCTTGGAAAATTGTAGCTGTCATAGAAATATGATAATTGGAATGAGTTCTGTGGGAGAGAAGGCTGATGAGGAAAAGAGAGGGTGTTCTGATTTAAACTGGATGCTGTGGTTACAATAAAGCCAAATACACAGTGCCACTGCTCAAAAAAAGCAGACAAACTTTTTATATAAAATAGAGTAATCAAGGTGCAATGTTAGGTTCCTGAAAGCAGTCTGTGTGTCTGTCCTCCCCCTTATTGCTTTCATACTTCTGTTTCTGTTGCAGTACATGCATATGCTTTTAAAGTGTTGTCCCATATCCATAGGAAGTGTAGGAGTATTTTTTTTCTTTTGCCTTTTCCTTTCTTTTGCAGTTAAATAGACTAAATAGGTTAGATGGGAACTGCACTTAAATTGTAAGTGGCAGAGAGCTCCTAAATCAGATAGCAGCGTGTAATGGTGAAACGACAGTGCTCATTTCAGTCTTTTTGGGTAGGCCTAGGCTGGTGTGCCTAGAACTTCACATCCATACAACAAGCTGGTCTGGCAGTTTCTGTGGGCTTGCCATAAAAAAAATCCATAAAGCCCAGATGAAAGACAGATTCTTCCATATAGCTGTAGAGGATATTAGTCCTAGCAGTTTATGTAAATCGTTTCTGTCTAAAAGTATGCTAACTCTGGTTATAATTTTCCATGTTAGGATTGCTGGAGGCTGTGCTTTCACTTATCCAGCTAGAAGGACTCAAAGCATTTATGCTTACCCTAGAGCATAGTCACCTATGCATGTAGATGTAAGTTAAGATGAGCTACTTGATGATTGCCACCTGCTAAATGCTATGTAATTTTGAAGTAGTATCCAGGTTTCAGCAACTGTGCCCAGATAGGAAGTCCTGGCCAGCAGCCAAGCTGCTTCATTACCTGCCAGGGAGATGATGGGGGTGCATCAGGAGCATACCAGGAGTGCACATAGTAGCTGAAATGCTGGCAAAAGTTTAGAGTTAACTTGTGGCATAAGGATCATTGGTGTTACGTACGCCTGTGATGTGTGTTAGGCAGAGGTGTCAGGTGGAACATAGCTTATTTTGGAGAAACCTCAGGCTTTCTTAATCTTCTGTTCTTGTTTGTGTGGCTGGCTCTGCTTTCCTGGGAAGAGGACATGTTAGATATTTGTGTAGCCATATTTGAAATTTCCATGTAATAAAACCGTTAAGGATTGGACTTGATCTGCCATACAGTTGGAGACTGACAGTACTGGATGATTTCCAGTGAGTTTTGAAGACACTCTGGTTTTCTTTTTGACATTTTATGAAGCAGTTAAGTACATCTTGGAGAATAAAGGGACATTAGGTAGGGACTTCTTGACAACATAAACTGAAACAGAATTTTGCTGCCTCAGTACTGAGAAGATAACTGTTTTGTTTGTCTTTCATACTAAGATAGCACAGTTCATTTGGGAGGTGGCAGAAGAATTGACTTTTTGAGGGACCCAAGACAAACTGAGCTTCTGGAGGCAAGTAGTGGTAGCCACGTGCCACTGCCAGCATGTCTGGCATCGTTCTGTGCTGTCCTCTGTCTCTGCCAGGCCTGAGCGCAATATTCCAGCCCTTTGCAGTACCAGGAGAAGGAGACTGAAGAGGGAGCAGTACCTGCTCTCCAGCATGTGGCATGTATCTGCATCTCTCCCTGCCTTTCCCTAATAGGAAGATGACAAAGTGTGTATGACTGGGAGGGCAGCAGGGAGGAGCACAGGCCACCCCAGTCTTGTGACTAGGCCTTGTTCCCCTTAAAGACTGCTTTAGGTCTCTGTTTACCCTCATAGTGTTTGTATCGTCGTCTAGACATCTGAGAGCTGTACCTTGCCCAACCCAAAGTGTGAAATATCTCTAACTATGTGAACCTTGGGTAAGGGAGTACAAGGGTGAAATCAGTTGTCATAAAAATACAGGCAATACAAGGTATTAATCAAGTTGGATGTGATAGCAGTAGTGGCTAAGGAATGTAACCTATGCAGAAGATGGCAAAAGGGCAGGTGAATCACATTTGTCTTCCCTATCAGCTAACCTGAAAGTTGACAGCTGCTAGGTTTAAAGAACTGCAGGCAATACAAAAGCTAAAACATTCATAGATCTAACAGAAAAAATTAAAATCTGTTGACTATTAGACACATATTCTAAAAGGAGAGGTTTATTGCAAAGCAAAGCTTCTGCATGTTAGTAACACTACAACGAATTTTACTTTCTGTAAATAGCTCTTTATAGGCAACCTACCTATCATATTTCTAAAATAGATTTTTTTCTATTTTCTCTTAATAAAAGAGTTATAAAAATCAGTTTTTCTAATTTTTGAAATTTCTTTAAATCTCTTCTCCCATAGAGCTTGGCCAGGTTAACAGATGGATTCAGGAATAGCTGTTGCATTGCAGATTCACTGCAAGATCTCCAGCACAATTCTGGTTCACTCAGCAACTCCTCTTTACCTCAACAACACTGTGATGCTTATTCTCAGACTGACTTTACTGGAGAGGTATGTGTTCCTATTTACTGTAGAAAATAAGCTGCGTTTTTGTATAGCAATACATCATTATTTCCTGTTCTAAATTAAGAGCTGTTGGCTGTAGCAGAACAAAATAAAAATCCCGTGCAGTATTGATGGTGAGGAAGTTGTGCTTGCTTATTGTTTCCAGAGTGTGTGAGTGGTGCTTATGATCGGTGATGGGCTTTGTGGTTCTGCTACTTGAATATGGCACAGGGGTGTACCAACATGATGATGAAAGTGTTTTAAAATTCTCTTTTCTCTCTCCTCTCCTCCCTTGCCTTGCAAAAGTTTGGATTTGATGATAAAACAAGACTTGTAGACAAAGTAAGACTCAACTGGCAGTATGAAGAGGCCAAGAAAAGGTAACTAAAGATAAATTTGTTGACTTTTATTTTCACTCTTGCGATTAAAGTTTTCAAAGTAGAACTGGAACCAGCCTCCTAGCTAAAATGTCTTCAGGAAGACTGATTTGCTTACTTTTGAGTAGTTCACAGATAATAAAAGCTCGGGTAAACATAAGACTTAATATAAAGGTTATTGTATTTGTTTGCTACAAAGCTAAATGTCAGCCCCATTCTACACTTGTGTAAACACAAAATTGCAGTAGTTTAATTGAACTGCTTTACATTTTTTTTCCCCTTCTTTTTCCGTCTCAGTATAAACAGCCTTAAAACTTACACTTCTCAGCCCGGTCTGTCAGTATATATGGAATTTTGCATACCTGTGTTCTAAGTTTAATTACTGAGATGGTGAACTCCATATAAGGAAAGAATGCAGAACTTCCTGTGAGATAAATGAAGATGTTCACAGCTGAACAAGAGGGTACAAAAAAATAGAGATTGGAGAGAAATCTGATTTAAAAAAAAATACTTGAAATGATTTCTTTTGTGGAGGTCAGTCTTGCAGTGATTTTTCATGACTTTGTAAAAGTAATCTATTCTTATTTAGTACTGTATAAAAATGCTTTCTAATAGTATAGTTTAGCTGGTACTCATTTAACCTCATTGTTTTCAAACTATTTGCCACATAATCAGGACGATAATATAGGTGTAGGTGGTGACTAGAATACAGTAATTTTATGCACATATGATTATTTTAGTTCGTGCTGATAGAATAATCTCATGTTAAAGTTGACGGACATTTAAATGATTCTGTATAGTTAACTTTGAAAACCTCTTTTATTTTTTCTTTTTTTTTTTTTTCCTTTTCAACATTACCCATTTTGTCAGTTTTTTACGTCTCAGAACAGGGGTTAAAAAAAGCTCAATATTTTTGCCTCATTTTTCTCATAGAATGGTGACTTTTTCTGTAGGGGAAACGGTAATGCTGTCATATATCTTGGCAGGGATTGGAAGCTTTATAAACAATTCTCCATTTTGTTGTTCTTGGAAAATTTGCTCATATTTGGATGCAATACAAGCTTCAAAAAAAAAAAAAAGATTAAATTGGTGTAAGCATGTTAGAAGTACACAGCTAAATCCTCAGGATTTGTAACTGGAATGAAAGTCTGCATTGTAAAATGCTTTTTATGAATACCAATGACTATTACCTAATAAAGGTTAAATAATTGAGCAAAAAAAGGGCAAAACAAAAACCCGTTAGTGTCCTTTTTGGTTACTGGGTTCTAACTCTTACCACTTAGTAGTCCAGTGTTTGTTCAGGGGTGCATGATAGTTGCTGAAAGAAGCACCATAGAATTTAGTGTTTATTTAGTTTAGCATAGCCACTGGTGCTGTGAAAGTTGTATTAAGTGTTTGTAGTTCAGTTTTCTGACATACCTTTTCTATTTTTTTTTTAAAACAGTTCTCTTCTTGTGTATTATTGCAGGGTAAAAATGTTTAGGGACTTTTTTTTAGTAGCAGAAGTATTTATCAGCTGGAAACACGAAACATTTATGTGTGGAATGCAGTATTTCACATCAGAAGTGAGTTGGGTTTTGATGTTAATTAATTGTAATCTGGGTAACTAGCCTTCCAACTAGAGACTTGTAATTGCAGCAAGGGTAGTTTTGTTGTCCTGGGATAGCAGCTCTGACAATAGCCCATTATTTAGCAAAAGCATATTAGTTGCTTTAAAATAGTAACCTTATTCTGCCCAGCGTGTTGTACGGAAGTAATCGGCTTTCAGCTTTTGAGAGGAACTGCACAAAGCTCATTGCCCCTACCAGTTATCTCTGTGGTTGCATTCTTCATTTATCATGCATTCCTTCCCCTTAGCTTGCTGGCATTTCTGTAGGGCTTTTGTCTCTACTAAATATCTTGGTGTTCATTCTCCCTTGGCTGGTGAAATACCTACTGTTACTGCACAGTGTGGGTGATGGAATGTGCTGTGATGGATTAAAATCTACAAAGTAGAGAATTAAAATGTTACAGTATGTCACAACTGTAAAGCAGTATATTATGACTACTTGCTTGTCAAACGGGATGTGGAAACCTGTAGCAAATAAGTACAACAGCCAAACTGTCTTGTTTCCAAGTTTTAATGGGAGACTTAAAACTCACTGTAGGAGAAAAGTATGTCTTTTCACTTACAGGAAAGCAGGAAAAAAGCCCCACAAACTAAAGGGCAGTTTCTTGCATTTTAGTCACCCTTGTGTATCTAGCCAGGAGATCATACAGCTCCAGATACCAGCAGAATATTTGTTATATGTACTAAAGAAGTTTTAAAAAATAAAAATATATTCATTATGTATGGCATCTGATGAAGAAAATACAGTGTTGGGACTTCTGAACGAACTATCTTTAAGAATACAGGAGATAAGATCCGGTGATGGAGAGGTTGGCATATGATCCCAAAATAGGTTTTCTCTCTCATAAAAGATAATTTGATTTTAATTTCTTCTTTAAAAATCTCTCTAAACTACTGAGTGATTTGTCCTTTGCATAAATTAAGACATTCATGTTGCATTTTTTCTCCCTCTTCAGTTTCCCACTGGAAAGAAGCTGGATAATTTGCTATTTATTTAATTTTTCCCGTTGGTGTTTCAGATGATGTGAGCTGTGGGTTCTGGCATTTTCAGCATGTTGGGGAAGAGGTCCTCTCTCCTGTGTCTGGTCCAGGCTCTGGGGGGAGACGTGTAAAGTTCACTTTTTAAGTTATCAGTGATGCTGAAGAGGAGAGGCCAAATCACTTCTCTTTTCTCTTCCCCCCATTCTTTTAAAATAAACTGTACCTTATTTCCATGAAATTTCCTCTCTCAGATCAGTCCATGTGGCCCTCCAGAGAAGCAAGAGGGAGGGAGGACAGACTTTTTGAACAGACAGCCCTAAGCTGCCTGGATAAATATCATGTTTAGTTTCCATTGCTATTTTAGTGAGACCACCTCTTGTGAAAGCCTTTACACACTTGAAAGTCTATCCCTCGAGCACTTTTCTGAATAGACTGTTTTATAGAAAAAGAAATCCAAAGCTAATTGTTTTTCTTTGATAACTCTCAAGTTGTGCAGTTCAGTATAATGACAACTTAAAGTATATTAGCAAATGATTGTGAAATGTAATTGCTGCAGTGCCTCTGAGGCACTGTGAAGTGTATTAATCAATAGATGAAAAATGCTCCCTCCAAAAAGGAGTACCAAAATTTTTAACTGTGATTTTTTTCAGTTTTATAATCCAGTCTCGTAGTAGCTGACTTTAATGAAATGATATATCATAGAATCATAGAACAGTTACAGGTGGAAGAGACCTTAGAGATCATCAAGTCCAGCCTTTGTTCTAGCCCTATCAACTTGCTAAATGATGCCCCCCAACGCAACATCTACCTGTCTCTTAAATCCCTCCAGGGATGGTGACTCAAGCCCCTCCCTGGGCAGCCTGTTCTAATGGCTGACAACCCTTTCAGTAAAGAAATTCTTCCTAATGTCTAGCCTGAACCTCCCCTGGAGCAATTTCCATCCATTTCCCCTTGTCCTGTCACTCTCCACTAGGGCAAACACAGTCCCTGCCTCTCTACAACCTCCCTTCAGGTAGTTATAGAGAGTGATGAGGTCTCCCCTCAACCTTCTCTTTTCCAGGCTAAACAGGCCCAGATCCCTCAGTCTTTCCTCATAAGGCTTATGTTCTAAGCCCTTTACCAGCTTGGTAGCCTCTGCACCCTCTCCAGCACCTCAATATCCCCCTTGTAGTGAGGGGCCCAAAACTGGATACAGTACTCAAGGTAAGGCCTCCCCAAAGCTGAGTAAAGGGGCAGGATCACCTCCCTGCTCCTGCTGACAACACTGTTCCTGATCCAGGCCAGGATGCTGTTGGCCTTCTTGGCCACCTGGGCACACTGCTGGCACCTGTTCAGCTGTCAGTCAGCACCCCTAGGTCCCTCTGTGCCTGGCAGCTCTCCAGCCACTCCTCCCCAAGCCTGTAGCACTGCTGGGGGTTGTTATGACCAAGATGCAGCACCTAGC
Organism: Bucco capensis; assembly: GCA_013396975.1. NCBI lineage: Eukaryota > Metazoa > Chordata > Aves > Piciformes > Bucconidae > Bucco > Bucco capensis. The sequence goes on along the minus strand of VWZO01018719.1, from coordinate 470,465 downwards.
ATTTGGCCTTATTGAACTTCATGGCATTGGCCTTGGCCCAGCCATCCAGCCTGTCTAGATCTCTCTGCAGAGCCTCCCTACCCTCAAGCAGATCGACACTGCCACCCACCTTGGTGTCCAAGCATCTTTAACCAGCTTATCTAATTTAGGTGCAAAACCTGTAATTTGTTTATGCCTTCTGTAAATTTGAATTTAAAGATGTTATTTTTCAATTGTTATTTAAACAAATTTTCAGTTTTTTGTTGAAGTCATACAGTGGCTGTCAGCAGATTTAATTTAGCCTTGAAAAAGCCTACTCCTCAGCTATGCTTTATATTTCCAAAGTCCCTTTAAGAATGTTAGTTCATTCTTTTCAGTGTATTTGGTGACTAGTTACTTTGTTGTAAACTTGTTGTCTTGTTATCAAAATGAATTTTTTCAGTTGCGATTTTAAAAGCACTAGCACAAGCAGAAATGTGTCAGTGCAGTTTGTGGTTGTACTGACAAAATACATGTTGGGTGGATGTTGATAGCAATATTCCACTATTGTTACAGTAACATAGTCAAATACTTTCCTGTTAAAATTCATCTTATGTAGGCAGATTTCAAAGTGTATTTTCCATATTTTTAGTGAAATTCTGTGGATTTTATGCTTTATTCTGCTAAACTAATCTGAAAATCTTACTTAAGGATGAAATAATTTGATGTCACAGAAATATCTGACTCAGGCAGAACAACTAAACCTGAATATTCCAGTGTCAGTTTTTAAACATAAAACTTATTTGGGTTATAAGATGCAGAACCATGCCTGAATAGTCCTTGAAGCTCTGTTATACCACTTTGTCTGTGAACTGGGGAAAATACTAATTCCTTTCCTTCATTGGTTTTAGCAGGCTTTGCAGTCTTCTTAAAGGTGAATACCTAATTTTATCTGCAAAATGCAAGTGGACTCTAAAGGTTTTGTGAGTGTCTTTAAACCAGTTAAGACCTCCTTGTTACTGAATGGGGCTGCCAGGAAAGCTGGATACACTACAGAACCTACCCATGTTGTCCGCCAAAGCCACAGCGGCACACACTTGCAGGAACAGCCAAAATAGACACAGTGAAGAAATTTTGTGAGCATTTGGCAGAGTTCCCCAGCTTCTTGTTCTTTCCATTTCTTTCTTCCCCTTTCCCTAGCCTTCCCCACTTTGGATAAAAATTATAATCCACTCTCAAGAGGATCTGTAAATACTAGAAATCACCAAGTTCTTAGACTCTTCATTATGTGCCTTCAGTCCCACAGCCACATTCTCTGTAGAGCACTGGAGAAGTTCTGTGTTACCAGAAGTGGCAGAGAACTGAGTTCAGTTATAAGCCTAAAGAAAACAATAAGCTGGGCGGATTTATGTTGATCATCTGTGCATATTTCTGTGTTCTTAGCTATTGTTCTCCTCCAAATCGTAACTGTGGAGTTTTTTTTCTTTGTTTTGTCCTCACCAGTCTTCCCATTCTACAGGTAACAAAGGCCTCAGCTGTAGAATGGTCTAGTAAGTCACCTTTGGTACCATGGGTATTGGTATCCGTGGAAAATGCAACGAAGGAAGTTTGAAGGACTTGCTGAAGCTAGAAGAACCAGAGATTGTAGGTTAGGAAGTCCCAGCTGGTTACCCACAATTTGTCCCTTTTTTTCAGCGTCAGTTAGGACCTCTGTGGTGCTTCCTCCCCAAGACATCTAACTTGTTCATAATCTGAGTAATGATCTAAACATGGGGTTAACTGTCGTTCTATTTTAGACTTGTCTCACAAAAATGATTTTTACTCCAGTTTCACTTCTCATGCTATATTTTAGTAAATGGCCTCTTCTAAAGCTAAATGTTCTTGAGCTCAGCAGTATAATTTCATTAGTGCTGGCTAATAACAGTCTTGAAAATGAGGTTCTAGACACTCTTTTAGGTTTCCCAGATATTTCCAATGATAGAGGGTTGCCCTATTTTGTCTAGAGGGGTCTGTGTAGAGATAGAACCATTCAGGCATGCTGTGAATTCTGAAAACACATGCTTTTTTGCCCCCATGATGTAGTTTCTGTAGTAAACTACTGGCTGTACTGATCCTCACCCTCATGTTAGGTCTACATTATCTTGGACTAAGGCATCATTCTAGCAATTTCAAGGCAAGTTTGCCATTCCAGGTCAGTGTTTACTTAATATCAACAGGTTAAACCTTTATCCTCCCATCTGTGCCTCTCCTGCGTTTCTGCTTAACAGCAGCTTTTATATTCATCTCCATTTGAAGTTTTTAAATACTGAAGTAAGCAGCAAGTCAGTCTGCCTACCTAGGAAACCAGTCATTTGATACCACCTACTCAAGCACGGAATGCAAGTTCCTCAGCGCATGTTATGCAAGGATGGGAATGGGCAAAATGCCTGGAATGTTGATGGCTCAAAATTAACTTTTTTTCCCCAGGAATTTGTTAAACTGCTATATCAGTAGGGACTTTAGTATCTGGCATTAGGCCAGATAAAAGTACTCTTTTATGGTGACTACACTTAAGAAGTAGTATCTCAAAAAAATACCCAGTAAGCAGGAACAACGTGTTTGAAAAACAGAGACTTCAAAAAGAATCCTATTTTTTTTCCCTTTAAATTGCAATCTATGTTAGGTTATTGATTTATTTAAGTGGATGTTAAAGGTAGGTGAATATAAGAAAACACAAGAAACAGGCACTTTTTTCTAACGTACCAGCAGTGAGAATGACTGGTGTACTACAGGTATAAAATCTGGCATGGACGAGCATAGTAAGATTGCTTATTTATGTATTTATTGTGATTGGGAAGAATAGCTTGTGTTGTGAGAAGACAAACTGGAATCCTAGAACATGCTTAAGAGGTTTTTTACTATGTTTTTAGCAGAACTGAACATGACTTCTCAGATACTTTTCTTACATTTGAGTGAGTGAGACCATAAAAGCCTTAGGGGTGTTTTCTTGCCAAGGAGATAAATTCTAAAAAGGTTTTCACTGGTAGTTTTTTGGAACAACTTGTCATAGAGAGGAAGTCCTCAGTGGACAGCAAGCAACAAAAAAAATCCCCCCAAGTCCCCCAAAACCTCAGTTCAGTTGCAGGAAACACAGGTTGCAGAAAACTGGCTTATTGGTACTGAAGTTCCCCTTCCAGCAGATTCCTGCATTATGTAGTGTTTTGCAAGTGCTTTCTCTTTGCTCGAAGGGAAAACGAGAGGAGAGCTAGCCAAAATGCTGAGAGTCTCAAGGGACTCAAAGTAAATACCTGATCAGATTTTGGAACTATTCAGTGATACAAACCTTGTCCACAGCAGTACTTTTCCATTTAATAACAGTATAATTAAATTATTGTACAGCAACTTCCTGCTTTAAAAGCATCAGCATAACAGAAATTGGGGGGGGAGGGAACCCTTTAAATAGGAATGTCATGCACAAAGGGAGCTACATATTCTCAGCAAGCTCATGAGTCTAAATTAAACCCTCTTGTGTTGAGGACGGTGTTTTATTCTACAGCTGAGCGAATTCAGTGGTTAAGTAGCACTGAGAGTTGGGATCCCACCTTCCCCTCTTGCCTGCTGGTACTTGTCTCTTCCTTGCTGCCTGCGTTAGCATTTATTTGCTCCCATTGTCAGCTTCTTAACCAGTTCACCTTGCATTAAAAAATGGCTAGCAAAACAATTGTGTTAAAGTGAAGGAGAGGGTCAGTCCCTCAGTTACCTTATAAAACAACCGAGAGTCTTCCACCAGACACATTTCATCCTCTCTCATCCACAAGTTGTTTAAAGAGCTTATGAACATGATCACTCAAATACATTGCCAGGGCTCATCTGTTTCACTCTCACTTGCCAAGCTATGATAACTCCATTGTACCTGAATTCTGCAATTCTTTTGAAAGGACCTTAAGGCCCCACTTGTTTCATTTGGAACTGAACACTTGAAAATCAGGCTCAATATGCCTTCTGGAGTGTTAACTGAATCTTCAACAGCGTAGCAGTCTGAGTAGGGGAGAGGGAGGGATCCTGATTCTACTGTCTCTTCCTGGCCCTGACATTTTGCTAATGGGGCGAGGTGTTCTTCAGGAAGCTGCATCTGGAACTCATGCACAAGAGCTGAGAAATGAAATATGTAGACTATATGTATTGATTCACAATGGTGCTTTCAGTAGCTATTGGCAGGAAGTTGGTTATTATTGCAAGGAAGGCGGAAATGGTATTGAAGGGCTTGATAAAGTATTCTGCTTTAGACTGAAATGTAACATAATACCCAAGTTCTTGACTGACTGTAAATGAAATCCAAGGCAGGGGGCAGGGAGATAAATCTATTTGACAAAATTCACAGCAAAAATTCATATTCATATATATGAATGCAGTCATTGCAAAATAACTTACATTGATACTTTGTTTCTCTTCCCCGGTAATAAAATGGTTAAATACTTTCCAGATGTCACTGTGAAATAAACATTGCATGAGGTTTTGGTTTTAGATGGAGAGAACCTTACCTTTGTCATGTCAATGTCTTTTCTTCTAGTCTTAAACACATTATCACAGTGTGGATCCTCTGTGCATCTTGTTTGCTTGTTCTTTTCTTTTACCTTGCTTTGTTTCTATCTTTTCTTTCTTACCAGGTATTTTTGAAAAAGGATTATTTAAAGTAACTTACCAAAAGCATGAACACATATCTCACTTTTATGGCTGGTTTTAAATGTACTTTTAAAAATTTTATGTATTTAAAGAGTCAATCTTTTATGCATTGAACTTTGAATGCTGCCATTTCATAGTGAAGATGAAACAGATGTATAACTGCCTATCTGTTGTACAGTTCTTTTGTTTCAAATGTTCAAAAATCAGAAAGCTAGATTTCCTTGTATTTACTCTTCATTTTAATTGTAACATTCTGTAGTGTCTAAATTGCTCATTGTAAGATAAGCATAAATACCTAGCAGTAAAAGCATGTTCTCCCTTTTATGCCTATATACCTTTTCACTTTGCCAAAATAAGCTTTTGTGAAATTTCTAGCTTTAGGGTTCTTTATAATATTTATAAGAGTTCAAAATTCATTTTTAGCAGAACATTTTCTTAAAATGTCAACTGTGGAAATATTCTTCCAACTATTGTTTTGTGTCTTTGTTCATGATATTGAGATAGAGGAGGTTACTTTTGTCTATAAAGCCTACTACTACCAAAAAGTCAAGTTAGCTTATTTAATTGTTTGGTTTGATGATGGGTCCATCTAATGTCACCTGTATTTTATAACCAGTAGATCTTTTTTCTAGACCTATGTTACTGTTTTACTGACAGCTTGTTTATTCTTAAAATTTCATTGTTGTTCATGTTTTCAGCCGCTTGAACCATTCCTCTACTAATTGGGACATGAATATATGGGCCTATTGTCACTAGATATGGTCTCCTCTTCATCCCTTCAAATTTTCACTACACTTGAAATCTCAAGATCTGATAGTGGAAAAATGAGGAATGAAAGGATGTTCATTCTTCAGTTGTACGGGCAGCGAACTCAAGAGCTCTAAAATATAAATTATTACAAAATGAGAAAGTTATGCAGATATTGTCCATGTGATAGATAAATGCACTGTAATTCTTACATAGCTACACACTTAGGAGCACTTGCAGTTCTTGAATATTTTAAAAATACATAAAACAACAACAAAAGGCATCCCAAAACCCAGAAACAAATAATCTTTCCAAACTTTTCTAAATGTTACTGTTTCAAAATTTAGAGGAGAAAAGTCAGAGAAGTCGACAAGCTTCACTTTTTGGTATTTTTCCTCTTAATTGTCTTCATCTTTGTCTCTTCTGTGTTTTGAAATATATGTATCTCTCCTCTTTTAAAGAGTTTCGAATATACAACAGCAGCTGGCCTTGCTCGATAATGAATCTTGGCCAGGAATGGCTGAAGCAGACAGGGACCGTCTTCAGCTCATCAAAGAGAAGGAGGCTCTTCTTCAGGAGTTGCAGCTTATCAGTCAGCAGAGACGATCCCCAGAAGACATTGCACGTTTGGAAGAAGAAAAAAGACGCTTGGAGGATGAAATTCAGCGAGCTCGAGCAACATCTGCTCATGGGGCCACTGAAAGGTTTGGGAACTTAAATTGTTTTCTTATCTACTGTAAGATCTATATAGGTAGTTTCAAAAGGAAGAGTAGGGAATTTTCACTCTTTAAGAAACAAACAAAAGTGTTGCTAGAATAACTTGCTTTCAAAAAGGAAGAGATTGTTCCTGACTGCCACTACTTAATTCTGTCTGTCTTGGAAGTTTTCTGAAAGAGAGCTAGTTAGTTCTCCTTTCATTCACCTAAAAAATCTGAATAGGAAGAAGAAATCAGAATAGAGTCGCAAAAGATGCTTGGAAAAAGTCTGAGTGATGTTGTCTGATAATAGAGATCTGAATAACAGTACCTGGATAGTGAAAGATTTTTCTGTTATTTTGCAAAGGAGTAATATTAATCACTAGAAGCATTAACAAACCCCTCTTTCCCATATTTGGTTTCTGCCATTTAACAGAAGTGTTAAAATACGAAGTTTTTAATGCCTTTTGTATACAAGTTTTACTTTGACTTTGCAATCTCAGCAATTGGAGCATATCCCAACTGTGACTTTCAGAGAACACAGTAAACAGACTCATTCTTGAAAACTTAAATATCAAGCTATATGTAAAAAAAAACAACATCCAAAAAATGTAGATGAGAAACACTGTGTTTATTTCAAAGTTGCCCAGTATCTCCTGTAGCCAAAATGGACAAAACCTCTTAACATTTTCTTGTTACCAAGTAATTAGACTAATTCTTGTTTCCCTGAGTAGCGTCTCTTAAATAGCGGTAACCCCAGGTTGTAGGAAAATGACACAAACCAAGTTTAATGAGATCTGTCCAAAGGTGAATATTTGCATAATTAAGGGACTTTAAAAATATTTGGAAGTGCCTTCCGTACAGAAATTTTGAGAACTTCAATTCCTTTGAAAACTTACTTCAAACAGTAAATTCAGGCAATAAATAGAAAAATCACAGCCAACCTATAGTTCAGTGTTACAGATTTTGCAGTTTTTGCAGTATCATTACATTGGCATTCCTGCTTAAACTGACAGAAAAGGGAGTTCACTTCATGCTGCAGTGTAGTAAGTTTTATTTGTTGGTTTTGGGCTCTCATGTTAGGTACTGCATACTATGTTGGCAAGACGGCCAAGCTGTTTTTCCATGTAGTTCATGCTGTGGAAATGAGTGTTCCAGTGTGATACTTGATATTTAAAATGCTAGCAAAAAGTTGAGTAGAAGTTAGAATAATGTTGAAGGGCACACTGAGTAATTCGCTGCTTGGTTTTAGAATGGGCAAAAAGTAAGTCACAGCAAAAGCTTTTTTGTCATGGCCTGGTATTCAAAAATCTGTATCACCTGTTTAAATGTAACAATATATAAATGTAATGTATAAATGTACTTGAAACACCCATTTGGGAGTTCTGCCAGAGTGTTGATTCTTGCGTTCTTGCTGGAATTCCCACAGCTGCATATAAACTGCCTGAATTAAAAATTTTCATTAAACAGTGAAACTTCTTTTTATATTTCAAACTGCAATGCAATAATATTTTTCTGTACTTGGAAAGTTCCTGGCACTTTTTGAGAACAGCTGTAATGAAGAATAATCATAATATGTGTCTGTTTAATTATAGGATACTGTTACAGGAGAAGAGAAATTGTTTGCTTATGCAACTAGAAGAAGCTACACGTCTAACCTCCTATTTACACTCCCAGTTAAAAAGGTGAGTTATGTAAAGCCAGCAGGTTTTGAAGTTTAACTGCAACAGAGAATAATATTAATAATCTCTAAAGTGTACCTTTTAATATTTTTGTATTTTTATATATGCCAAATTAATTATTTAGTGAATTTATACAGTTTGGTCTGTGGAATGTGATGATTTGGATAAAGATCTATAAACAGTATTAGTGGTGGCTGTTTGGGCTAGACTATTTTGTATATATGAGAATTCTATATGCTAGTTTCTGGAAAGAAGATACATACTTAAACCCCATTGTAATATTGTCACAGTGTTACTAGTATAAAGATAACATTCTTTTAAGTTCTGTGAGGTTTTAGTATTCTGATACCTTCTCCAAAGGAGGGGGTTTTGATCCCTGGTGAGATGACAGAATTTTGCCATTTAAAGTTGAGAATGTGCTAAGACCCACACAGAAGCCCAGCATGTTTTGCATATTCACACTTGCAGCTGCCTTTTTAGATGCAGCTCTTAGGGATTCCTCAGCTCAACACCAGCCAACATCAAAAGCTAAGTTCCTGCTGTGTCTTGCTTCGTCTTTCTCTGTCACATTCTTCTTAACTGTCTGAGCAGTAAGAGGAGCTGGAATAGGATTCATCCTAAGGTCTTTTTTATTTTGCAGTGGAAAAACCTATCAGGATGAGGCTTTACACAGCAGTTTGTTAGGAATTTTCAAATCCCTTCACACTTCTCTCCCTGATATGTTTATGACCTGTCATTAACGTAAATTCAGGCTGGATCATGGTAACCTAATCTACCTGGCTTTATATTGAGTCCACTGATCCAGATCCTGCTCTGACCTCTTTTCTGCCAAATTAGGCCTGCTTAAATATTGGAGGAAAGAGTCCTGTTGGACCATTTGTCTTCAGGCACTTGATCTTGATTTGATTTTCACTTGCACTGTTCCAGTCAAGATTGTGCTTGAATCCAGGGCAAGAGACACGAGCTAGACCTTAAAATGCTAAATCATCTCTCTGTGTCACTGTACGGAATACGTGTAAAATTGCTTCTGTAATCTGGATTGATGTTTTTATGTCTGCACTGGTGTTTCTGATTATATTTGAAAGGGCCTTTTTTGTTTTCTCTTTCTTTGCCTGCTGCAGTCTGTCAGCTAGCACCCTCACAATGTCCTCTGGCAGCAGCAGGGGATCGCTGGCCTCCAGTCGAGGATCCTTGGCCTCCAGCAGAGGCTCCCTCAGCTCGGTCAGCTTTACGGACATCTATGGCCTTCCACAGTATGACAAATCCGACAGTGTTACAGACTATGGGCAGCATTTACGCTTCGACATAATTCCCTTCGAGTCTCTCACCAAGGATGTGCCGTATGCTGATCCCATTGGACACTCCAATTTCAATAAGCAGCGGAGGTCTCTGGATACCCCACAGTCCCTGGCATCCCTGTCATCACGGTCCTCCTTGTCATCGCTGTCCCCTCCAAGCTCACCTCTTGACACACCATTTCTCTCTGCGTCTCGAGATTCTCCGTTGGCTCAGATGTCAGAAGGTTTTGAGGAGATGGCAAGCATAGGAGCCCTGGAAATGCTCAGGGCTCAGACTACAGCATTGGGTGATGACGATACACAAGGAACAAGCTCATCTCACACATCCACTTACCCTATGGACAATGAAGGGCTGAGAGAAATGGGACCACAGCTGTCTGCTGTCCAAACTGGTGGAGGTGAGTTTCTGGACATTATTATTTTGTCACATGAACATAGAAAATGTCACATCTAAGCATACTGCACAGTAGACACTGTTACTCAATATGACTTATTTTACTTTCATCAGTTAAAAATTACACGGTAGATGTTAGCTGTTAGAAACCCACCCAACCAACCCAAAAAACCCCTCAAAGCCCTGAAGTTTAGATTTAGGGCAAAGAGGTGAAAGAGTAGAGAAATCCCTTTAAGTAGATCTTAAGAGAATGGTGAATTGAGTGGAAGAAAGTGAATAGAATATGGACTGACTTGCAGTGTAGCACATTAAGGAATAAATATTTTGGTCTTGGATTGGGAATTAGTCAAAAAAAGCATGGTTTAGTTACTTTTGGGTCCCCTGCTTGTGCCTATGTTGCCATTATATTGATAATCTAAAGCAACGCAAACCCAGAGATAAAAAAAAACCAAAACAACCAACCCCAAGAAAAACCCAAACAGAAAACCAGGCACAAGGTGATGCTGCCAACAGTGCTTGAAGGCTGGCTAAGTCCATGCTGAATTCATACCCACCTCAGACCAGGTTCCTGTGTCTGAAGTGGATTAGAAGCCTCAGTGGCATCGCAGTCATGAGTGCATGGGGCACCATGCTCATGAGTAGAGTGCTTTGTCAGCCAAGGAGCGTCTTTTGTATGGTGTGTGAGAAGTTAAGCATCTGCTTAGGGGGTTATCTCAGAGAACCTGTGCTCTGTAGTCACAGAGGAGCAATGTGTGCAATTACCATGGCACGCATACTGCTGAGTTTTCTTTTCCTGATTGTCTGTGAAGTTGATGGACTTACTTTAGCTTGTATTGGTGGAAGCTTCTGAGGCACTGCAGAGATCAAAAGAGGAAACAGAAATCTTTTAAAAATAAATATAAAAACCTGAGCATGCAGGCACATGGTTAATTTCTTTCCTGTTTTAATCAATTAAATTAAGAACTGCTATTAAAATGAAAAAGAGTATTCCTTCATGAATACTCTTCCTTCATGACATTTTTATGTATTGGCGTACTCATATTTCTAATAAAACCATACCAGTAGAGAAGGGCTTCTAGAGAATATTTTTAATATCAAAGACTGTAGTTCCCATCCCATTTCTATATCCAGAATTCGGTGTTGGCAGTTGCATAGAATGTTGCATTCAAGCTTTAGGACATGAGGAGTAATGTAAAATATAACCAGAGAGTGTGTCATATTATCCTACCAAAATCTTATTTGTCAATTAATAATGAGAAGGAACATTGACAGTATCTAAGCAAAATCTCTCAGCTTTTTATTAAAAAGTGAATGTCACCACTGTGCTAAAAAGCTTCTATTGCTGAAACAGCTTGAGTCTAGACTCACCTACTTTCCTTAAGACAACTAGCAGTGCCAGAAGATACTGCTGCAGAATTTACATTTACTAGATGTAAACATTGCTAGTGCCCATATTGTAGCTTTCAGACCAAAATAAACACAATTCCAGAGACCAGCATGTAAGCTTGTGCTTGAATTAGTTCCATGAAGAGGCTTCCTGAGGCTTTCTTGAAACCTCAGATCAGACCACAGCATGTTTTCACCCATTATGGCGAGATAAACTATGTTAGCAGTTCCTTTATAACTCATACATTTTTCCTGAAAGTGAAGGCCTGGTCTGAGGGTCGAAGGAGCAACAGGATGAGCAGCAAGTTCCTACTTTAGTTTTCCTTTTCTCCCTTCTCATGTTTCTACACATTTCAGGTTTCTCTGAAAAACTCTACTAGAACATGCATGTGCTACTTGCTGTCACTGCTGTGATGTCCAGCTCCTACTCCTGGGGTTACAGCTTTTCTCTGTGTCTAACAGAGTGCTTTGTATTGCTTTTTGAGTAAAAGCATATGGTTTAAAGGTAGGCAGGCTGTCTTTTTTTTTTGAGAGTTGTGTTGTTTTTATTTTTTAATATTAGAGTTTGAAAACAACTATTTAAGACAAATTTGTTTAACCCATCTGATTTTTGGCTGGAGTCATGACTACTTTGAGCTCCACACTAGCTAGTAGATTTGCAGTTGCAATGCAGTTGTTTGCAAGTAGCAGTTGGAAGTTTTAAAGTTGTTTTGGTTTTATACTCTTTCCTTGAAGAATTTGATGGAGCATCAAGCTTGTATCTCACAACTTGGGAACCCCCAGATGTGGGTTTGGGGTTTCACCAACACACTATGTAGTGTGCTTTGCTGCTGCCATCTAAGGGTCTAGTAGCATAATGCAACACTGGGAAACCAGCAAGTCTCAGCTCGGACATTCACTGGGCAAAGCATGAGGTAATTTTTGCAGATTCTAGGGGCCAGGAGGGTTAACACTGACTAAACTGCATATACTTTGCACTGAAGCAGCACTTGAGCGAGTTCAAGGAGTTCTTCAGGAACTGCAGTTTTGATGTTCCATTCCTGATCTCTGGTTTTATTGTTCTGCCTCTCAGAGACATACTATGAAATATGTTAGCATGTCTGAATGGAAGGAATATGCTTGAAAGGTATTCATAAAACTGGGAATGGGAGGAAAGTTAATAAAATATTGGGCTTTAATGCCTCCACTCTATCTTCCTCTCTATTGTAAAATAATCTTTCAAGTGCTAAGTTTCTTTTAATGCCTAAATAATCTATTGTTTGCAAAATGTCATAGATCTAAAAGATGATTTATCATTATATGCTTTTCATTTTGTCTTGTTTCTCACGTGGCACAACAGAAAAATTCACTGTAAGTGAACCTGAATTACTTATTGTGCTGTTCTTGCCTGTAATTTCCAGTGTGTATTTCTGTATGAAGTGTTGGTTGGTTGTTGGTTTGTTTGGGTTTTTTTCAAGTTGCATGTGAAGAAACAGAAGATTTTGCTATGTTTGGTTTTGTTTGATATTGTGCTATCTCTGTTTAATCACTATGGCATACTTAATTTTTTGCTATGTCAACTGAGCAATATATTCATGTCTGTAGTTAAATCCCTGGAACAAGTGTTCTGTGAGCTTCAGCTTTATTATATCATAGCAATGCCTGACAGCATCATGGTAGGTAAGGTCTGTCTGTGTCTCTGATTCAGTTTTTATGAGAGTGTTTGACTCTTATTAGTGCATTTTGAGCTGCCATGCAGTTCTTGCAGTCTCCTAAGCTTGTGAAACATGCTTTAGATTTCTTCATGTATTTCTTTTTAGCCAAGGAAATTTTGGACACCAAAATTTCCTTTGAAGTTGACTTCTTAAATTTACGACTCTNAAACATGCTTTAGATTTCTTCATGTATTTCTTAAATGACTTCTTAAATTTACGACTCCTGAAAATATTCTTTTAATTAGGGCTGTCTTATGTTTATCAATCTTTGACACCCACTAGTTCTGGAAATTCATAAATATTGTTCACTAATTTTGTTGTTTAAATAAGATTGTCTATCTTAGAAGTTTTATTTTTAAACAGTTCTTTATCATTCAGCATTGGAAGGTCCATAACCTGTGCTAAACTTTGTTCTCTCTAAGCCATAATCTGGTGTTTCATTCTTCTTGACTAATTCCTCCTGATGACTTCTTTTCCTAGTCAAGCACATGTTTTGGCCTTTACATCTCTCTCAAATTTGCTGGGATTGTCCGGATATTATCAAATGCTTCCGTGGCCTGCAGGCAGTGAGCAAATAATTAAGTTACAACGTTGTTGTAACCTGTTAGTTTTTCATGATGTTATATTGGTGCTTCAGACCAATTTTTCCTTCCAGACAAATTGGGAACATGAACCTCCAAAGGACAGAGCCTATGAGATCTTTCATGCACTATGTCTATACAAAATGTTCACATAGAGGGGTGAACCAAAGGCTTATTTACAAAAAGAACTCATCCTAGTGTAACTTGTTGAAATTAGTACAGAAATTATAGAAGTACTTCCATACAAAGAAGATGCACTTTTGTGAAGTTCACCTTCTTTCCAGTGATGTAAAATTACTGGGAAGCTTTTGTACTAAAAAATGTCTTCAAGTGTTAGTTTTGAATCTGCGTAAATACCAGTGACAGAACTCGGAGGTGGGCTCACCAAATTAAAAGTTCTAAAAACAAACAAACAAAACAAACACCCAAATAACAACCAAAAAGCCAAACCCACCACTTCATAGGAGTGATATGGAAGAGAGCGTAGTTCAAATAGTTTCTTTGCTTTATATCTTGAACTTAGCTCATTTGAGGTGAGGATGACATGAGTAACACTGCACAGTGTGATGTACAATAAGAGTGTGATGCTGTAATTTGAGGGGGGGAAGGGTGGTTTTCTCCAGGCACAGAGACAAATGCAAATTGGGTTGTTCCTGGTCAGCAGATGAGCTTCCTGCATAGCTGAAGATGACTTTGAATTTGGAGGGGAGGTCCATAGAACTACTTATAGATCCAAAAGGACAGAGAAATAGTCTGCTGGCATGTGGGAATTTTAGCTCCAAACAGGACCCTGTGATTTTTGACACATCATTTGGGATTTTGAGCTTTTGGTGGGCTGATAACAGGAATATACTTTGGGCTTCTGCAGGACTGCTGGGCTCAGTGCATCCTGTTTGCAAGTGCTATGGTGGGTTAAAGCTAACCTTAGCAGACATTTTTGTTGAGAGTAGCAGCATGACTGTGTTAATTTGGGGGACTTGTGTCAAGTTTCAAGTCCTGATGTCCTATCCTGGTGGTGCTTGGCTGGAAGGTAAGATGGGTCCCATGCAAGAGGGGTGGCTCATTGTCCATACAATAGGCTCTACAGGTGGAGTTCAGGCCATGGACTGCTGTTCTGCTGAATGAAACTTACTAAGTAGGTACCAGCATTTTGGTTTTGATACCGTATGATAGTGTGTAATAGAGGTACTTAATGAGTTGCTGCTTTGAGTAAGACATGTTTCATTTTTAGTTCAGGGCAATAAGCTGTATATGTCATCTGGTGCTTGTCTCCCATGCGATGTGCACTGTGCTACTCCAAATGCTCTGTGCTGAAACTGTGAATGCTTCCATGCTATCTGAGTTTTTGAGCAAGAGTACAAGCAAATAAGATGCTTTCCCACTTTTTAAATAACATCTCTTTGCCATCGCTTTTCTGCTTTGAGGACAGTCATTGAACCTTAAGCAAAAGAGGGGAAAGTTGGTAAAAGTTCTTCACTGCACAGTAAAGAAACTGCACTTCCACAGGTCTGTTTAATAGTTCTCTCTGGAACTCAAAAGAAAACAACTTCAGGTTAAGAGCTATCACTGAACTATCAAAATCTTGCTTATGCAATTCTTGACCATTACCCCTTGTGCCTGTACTTAAAAGGACTGGTAGCTGCCATACCTACTTGCCTGCACAAAATCTGATGTGCATCATCATTTTTGTTGGTATACTTATGGCATGAAAATGATTGCTGAGTCATTATTTATGGTGTTGCTGATGATTCGAGGGGTAGAAGAGGGGGTTGAATATAGCTTCCTCCTCCCCCTGTCAGTTTTCAAAGTAATTCACCAAGAATTTGAAGACACAGTGGTCTGAGTGGGTTTGAAAGCACTGGTTCTTCTTGATAATGCCTCCCAGACTGTAAATAAAAGCTTCTGTTATGTGATGGTATAAACAGTATGCTTTGAGACTTTGTGTTAGGAAACAAATGAGAAAAAAACCTCACATTGTGTAATCTGATAACTTTTTGAAAGAATTACTCTCTGTGTTTGCTTTCAACCTATTTTCTATTCAATAGATAAATCTTACAAGTTTAGGATATTGTGTGTACATATGTTGAATGAATATAAGTCTTCCGCTAGGAGGGATACCAGAAAAACATTTGATAACAATGCAATTGGTTTATACTTTGAGTCCTGTCAAAGAGAAGTTAGCCACAAACTTCCTTCCTTAATTCACTTACAGAAAAGCTCTGGTCAGTTGTATTCTAGGCTTTTAACTTAAAGTTAAATGAAAAAGCAGTGAACTGTATTTGTTCTAGTTTTCTGCTCATTTTCTAGGATAAATGTTTCTAGCTTAATTTTTAAGAAATTGCCTTGACCTGATGATGTCTTCACTCATTTCTCCATGGCAGCTGTAACCCTACGAGGAGACAGTGGTAGAAGATCGGAGAGGAGAGCCAGGCGAGTTTCAGCATGTCTCTCAGATCATTCACTGGCTAGTGACAGTGGCGTGTTTGAAGCTTTAAGCAAAAGGTCAGGTGTATAAATGCATAGTAAGCTGGAAATATTCCTGTTCTACAACGTGGTCCAAAAGAATTCCTTGTCAATTTCTGAATATGCTTTCAAAATTTCAAATTTTTAGTAACATAAAAATATTAGGCTGTATATTTTAAAGGAAAGAAGCTTTTTACATGCAGTTCCACTGTCATCTTCACAAGTGCCTAGTCCCTTTTGCTTTGTTGTCGCTAACATTTTAACACCGTATACTTCTCCCTTGAAAGAGAATTTACTCAGCTTATTAGCTATAGATCAGTAGTTATATTTCAGATATCTAGAACAAAATAAAATCATACAGGTTGTGACTTACAATTCTGAGTAGCATGTGATAAAAGTGTAACTATGTGAACTGCTGAAAATCTAAAAATGTGTAGGTTGATGAAGTGTTACTTTATACAGTTGTTTTAACAATAAATAGTAACTGGGAAGACAGAATAAATATTGAAATAGCCTAAATATCTTGATAGAGGTATGCTAAACCCTCAATTTTTAAAATTGTGTATTACTGCTACTGTGTGTTTTTAAATAGATACCTCAACTCCTTCTATTACCAGTCCCTCTTGTATTACAAAGCAATTGCTTATATCCACAAATCACAAAATCAGTGTTCATTTTATGATGTTTTTAATAGCTGAGGTCAGCATGTAGTTTACAGTACTTTCTGTTGCTGCAGAAATGAAGATCTGGAAGAGCCTGTTTATGGTGATGCTGCTAGTAATGAAGAACCACAGATACATGTTGGATTTCTGTGAGTAGTTACTCCTCTTTCTCCTTGTCAACTCATCAGGCATTGCTCACTACTTGTCTTGGTTTTAGTTTTTAAGATTTTAAGAAACTAAACTGCAGGAGATAGTTTTAAGAAGTTTCTGACCTGACAGCCAGAGTTCAGTGGACGTACAGATTAGTCAGTCGTACACCACTTTGTGCTAGGGATATGCGTTAATCACAGTTTATTTGGTGTCCTTTTAATGCTGGCTGATAAAAGAGCCTTCCTGACTCCTTTCAGTAGCATTTGTTTTGATTGTCTGGACCATTAGTGTGAGTATGGATATAGGAATATGTCTCTGTAAGCAAAATCTTTTTATGCCAAGAAAGGGAGATTACTTCAAGAAAGTCACAGGTGAAGAGACAGAGAAAAATACAGTTCCCAAATGCAGCATTGAAATCCTGTGCTTGAGGAAGGTCAGATAATAACAGTGCAAGGCAGGATGTCATATCTTAGCCCTCCAGAATCATCTCTACTGCTTGAAGAACTAATTCTCAAGCTTGGGAGTTTTCAAATCTCAACTACGTTTATTAGTTCCATTTCAAAATTTAGGCTGATATGGGAAAGTAGAATTTTTAATTTAATTTTCATTAACCCATGAATAATACAAATTGATTTGTCTAATTTAACTGATCTGTTGTTGCAAATGCTGTTACAAATTCCACACATGCATATTGTGGAACTGTTCACACCAGGGAATGTATTGTATAAAACCTGTTTTCTGTCAAGTGTCACAGTATTTAATGTTACTATTTTCAAACTGGATAATGTTTCTCTTAATTCTGACAACTTTGTTACTGTAGCTAATATGGTTAATAATGTTCTGTTACCAGAGTATGATACCTGTAATTGCTTTTGATTCAAACTGATTTGTTAAGAGAGTTGTTCAAGAGCACAAAGTACTTTTGCATTCTTTAAATCTTATTAGTCTTGCATCTCTGTGTCTTAAGTCAAGTATTGCTACTCGGTGACTAACACGGGAAATTTATTTTCCAGGCATGACAGTGGAAGTGAATGTCTGTTAATCCATGTATTACAGCTGAAGAACTTCACTAGTCTAGTTGTTAAAGAAAACTGCAAAATGTAAGCTCAGATTTCACCCAGAGTCTGATCATTGCTTGTTCTGTGCCATAATTGTAAATACTATAGATTTGTTTGTTTTCATGCAAAATTAAGCCATTTCTGGAGAAGATGGTATGTCTTAGTTTACATGAGGAAAGGCTTGATTTTGTGGAAAAAAAGTGTCTTTTATAGAACCTCTTGTCATAATGATCAGGTAACAAACCTAGTCTGTAATGTTCTTGCGTCTTTATTGTGCACAGGAAAGTTTGTTCAGAAACATCAAAGTCATACTTTCATCCCCCCAGGGCTTCTGATCAAATCTCCCTTATTTGCAGTTTTTGAGAAATATTATTCTCTGTATAAGTTCTCTAAAGCTTATCTGTGATGTATCCCAGAATAAGCTCAGTGGAATTTTCTCAAATTCCTGTGGCAACATCTGTATTAATCAATAAGAGAGATGACCTGCCCTTTATCTTTAAAAACAAACAAGCAAAGAAACTCCACCAAAACCCCCAAAGCAATCCAAAACCAACAACAAAAAACCAAGACAGCCAGGACAGCTGCAGACTTTTGTGACCATTACAGATCTCCTTGAATATCTGTGAAGCAACTTCCAAAGATAATTTTAACACAAGTAGTAGCTGAGAATCAGTACAAACAACTGAATTTTTTAATCTCTGGTAGCTTGTACTACTTTTTCAAATTCCATATCACATTATATAGAAAATTGCTTAGTTTATGCTAATAAATGTTCTTAAATAATGGCTGTGTTACCATAAATCATCATTTTATCTGGTGATATGTACCTTAACATGTTTTAAAGGAAGTTGACATGTAAAAATTGATCTTACCAAAACAAAAAGAAAGCTTTTAGCTAGTTTAATGAACGCCATGCAACTGTATGTTCCTTTCATCAGTTGGTGGGAGCAGCAGAGAGAGGTCACCTGCAGCAGCCAGTGAGCAGAAGATTTGGATCACTTGCTTCTTACAGCATATGAAGCTGATTAGCTAGCTGATGCTCCACTCTGCAGCACTGCAGTTCCATCATAGCAACAACTGTACTCTGTTTGTTTGCCTGCCAGTGTCAGCCCCTCTATGGTGGTGGCATAAGAGTTCATGCAGCTGTGTACTCAACCTGAGTGAGCATCTGAGCTGCTTTTTTTTTTTTTTTAATCCTTGAGCCTTTTATTTTCCCTAGGTTAGCTTTTTAACCCAGATAGATTTTTCTAATCTGGTTGATAACACAGTTGCCTGTAGCTGTTTGCTGACACAAGGGAAGGTATGGCAAACCCCAGGATATTGCAGGGTCTGGACAGGCAGTCAGGACAGGAGAATGCAGAAACACTTCTGTAAGTAGCTCTGCTGCCTTCTGTCAGATTAAAATGGTTGTGGATTTTGGGTTTGGCATGGAGTCTCAAATGAGACAGTACCAGATTTTTAAAATTTCATTTATGTTCTAAGATGGCAGATGGGATGCAATGATTGCAGGCTTCTTTTGCCATCCTTTTTGCTGAGTTTCTTATGGGGAGTGGTGGGAAAGGTGTGCTTAGTGGAAGAAGGAAGAAATGGATCAGTGACCCAGGGCAGTTCAGTTGCCTAAACATAGGCATGTGTTTCCATTTGAAATAGCACAGCACCTGGCCTTCAGCTGCTTCTGCTGAGGGGAAGGCTGTAGCTCTCCCATACGTCCTATGTCATATTTGCTAGCCCTGTGTAGATGCCTTGGATTCTTAAGGGTATCTCAAGTGCCACTTGGTGCATCTACTTAAGCACAAAGCTTAAACAAAATAGTAAATTTGTTTTAGTTAGAAAAAGTTGGCATTTCCAAATCAACTTTGCAGTTCTTTTGTATTAAGAATACAAAGCAAATTTCTGTAAGGAGGAGATCCTAGTGCAGATTAGTGTGGAAGTTACACTGATGTTTTTGCTTAACTTGATTTTGAGAAATGCAAAATATCTTTCTTTGTCTGAACTGTGTTATCTGTCTATTTTGCTGTTCCCAGACATGTGAGAGTTTATTTGCCACCACTTGAGTCAGGCACACCAACCACTTACTGCTCTAGAGCTTTGGAATTCCAGACTCCATTAATATTTAATGAAGTTTTCCGAATCCCCGTGCATTCAAGTGTTTTGAAATTAAAATCACTGCAGCTATATATCTGCTCAGTTGACCACCAGCAACAAGAAGAACTATTGGTAAGTAGTTGTTTGTGGAAAGTGGCCCTTTTTCTTAAAAGTCATGGTGTTGGAAACTAAAATTACTCGAATAATTTTTAAGATAAAGAGAAAGCAAAGAGTTTATTTTTCCATAAGAAGTGCTGATAGAGTTACAAGTTAATGTGTCTGTCTGTTCACATAAGTATAGTTCTATAATAAAAAAGATTGTATTTTTAAAAAGTTGAAATATGTGCATTTTATATTACATAAAGTCTTCAAAATGATTAGCTAAATTAGCAGAGGTTGAGATTTGGAGCATTGAAAACTGTTGAAAAATACTGTTTTCTGTGTCTCCATCCAGCAGAATAAAGCAGCAGTTGCAACAAGAGCACATCCAACTGTTGAAAAATACTGTTATCTATACTGTTACATTGCAGAGGCATGTTGAAAATTGATACCAGGTTTACATTCCTTGCTATAGGATTTAGTAGATAAGGAGTTTAGTTTTTATTTATGTAGTGCATTTCTT
The DNA here is from genome assembly GCA_013396975.1 of Bucco capensis. Classification (NCBI taxonomy): domain Eukaryota; kingdom Metazoa; phylum Chordata; class Aves; order Piciformes; family Bucconidae; genus Bucco; species Bucco capensis. The sequence continues at coordinate 450,328 of VWZO01018719.1, read as the reverse complement.
ACCAATGTCTGCTGTGGGGAAAAGCGGAAAAATCTACTGTTGCTAAATTCTGGTGCCAGATGGAAAGCATTGTTTAAAAATTAATATTTTCCCCAAAGGCTTCATCTGACAGCTTTTAGACTACAGTGTGCTCAAGAATTCTGTTTCTGCATGGTGCTGCAACATGTGCATGATAAATCCATATCATTAAAATAGTTTCCTAATAAAAAGACAACAATTACAGATCCCTTGTTGCTATATAACAGTAGGCAAAGGACACTGCTATTATATGAATCTTAACTTTGTTGCAGGATAATAGTGGTCCAGGCAGGTTTTGGTTACACTAAACTTTTACTTTAAGTTGATTGATAAGGTATCTCTCATACACTGTATATTTTTCTTACTGTGGTCAGTGCTTTTTGTTGTTTACAGGGCATTGCTCAGATAAACCTGAGTGATGCAGAGAGTTCTGGTGAGATGCAGCTTCACTGGTATACTGTTCAGATCTTCACTGGCTCAGACCCCCAGAGAGCAAAGAACAAAAACCAGTGTGAAGAAAGTATTCCCCGGTCTTCTGGAAATGTAACTACAGTTAAAACAGTATGGCTCTGAAAAAGGAGTTAATTTACTTTACTTGACCTGTTGGGTGGTTTTTTTGGGATCTTATCTTGGGTGCAGTTTGTTTTTGAAGTGCACAGAAAGTAATACCTTAATTTAGCTATTGTGACGAGCTAGATTTTAGAAGAATAATTGAAAGCTAGGTCATGTCTGGACAGATGCACGAACTAGTACTCTGTATATTTGTGTGCATGCTTCCTAGTCCACCTAACAAAAAACTCAGTAAAAACTTGTGCCATTGCACTTCTAGAGTTTGTCAAGAAAAGTTGTGCAGTTTCCATCCTTGGAGATTTTTCAGCCCTTGGCTGGGCCCTAAGCAACCAGATGTGACTATGAGGCTGTCCCTGCTTTGGACAGCACATCAGACTAGGTGACCTCCAGAGGTCTTTTCTGAGCTAACTTGCTGGGTGATGCTCCACAGTAAGATAAAGTCTGCCTGGTTTCTGTGAGAAGTTACATTCATGGATGGTACACTACTTTTTATCATTAAGATTTAGGACAGATGTTTGGGTTTTGGTTTGGTTTTTTTGAGGAACATATAGTGACTGTGTTTTTATTTGTTTTCAGCTGGTTCAAACAGTTGTATTTAAAAGTCTACTTTACCTTTCAGGATGCAGTGACAGCTTTGTTAGCTAGGACCACTGCCCAACTGGAAGCAGTTGAGAGAGAGCTGGCAGAAGAGAGAGTAAAACTGGAGTACACAGAGGAGGAAATCTTGGAAATGGAAAGAAAGGAAGATCAGGCAGAAGCCATATCAGAAAGGTAAAAATAGTACTTTAAATAATTCTTCAAACACCCAAGTGCTGTATACACTGTTGGTAGAGTCTGAAATACAGCAGGAGAAACAGCAGGTCCTTATTCTGAGATCTGCTTCCTGTTGGTGTAACGAGTATAAAAATTCTGCTACTGTGTGATGATGCCCAAACAGGAGAAAACCTTACTTTGAGTAGCTGGCTGAGTTTAGAGGACTTAGAATTTAAGGAGTTAGAAAATATGAAACAGAAATTTTGCTAGAGAGGGAACTGTAATGGGTTTGCAACAGCACTGTACTAAAACCAGTACAATTTTGTAGTGACGTGGGGAAATGTCAAACAGATATGTGTTGCAGTGCTTGTGGAGTGAATATGCAACACTACTCTTTGTATTTCAGCATTTATTACAATGCTATTTCATCATTAATAATACTCCTAGTTTGTGACATGAGTTGTGTTTGTAATTTTTTGTGATGTGAGTTGTGTTTGTTATTTTTGTTACTGTTTTCTTATTATTGTTGTAAAGGCCAGAACTTAAGAAAATCTGGGAGGGTTTTTTGGCATGAAATGTATTTGTTTTGCATCTGCAGAAATGTAAGCAGGATATGTTGTCCCTTTGAAAATTCTGTGTTTTCATTGGCAAAATAATAATCTAAAATGATAAAGTGACCTGGGTAATGAAATAAAACACGATGCGTAATTACATGGGTTTTTTTAACACCTACAAAATTCTTGTGATGTTCTGACTTTAGGAGTTGGCAAGCAGAATCTGTTGACAGTGGATGCAGTAATTGCACCCAGACTAGTCCTCCTTATCCAGAGCCATTTTGCGGGGATTCGTTAGCTGGACAAATGTTTGCAACACAAGCAGGCCAGTACAGTTCTGGAAAAATGCAGCCTCCACCACTAAAGGTAATAAGAGAAGACACTGGAGTAGGAAAACTGCTATGCTGCCTGGCACACACAGAATGTGTTACTGCTGCTCCTTGAGTTTGACTCCAAATTGATCAGGAGAGGGAAGAATCAGAAATGACATTAACAACCCTGTATGAGCACTGCCTTTGTGACAGTGATGTGCCTCTGGAGTTGTTAAAAGTGCCCTTGGTAGGGCTGGGTTTTTTGTTTGCTTACTAGTTATTTCTGGACAGAATTAGTTCTTTGTATCAGAAGGCAAGCTGTTTTTACTGTGGCCTTTATCTAATCTGTAAATATGCATTCATATAAATGTCTGTGTTGACCTCTTGGAATTGCAACAGAAAAGATCACGATCAAATTCCAGTGCTCTTAGAAATAGGAATTTTTGAAGGAAGTGCGAAGAAGCTTAATGGTTTAAGACTTGTATTGCTGTTTCAGTGTTGCAATAAATACAGCTTTAATTTCCCAAACAATTGTGCTGAAACTGATGTATTGAAAATCTTTTGTGTTCAAAGTATGAGACACTGAAAATAACCCAGAACAAGCTGAAATCAGCACACTTCCATTGAAGTAGAGGAACATAAACCGTTTGTGTTACCTTTAGGGAAGATCATACCTCTTACTGAGGAGTGAGTTATCTTAAAGTTTGGAAGCTTTGATAGAGTAGCATATGTTTTTTGTATTTCTGAATATTTTAGTGTTCTTGTAATGTTTCAGCGGTCTTTCAGTTCCCTTTGGATGAGTTTCTTCTCTTGATGTGACTTCCTCCAGGTTTAAGGTGGTTGCTTGCTACAGAGTCAGCTTGCTTATTGAAAAGTGACTCCCATTTTCTTCTCCATAGGAGGCTGCAGATCAGGTGGTAGCTTGGTTAATGCCCAGTTGCCAATGCTGAATGCAGTCCTTGTACTCTGCAGCTATGATTCATGTTATAACTGCATCTCATAATTATTACTGTTCCAGAAAAGGCTTCTTAAGGGTAATCTTGTAATTTTGAATGACCTAGTTTATAAACTTCTTTAAAAATTAGGTGATTCATCTTCTGGTCTCAGTGCTCATTAAAACCTGAACATAACTAACAGGGAAAATTGTTTACTTTCGATCTTGTTGAAATGTCTGATTGTTTCTGGTGAGGGAGAAAAGAAGGAAAAAAATAAAACCTTTTTCTTCATTGAAATTTTAGGTGGATAAGGAAACTAACACAGAGGATCTGTTTCCTGAAGAAGTTGCTATCCTTCCAAAAGAGAGAACTAGCCGCAGGCCACGGGGTTCTGCTTTTGTTCGCAGTAGCACTATTGTTCGTTCCCAGACCTTCTCGCCTGGCGCACGAAGTCAATATGTTTGCAGAGTAAGTAAGTCTTAAAAAGAAGGGAGGAAGAGGCCTCCACACGAGTGTTTTGTCCATTTTTTATAATACCTTCTTAAGACTTTATTACATTTATAAGAAACATACGCTACTTTTTAATAACAGTGAATAATCTTTCATTGAATTTAAACATTGCAGTGGGGAAGAGGTCTCTTGGTTCTTTTAAGAGTTTAAATCTGAACTTATTTCATTTCAAATTGAAAAATCTATGACCAATTAGATACTAAGCTCTTTTTCCTGGCACCTTAGATGTTAGGCTAGGGTGTCTGGTTTTACAGAGGTACAGTTCTGTCTAATGAGGTGTATAAACAGTTGGCTTAGAAGCCATGTTTAACTTTCAGCTTCCTAAAAGTTTGGGAAAGGTGGACTGAATGCATAATCTTAGGGTTGTTGCATAAATATTCTTAGAACTGTAGTTGCTGTCGCGAATGTTACAGGATGCCTGTTGCAGTGAGACCTAGGGTTCCTGGTTGTACTAGTGCAAGTAATATCCAACAGTTTTCAAGCTCACATTAGCTGCTTGCTATGTTCAGTGGCAAAAGGCTCATAAGCAGTTGGCTCACGGTATTGCAGATCAACACTTGCATATTGATTCTGCAATACTGGTGGAATGTACATAGTTTTATTTGTAGTCTTTCATAAGCTTTTGAAAGCTTGAGTTTGAAAATGTGGTGATGATTTTAGGGGTTTTTTTGTGGGTGTTTTGTTGTTTTTTTTCCCTAAACCAAGGATGTTCTGTTTCTGGTCTCTTCTTTACATTACACGCAGTGCGTGTATGCGTGCAGGACCCCTTCATATTCTTCAATTTGATTTCTGGATTCTGTATCTATTTCTGATATGGGAGTGAGAGTAAAACACCCTCACACCAGAACAAAGATAGATTAAGCCATCTTCACTTAATCTGCATTTACTTAAATCAGAGCAAGGGGAAAAAATGGGAAACTATTGTTTCTCCCGCTCACAGTAAGCGCTGTGGGAATATTATTGTTTTTACCTCTTTACTCTCCTTTTCATTTGTAGGTTACATTGTCTTGGATATTTGCTTGATGAAACTTAGCTGTGAAGCATTGATTGTTTTGAAGTTTTCTTGAATTATTATAACTATACAGTATAAGCACTACTAGATATAGGTTTTTATAAGTAACTAAAGCTGACAAAAATCAGTTGCTTAAAGCAAGACAGTTTCAGTGCATTTTTAAAAATAAAACTCAAAAGCATAAGGAACAAAGAATCCAGATTTCTTCATGTAGATGACATATAAGCATGTTGTAAGCAACCTGTATTTTCCATTTCTTTTCTAACCAGCTGTATCGCAGTGACAGTGACAGTTCAACTCTGCCAAGGAAGTCCCCCTTTGTCCGGAACACATTGGAGAGGCGTACTCTACGGTATAAGCAGGTATACCTAGGGAGCTGGGTTTGACTTTTCACTACAATACTGGTACTGTTATATCCAAGCTTTAGATGTCTACATGTACATCCTGATGTTTTCAGGAAATATTTACGGTTCTTGTAATGTAATTTTTTTTTTTTAAGCTAAAAGAAGTGAACTATAGTTGTTCACTTCTCAATGGACAAAAGTGTGACAAACAAAAATTAGTTTAACAGAGACACAACTTGTATTGATGCAAATTTTGTTAGACCTTTAAAATGTAGTCTACAATGCAGGGCGCAGGCCCAGAGAAGTGGGTGTGAATGTGACAGTAAAACGAAATTCAGCTCCCCTCTGTGCAGTCTACCAAAGCGTAGTATTTGAGGCCCAAGTAGTCAGGAATTAATAGGTTAAGCTTTCCTTTCTCCTTTCCTGTACCATCCCACATGCTGCAGAACAAGTGGGCAGAGGAGGGCAGGTAAGCTATTAATACCTTTTATATAAATTGCATATAGTTTAGCCTGGTCAGCAGAAGTTAATTTCTTGCTGCTTGTAGGCAAGTAGACAGCCATGCCTTCCACTTTGGTTCAAAATGTACCTTAAAACCAATATTGAATAAAACCTTTCAAGCAGAGTCTTGCCCAGTACAGTGTTCTCTAATGTCATGACTGCATTTTGAGTTCTTCATATTGCATCCCTTTTATTACCATCATAATATGAAAGCTTAGTCCATAAACTTAAGTTACTTAAATAGTTATAAATCAAAAAGAGATTGTGTGAAGCATTAATTGAAAAAGTTTATGTGCAGTACAGAAAACCCCTACAGCTAGTTAGCCTTTCATTGTGAGACAAAATTAATCTCTCCAGAACTTTGTCCTGAGAAAGACTTTGTATGTGAAGTAAGTACAGAAAATAGATACTCTGTGTAGCTAAGCATCGACTGGTATACCATGCTGAGAGTAACATACTGTGCATTTTGTTTGAATTCTAATAACTCAGCAGTCCTGCAGATCATCTTTGGCTGAGCTGATGGCAAGGACGTCCTTAGACCTGGAGCTGGATCTCCAGGCATCCAGAACTAGACAGAGGCAGCTGAATGAGGAGATATGTGTCTTAAGAGACTTGAGACAGCGTCTGGAAGATGCCCAGCTCAGAGGGCAGACAGATTTACCCCACTGGGTCCTTCGGGATGAGCGATTCCGAAACTTGTTGAAGGAAGCAGAAAGGCAGGTATGGTAACCTCACAGTCAGAAATGTCTGGTGACAAGACACCTAAAGAGCTCTTCTTACAGAACTCCAAACAATAAACGTTGCATCTAAAGTCTTGAAGTTAGCACAATATATTAAAAAAAAAAAAATATTAATATAAAATATATACTTATAAAATACATAGATATAAAAATTATTACCAAACTGGAAAATGGTGCTACTTGCAAATGGATAAAATATATACTTATAAATTTTGTTTGTTTGTTTTAGAGGTTTTTTGTTTGTTATTGGAACTTTGAAAATTTCCTTACTTCTCAACTTTGAAAGAAATTTTGTTGATTTGATATTTCATGTTTTACAAGTATTTGAAATGTTCCCTAAGTATGTGAAATTTTTTTTTTCCCTGCTCTTGGAGAAAGAGGTTACAGGAAAAAAGGGGCAAAAAAATGTACAACAAACAAAATTGTCATTGGATTATCAGAGATGAAGAGTGAGCTTCAATTTAAGGTTTTGTTTGACAGAACTATGTGCAATGAATTTAATACATATCTTTCTGATAAGCATTAGGACATGAAACAATATTGTCAGTCTTTTCAATTTATAGTACTTAGATGATTAACTATTGTAGGCAATGTACTTGTGTGTCTTTTCTGTGGTGAGTAGGAAAAAAAATCCATTATTTTAACCTAGATACTCTTGTGTTTTATTTATTCACATGACCATTTAAAGCATTATATTCTTGTTTCCAGACCAGACAAACTAAATTTGAACATCACCAAGAGCAAGCAGCTGAAAAGATGCTAAAGAAAGCATCAAAAGAAATATACCAGTTGCGTGGGCAAAATCAGAAGGAGCCTGTTCAGGTGCAGACTTTTAGGTAAGCGGTAATGTGTTGTATAAAGCTTACACATACATTGTCAAAAATAGTACTCGTGTTAAGCAGAATGTTGCAAAAATATACAGTGAGGTGTAATAGTTTTTCTGAATTTAGTATGTAAGTAAAAACTCTTAACACTAACCAAAGGAAAGATGCTGTGCTCTTGGACGGGATAAAAATATAGATGTATATTTGATTGACTTCCATTTTATCTTGTTTTGTTCACAGAGAGAAGATAGCTTTTTTCACAAGACCAAGGATTAACATACCTCCTCTGCCAGCTGATGATGTATGACATGTTGCATTGTAAACATGAAGTATTTATCGCTTTTATTTTAATGAAGTTCTTAGATTAGCCAAGTTTCTTTAAAAATAAAAAAAAGTGCAAAAGCTAATATACACGTTTTGTAAAAAATGGAAAAAAAGTAAAAAAGTAAACAAAACCATATATATAAATATATATACATATATATTTTATAATAGTGACTGCAACAAGGCTTGGTTTTTCCTTGTTGTGAAACTGACATCTCTGAAGACAACTTATTTTATAAGAGATCGACTATCCTGTTAAGAGCGTGTACAGTTTTTATGCTGTTTTATTTGACTTAAAAGGCTGGAAGACAGAAACAAAGTGAGTTCAGGCAAATTCACTGTAGTGTAATTTATTTATAGTGCCTTTTTTTTCCTTGAAGGAAAATACCTACTTTAAGATGTATTTTAAGACTGAAATTTTGTTCTTCAGTATTTGTCATACAGTAGAATGGAACCATTGAGCTGGTTTTGTTTCTGATACCTGAAATGAAAATACTATGTTCTAAAATTGTCACTTTTTTCAGCTTTATTATCTGTAGCTTATTATGTACATTGTATCCTTTAGCACTGTCTGTGTTATAGCAAAATATTATCACCTGCAATGTGTTTAACACTGAATAGAAGTGATGTTAAACGTTGCAGAATTCATTTGCATGTTCTTACTGTGCACCAGTAGATTGTTTTCATTTCAGTTGTGTCTAAACTATCTTTATATTCTTAACTAGATTTTCAGTTTAAACGGAGGAAGGAAAAGGGTGACAGGTCTTTGTTTTGCTGTTTAATGAAAAGGGAGTTAAAAGAGCAATGTGAGCTAGCTGTGTGGAAGGACCACTAAAGGAATCTTATAGTAATTTCTACAGTTGTAAAGATTCTGATCTGATTCAGGAAAGTACATATGTGCTGATTTTGGAAAGGAGCTGCATTAAGTAAGGGTGTTTAAATACTAAAGAATGTGCTTTGAAGTTACTGCATGCAAATTCTGTTGAACAGTAACACTTCCCAGGAGGAAAGTGTATAATTCTGGAAGGTACAGCTCACTCGGTTGCTAGTTGGACCAGCTGAAATCCAGTAAGGAATAATTTTGCTCGTGACCATTAGTTTAATGTAAGACTGTCACCTTAAATTCCCAAGAATGCCAGTTTTGTGTCCTTGCATCCTGCAAGTATGTAAAAATACTTCTTTATTAAGCTACTATAATAGCATTTCTCATATTTTCCTAATTATACATTACCTACAAAGAGAGGTGCCCAACACAAGACTGACTTTGCAACCTGCTGGAATCACCTAGAAGAAAGATCATGCTGTCTGTGAATTAAAGGTCAAGTTGGTTCCAAATTTTGATATGTCAGGAAATGAAAACAAGAACAGCCAAAAGCTAAACAAACTTACCCAAACCAATGAGAATATTTTCAGATGTTTTGTAAGTAATTGTTCTTTGTGAGGTTCAGGAGCTTATACTCTGTTACCATGTCAAAGATCAGGAAAACCTGAAAGTGAAACTGAATGGCTCTTACTTGTCCAAGCTGAGGCAAAAAAGTAACGGGGAAAAAAGATTGTAAACCTAAATCATTAATTAATGAGGATGATTTATGCAGACATGTAATTTTAAGGTAGTATTCCTAGTATGGCTGATCATGACAGGTATCAAGTGATTCAATCCTGTAGAAATGTATTTGAAATTAAAGTATATTTAGCATTTATCCTGCTAAATATCCTGAAGTCTGGTTTTACCAGTAAGCTTCAGTGGGTGTATATTGGGTTCCTTGGGCACAACTAGACCTATTCAGAAACTATGCAGATAAAAATGGATTCACCTAAGAAATTTTAAGTGTTTGGGTAAAAGTCTAGGGACAGCAAGCTTTTCAGTGCTGCTTACTTGAAAAAAGACCAGTTGGTGAGAATTTTGCGTCTCGTTTTCAGTGGAGGTCCTTACATAGTAGTGTTTATCACTACTATGCAGTGATATCAGAAGCCCTTGCTGTGTACTAAGAACAGACAACACCATCTTCCCACGAGCATGATCAGATACTGGAAGAGGTTGCCCAGAGAGGTAGAGCTCTCTGTGGAGGAGTTGAGGACTTGGCTGAGTGTAGCCTTGGAGTATCCTTGTCGCATTAGGCCAACTTTGAGCAGGGCTTGGGATAAGGAGCTACCTTCCACCCTAAGTTGTTGTGTGACTATATAACAAAGTGGGAATGTCTGGTGGCCTCTCTGTCAGGGGGGGTTCAGTTGGTGTTTTTAAGTAGTGATTGCTATGAGATGTCATCTTTGTATCTTGTGGATCGGTGATTCTGACTGCTATCATGAGTTCTGTCTTGGTGTGGTAATGAGTTATATTCAGTATTCATCTCTCTTATTTTTGTCACAGTTCTGTATAATTGTCATTTTTGTATTATTTGAAAGTATTTCTTCTACAAAATAAAATAATTTGCCATAAACGTAAACAGAGTTGTGTTGTATGTCAAAGTATAAGACATCTTTTAAATGGTTTATATTTGCCATGAAGAAATTTTGTATTTTGAATAACATTGTCCTTTGGGTGAATGTAATGAATTTTCAAATAAAAGTAAGAGAGGAAATCTGTGAAATTGGAGATCCTGGAGAGGTTACAGTGAAGGCCTGAGGGGGATGCAGAGTGTAAGGAATGACAAGTATGTTCTCCCTTGTGCTTATCGCTTGCAATAAGCTGACAGCAGTTATCAGAGGATCATAGCTGAATATTCCCAGAATTCATGGGTAGCTCCACTTGCAACATGTTGAGCTGCTTTTGTAGATTTATACTGGAAGTAAGTCGATGTTTTTACTTGTAACTAATTCCGAGGTGGAAGCCAGTCAATACTGGTTTTAGGCTGAACTTTACTGCTGCTTTCACAAAGGAAATATTAAACCTGCATAATTACAGAAAGGCCATTTCTTTGTGTCTCTCTGCAACCCTAAGCTGCAGGAGCACAGGAAAAGTTGTGGTACTGACATATGATTCAAATCTCTGTCCAGTATTTACAAAGCATTAAGGGTATGACAGTTCAGGTTATTTTTAAACAGTCTGCTAGAAATAGCCATTTGGAATACGAACTGTCTGTGTCTTACTCCCATCAGGATCACCAACAAAAGCTAGAATGGGTATGTTGGTATGGGTTTTCTGCTATAATAATGAAGTCTTACATGTATTTCTTGCTGCAGTTATTGTAAGCACTTGGGAAGACTTAAAGGTAAGTGCTGTATAAAAAGAGAAAACTCCCCCTTCCCCACCTCCCCAGGAACTGCATGAACTATGTATTTTGGTTTTAGTGGGTATAAAACTGAAGTTTGAGTTTTTGGGGAAGAGGATGGTTTACAGCTTGTTTTGACTCCAGCCTCTTTTTCAGCTATAGTCATACGTCTGTAAGAAGAGGAAAAATATTGTTTACAGAGAGACTTGAGAAGCTACAGAGTAGCAAAAGCAAGAACAGTCTTTTCCAAAACATCATGTGAAGGCTATTTTCTTTTCCCTGAGACCACTTAATTAACTAAGTGTCATTGAAAGAAAATATTGGAGTAAAGTTGATTTGGTTTTGGAATCTGTGAATGTCAGTTAAGTGATTTACTTGCACTGTGGAAAATCTCAGTATTCAGTATTCTTTTGAGTTAAAAGCTTTATAGAAGCTGATTCTGGCTTCTTAGGATTTCTAATAATCTCTTAAATTTGTAAATACATATCTAATTATAGGTAATAATAGGCCTGGGGCTGATACTGATCTATGGGTGGTAGAGGACAGTGATCTGCTGTGTTGTGTATGAAGGGCATAATCCAGCCTTTTCTCTAAAGGCATGCTCCTTGCTCCAGAAAAATGTGAAAACTACAGGTGTTCATATTTCATAGTAAAATCCAAAATCTGTGGCTTCTGTATGAGGAGTCCATATCAGAAATAAGTAGTACAAGCACTTTCTTCAGTTTATAGATAAGACCTGAAGGAGTTGTTTAGCCATTCTGAAAAAAGGTTTTGTACACTCTGTATCAACTGGTGTGCTTTGGGCCAGGCTGCCTGCTTAGCACATAACTACCTGCTCAAACACACTGGGACAACTGTATTCCTTAGCCTTGGAAGGGAGTGGAAGTGCACCTTCAGTCACCCATGGATGTTTTCATGGATGCTTGTGCAAGGTCTCCCTCTACCTAGCTGTTAAATCTGCTTGGTAGTACAAAGCACATCCCTGGCTACCCTTCAGGTTAAAACTAGTCTGCATAATATTCAAATATGGGAAAATGAGCACTAAGCTGAATGTCCTGAAATAAGAGCCATTGCTCGTGTGCAAACATATACACAGTCTTCACAAAGAACAATTACAGCCTCTGCCTTGCACCACATGATCCTGGTGACTTGTACAGAATTTCTATAACCAGAACATTTGAATTTGTTATTTTGTTACAGAACTCAAATACGTTGTAAAGTATAAGAAAATTCTTAAAAAAAAAACACAACAAAACCAAAACCAGACAAACAAAAAACCAAACTACAAATAAAGTAAACCTGCAAACCTCCCAGGATACTGTTCTAATGCTCAGTTAACCAAACTGTGAAAGTCAGAGTAAATGTTTGGGGTTTCCCTTTTTTTTATGGGAAAAGTAGGCTGGCTTATAGGAGAGAATCTTTCAAGCAGTGAAGCAGTGACAGTTGCATTAAAAAAAGGCAGAAAGCTGCAAGTGGAGAAATTGCTGAATGGATGTGTATGAGTGGCGGGGAGAATAAAGAAGTGAAGGTAGCTGGGGTGAAACCTTTGAGGTAAGCTTGCAAAGCTTAAAGATGACAGAAGATGGAGGGAACTCAGCGTGAATAAGCTTGAAATGGAGCACTGGGAAAAGGAAAAATGCAAGGGATGGTGGAATTGTGGTTTGTCTCTTCCAAACTGCTGTGATTACATATTTCATGAAGATGAAAGAAAATACAACACCTGGGCATTGCTGCAGAGTCAGCAGAAACACTTCTTGGTGTGCAGGCAGCGTACTTACTGTGCGTTTTCCTCATGAAACGTGATTGTTATTGCTGTTGCAAAAGAAAAAAAATTCACAAACCCTTTAAAAATACTTAGCTCAGGTTAAGGGAGAAAAAAAAGTCGCACATGTTCTAATGGTGACCGAATAATTAGGGCAGGATAAAGAGGCTTGCAGTTTAATCCTGCAGGATTACAGGCTGGTCCGTCTCCCTCTGGTCCCATCTCCTATCAGATATCCTATAGACAGAGGATGCAGTCACATGATTGCAACTGCTTCCTCCCCATGACATCACTGCTTTTGCAGCCATACCACCCAAGAAAGGATGCTATTAAAATCTTTGGGACTGGGCTAAATGATGTTGCATTGCAGGTAAGCAACATAATTCTCGGAGAAACATTGATTTGCCAGTTGTTGCTATGCTGGTGTCCTAGAGCTCCAGCTCTGTCGGCCAGTTCCTTCTGGAAAACAAAGCAGCACGGTTTGTGTGCGAGCAGAGGGTTGGCAGGTGCAGAGGCTGCCTGCTGGCTCTCTGCTCGTCTCCCGGCTGACATCTCCAGCAGAAATGCTGCCAGATGGAGCTTTAAAGCTGAAGAAGGCCTTTGTCCCTGTGTTTTGCTATGGCTCCTTCGGGTGCCTGCTGAATTTGCTGTTTGTCTGAGCAGCCATCATTATCTAGTCGTGTGGAGGGAGAGCAGCAGTGCTGTTTTGCTTCCATTACCTGCCTTTTTTTTTTCCTGGATGCCTAAAAAGAGTTGCTGTTGTGCAGAGAAATGTGCCTAAGCTTATAAAGGAATGAAGATTTACTTGCTTAGGGGGTTTAGAAGATGTATTTGGGGAAAGAGGCTTTTCCTTTACTGTTAATTTTTGCTGATGTGGTTTGAAGGTGCCTAGTGCGGCAGGTTTCCTGCATAATTTGCTGTAGTGCAAGGTAAGTTTTGCTTGTTGTCCAACATAAGCATGAAAAATCCTTTTTTAGAAGCAATATATGAGATGACAAACAGATTTTGACTTACACAAAATGCCCATCACCAAAAGGCTGAAAAATCCATAGTAAATTGCTTCTTTGCACTGTTGATATTTATATAAGCAGAGTCCAGAGTGTGTTTTCTTTTCATGGTGTGTTTTTTTTTATGGACTCTATACAAATATATGAAGACATGTATTTGTGGAGGAAAAAATGGTGACTGTTCTGTGGTTTTTCTCTTCTGTATTGCTTTTAAAATATATTTTATGTTTTAAAAAATGTTTAATTACTTTAAAAATAATTCTATTTCAATTGCTGGAATGCAAGAAGCTAGATTAATTTTCAAGCTTACAGTAGTCAGAAAAATAAAATTATACCTTTTCTTTTTAAAGAATTCTGATAAATAATTCTGTGCCTTTGCCAGAGAACAGAGGATGACTCAACTGCAGCTTCATCAGGCAGAGTGTCAGGTGATTTTTCACTCCTAGTCTGCAGGAAGTTTTCTTAGTCTTGAAAATCCTGTTCTTTGTTCAAATACATTTTCCCCACTATTGGAAAAATCTGACAACCTGGCAATCCTTGGGTCTCTGTGTCATGTGGGGGATAAATACATTTTCCCAATTTAACAATTATCTGCTTTATATGTGCTTTATAGGTTTCCAAAACAGACCTGTAACTAGGTTCAGCATTTTCTTATTTTTCATTACTCTGATCCAAAGCTATTTTAATATTCTTTAAGCACTGTTGTTAAGATAAAAGGTCAATAAATCAATTGTCTTGTTTAGTCTGAGGCTTCTGTGGTAAATTGCCCATGGATAATTTTCTACCTGCAGAAAACCACCAATTTGACTTGCTGGTGATTCAGCCTGCTTGCTTTTGTTGAAGACATCTTCCTTTTAGATTCACTATCCAACAGCATTTTACTTCTATTTTAGAAGAATGCTTCCTAGTCATTTACCTGCCTCCTATATCCTGTAGGGTGCCATGTCAGATCCCCATTTCTAGATTGCCACATTCTATGTGGTAGATGGTGGAAGGGGAATTACATCCACTCCCACTCTTGGCCTTCTTGGCTTCTGGCTAAAGAGATCTCATTCTCTAACCCCTCCCCTAAAGGCACATGCCACTAATCATCTCTCCCTGTACTTTCATTCATATTTTTCAAGGTGACCCTGTTAATAATCTTGCTTGCTGACTTCCTGGGCTATCAAGCCCATTTTCTCTGTCTGCGTGGTACCAAAGGCCTGTGGTTTAACTGCTCAGCTCTAGGATCTTTCTTCCTCAGCCTTATCCTCTTACACTCTTTCTGAATGATGACTTTTTCACCTTACTCTGTGGGCAGCTCTGACCACATAGTTGTCTGAATTCAAGGCCTGGGTGGAGAGTACTCCGCATCCATCTCTGCAACTAGAGACATCCCTTGGGGTGGGGGGTCAGTGGATCTTGGCAGAGCACCCAGCTCTCAAGACAAAGTGCCTTTGCTCAAGAGATCACATTGAGCAGTTAATGGCTATGAGACTGGGGCAATATGCTTGATTGTTTTGAAAATATGGTGCTAGGAATGCTCAACGTAAGTACTAAAAGCCTAGAGAGTAGCAAATCATCCATCAGCATGAAAGAGTCTTATCATCATCACCAGTTAATAAACCAGTAAGTGCATTATTGAGTACTATGGAAAATAAATCCCAAGGGTTTTCACAGCTTGTTATGTGATGCCATATAAGCACAGCTTATGACCAACTGTTCAGATCAGGACATGCCCATGGAGTCATGATTGAAATGGCCATAACTCACTTAAAAGCTTTGTGTTGGGTGTAGGATCTCCCCTGTTTTATCACTATATGCCTATTGGTTCCAAAGCATAGAAAATGCCTGGTATGCACTGTATTTGGATTTTGTGCATCATTTAACCCATGTCACTTTTGGAAGAGATGGAACAGATGATGCTTTGGATGCCCTGGAATCCACACAAATGTGAACTGAGAAGCTTGCAATATTTGTCTTTAGGCTTCTGCTTTCTTCCCCCAACCTTTTGCCAAGTTCACTTCTTCCTTATGCTACAGCAGAAAATTAGTTGAAGAAAGATATGCTTTGCTGCCTGCACACTGTTAGGTTTCATGTGACAACCCCCTCTCCACTGTCTTCAAGGAAAACAGCATATAGATGAAAGCATGTAGGTGAGCGTTCATCTGCTAGAAACATTTGAAGTGCTGAAGTAATTCAGTAACTGTGATCTGTTGAAAGTAACTTGAAACTTGTTGGAATTGCATTAAAAACTGTACTGCCTACCTCAGTGCAATGTATCCAGTTAAAACAGAAAACAGGATGAGGAGAATGTAACATGGAACTAGCATGTCTAGTAGCAATAGGCCAGGGCCAAGACTTTTCCTTTGATGACTGTTCAGCTAGTTGATTCCCATCAGTATACTTTTCAGCTTCTTTGAACTGTGGGATGTTTTGGGTTGTACTTGCCATGTCAAATACATTTCAGATCTGATCAGTCAGTCAGTATAATACCTACAATGTCAGTCCACTGATAGAGCTCTTATAGCTCTTCTTCTTTTACATTTTCACGTGCTGTCACAGTGCCATAAAGCTGAGAGCTTGCCAGCATTTCCATAGTAAATGTAATTTATCAATTTTCTGTAAAACTTAGCTCCAAGCTGTAGCATACCATACAGCTGCTCCCATTCACATAATGAGTTCATTCACTGTGAGAATTGCATAAAAACCATAACCCTAAAGATAATGCTATTACCTTTTGTTTCAGAATCTCTTAGATGCTTAGGTGTTAGGAGTGGCTCTGAGCTGCATTTGATACTAATTCTGCATGTAATGATATTACAATGTTTTCTTTTGAAGTGGTAGTGTCAGACTCATTTGATGAGATGTGGATGTCTACCTCTGACATCTCTTTGTAATCAGGAATTAGCACTTCTAGGAAACAGTCTGTCTCATTCTAATGTGAATATCTAAAATAGATCAGATAAAGTGCATCTGAATAGATCTTACTTCCTCTCATCAGCTATGAAGAGTCTGGATTTGTGTCCAGAGTCTCATGCAGGTTTCTCATCGTAGACGAGACTGCTTGCACCACAAATGCTCATGCTTTTGCTATCATCACAGTGGATTGCTGCAGTATACCTGGCAACAATTCCTGTTTTAATGAAATTAATTTGCCCTTAGCTGATGTGTATTAAATTAAAATATCTGTAAGTGAATTATCTGTGTAAGGCTGCTGGCAGCATCTCTGCAAGCATCTTTACGAGGGCAAGTTAACTTAAACTGAAATAAACTTTAGAGATTATTTCAGATGCTGAAGTAAGGTGAGATAAATAAATGCAAAATAAAAAGAAAGTAATGCTTATGGTGCTTATGCTAGGACATAAGATGGAAACTCTGTAGTACTCAGTTCAAAAGTGTTGTAGTTAGGTTTTATTTTAATAGATTGGGTTTTGAATAATCTGATATCACATCTCAGCTTTCAAAAGCTTAGTACCTGAAGTGAACTTTAAGGCTGATAGTCATCCAGCTAGCTGCAATTTCCAGATATTGGTACACTACCTATAGCTCAAAGTTTGTTTCTTTTCTTAGTCCTCCAAGGCCTTGTGGTCTCTAGCACATTCTTCTCTCCCTGGATGTGTTCTGTAGCACGTATTTTTGGGGTAGGTTCAGGCTGAGATTGTAATTATCCTGCATGCTTGTGGTTTGGTCTGGTATTATTCATTGCATTACTGTCATATGCTAGGTATTGACAACATAATTTAAAAGCTATTTTTTACGTGATCCAACTAGCATGTTGGGTAGTTTTCTTGTAGCACTTAGGAAGACTTTCCAATGCTTTCGGCACAAGAGTTCCCAGAAGTTTGTTTATGTAGGGAGGTGGGGGGCTGTGTCTTGCAGGTG
The DNA here is from genome assembly GCA_013396975.1 of Bucco capensis. Taxonomy (NCBI): domain Eukaryota; kingdom Metazoa; phylum Chordata; class Aves; order Piciformes; family Bucconidae; genus Bucco; species Bucco capensis. Next base: position 433,090 of record VWZO01018719.1, on the reverse strand, counting down.
AGCAGTCTGAACTGCATTTTCTTTACACTTCTTGGGTGTATGGAAAGAATATGATGAAGTAAATGATCTGCAAAATATCACAGCATTACACAGCATGATTGAATCCTTTCACCTCATTTCAGCTTCCCATTCCAGTCCTTGGTCATGCTTTGCAAGACACTGAACTCAAGGTCCATTTGTGACTTCAGCTTCCTGGTGTCAGCCATAGCATCCCACCTTCAGACTCTAATTTCCAATAGCAAATGAAGGAGTATGCTTTTATCTGTTTGCCAAAGTGTTGCTATTCTCAGTATCACTCCTCTTAACTGCTGCTTTTTAAATCTCCTCAATCCTGTGGCAGCTTTGGGGCTGAAAATGTCCACTCACCCTGTGTACTGCATTCTACATTGTATATTATTTCACAGCCTGCTTTGATGTCCTTTTTAACTATGAAATGCCTCTTGTAACTGCTTGTTATGGTTTGGGGATAGGTATCTTTATATATCCTCTTGTGCTCTAGCAGGACATCTAGTGGGTGTTTCTCCCTCTGCTTTCTTAAAAGCAAATTTGGAAAGTTTGTATATGGGATAGAAGGCAACTACTCAGGTTCTCCCAAGAATAATTCTGCTCCTAGCACTTGAGAAACAAACTTGAAGATGCTGCATTTCCAGACCTGATAGAGTAGACATACTGTGATCTCAGGCTTTGCCTTCTGAGTGGTGGAAGGAAAGTGGATCATTGCAGGCAGTGTTGAGCATGCAAGACCAGACAACACTGCAGTGTTATGGTTAATGGTGCCATGTAAAATCTGCAGTTCATGATGAGTGGTAAATTCTATTGTATTATCATTTGTCTGCTGAGCTGGTGACTTCACCTACTTGATAATCACCCTACAGGCAGGGTACTACTTCCAGCATATGATCAGTATGCATCATTGCAGAAGAAGCTCAGAACCATCCTGGGTTTTTGAGGCTCTGTTTTCAGGAAAGCTGATATTTCTGCACTTGGACACTATGCCTTTTCTATCTGCTTTTTGGGATTTGCTAAGCTGTTGAAGCAGTCTTCAGGAAAATACTTTTTCTAGTGGTACTGCATAGATTTCAGTACATCCTCACCAGAACTGCTGACTCATGCTCTCTTGACTGAGGTTTGTGGAGGTATTTTGGAAAACTTGGTTCTTAAACATCTGGCAAAGCTGCATAAACTTATTGACATACTTGGTTTTGCTCTGTGTACAGATCCTAATATGGTCAATGCAGGAGACATGAATGGTTCTGGCAACCTGATGGATTTTCTAGATGAGCCTTTCCCTGATGTTGGAACTTATGAAGATTTCCACACCATCGACTGGCTGAGGGAGAAATCACGCGACACTGACCGCCACAGAAAGGTAAAGGTGTCTGGCCTTGATTCATCACAGTGCCTGGATTGCAGCCATGCTGGTGGTGAGAAAAACAAATGGTTTCCCCAAATTATAGCTTCCTACCTTTTTATATGACTTGAGGAGGACTTCTAAATACATGGGTATGGTATGTCTTGAGTTTTTAAATGTGAAAGGGCTTTCAGCAACTTAATCATTGTAGCATCTCTAAAAAGTGATTGAGACTGAGGGAACTAGAGAGTAAAAAAACTGGTTAAACTTTCTAGGAGTTTTTTTATTGTTGTTGGGGTTTCTTCCATTTTATTTTCTCATTTTAAACATTTTCTATTAAAACTATGTCAGCCTAAATTGGCAAGATGTTTCTATATATGTTTACTTTCAGATTACAAGTAAAAGTAAGGAATCTATATGGGAGTTCATCAAGAGTTTACTGGATGCCTGGTCAGGATGGGTTGTAATGCTTCTCATAGGACTATTGGCAGGTATGTGTGTTTTAGCATTACAGTTATTCCTGAAACCATCCCACCCAAGTTTGCTGCAGTGCCATCTACTTCTCTTTTGATTTCATTATCTCTCCACTGATGTTTCAAGCTAAGAAGACAGCTCTGCATCCATGCAATTATAATCCCAAATAAAAATACTCACTTGCAAAGTCTCCTGCTGTGTGCTGACCTAGAAAAGATATTATTCACCAGCAGAGGAGTTTTTCTACTGCTTTTGGAATTAGGCACCTGAGAGCTTTACGCTTCATGGGCTACTTTGACTTTCTGCATCCTCGATTCACAGAAGTCAATTTTATTGGTAGGATTTTCTTTATGATTGTCTTCACTTACTTAAGTTGTTCAAGCAGATATCATGGTGTGGGGAAAATATTGGTTGTGGTCTTTCAGAGCTGTATACCTTCAGGACCTTGATCCCCAGGATGCTAAACGGAGGGAGAAGATACTGTATGTGAACTTGTTGTACTAGAAAACAGAATGTTTGTTCCTCAGTCTGTTTATTTACTTTATCTGGGAAAAACATTCATCTAAGAAGATAGTTCATTGTTTCCACAGAAACTTCTGAAAATGGAGAAGAGTTAGTAAGAGAAAGGCAAGGTCTTCTTGAAAGAAAAAAAAAATGAAGACATCTTCACTCCCTTCTGCAACCTTTTTTTGTTGTTGTGATCATTAGTCCTATACAACAAAAAATCAAAGCTGAAATTTGTATTAATGATTACTCATAAAAACAAATGTTAACTTCTACTTTCCATTGTACACTAGAGGGGTCTGGGAATACTCCGTGATTTTGTCGGTTGGTGGTTTAATGCTTTCCAGAAACTATGGACATAGGAATCGAGCATAAGTGTGCCTTTCTGTGTTCTGGCAGCTCCCAGCCTCCCTGTTCGTGCTGGTGTTGCGTTCGTGAGGACACATCTGCCCTGGGGGTGCTCGGGGAAGTTATTATAGCTGCTGAGCAAATGCCCTAAAGAAGCAGGATTTTCTGTTTGTGCCTGGCTACAGCAAGTTTACTCGTGTGTGTGTCCGGTGGCCACGGGGTGTCACTGTAGCTCTGTGTAATTACAAGGGGAGCACAAATAAGGGTTAGTTTGCTACAGAGCGGATTTGAAGGGTAATTTTATCCTGTGTATTTGGATTGCTAATGAATGTACATATTGAGAGCCTGATTCTGTTAAGTTCATAAGTCAGCATTTGGCATCCATATTGTTCCTGTACTGAAATAATCATTCTAAAAGGCTCCTGTGTTGGGACCAGTAAAGCTATAGGAAAACTTAAGTTTTCCCCTACCCTGGAATGCACAGTGTGATTTGAGACCTGCAGCTCAGTGTGTATACAGAAACCCTGCATGCAGTCCTCCTTATCTCAATCAAATGGTGCACCTGCCTGAGACAGACTGCAGGATCAGGCCCTACTTCTGTTACACCGTCTCTATTTGGCAATCAGCCAGTATGAAAATGGGAATATTTAAAAGAAAAGCTTATGAGAGAGCATTGAAGGTCAGACAACAAGCTGATGTGGCTGGTTTTTTGCAAACTCGTTATTGCCCCTGTTACTTTGGTATATCTGTGCTTACTTTTTTTTTTTCCCTGTTACTATAATTAGATATATTTTCCTTGCAACTTGATGTTTTTTAATGCCACATTTTCTTTCTCTGCATTTCTATTCCCAGGCACATTAGCTGGAGTGATAGATTTAGCTGTGGATTGGATGACAGACCTGAAAGAGGGTGTATGCCTGTCTGCCTTCTGGTACAGCCACGAGCAGTGCTGCTGGACATCTAATGAAACTACATTCGATGACAGGGACAAATGTCCCCAGTGGCAGAAATGGTCTGAACTTCTTGTAAGCCAGTCTGAGGTATGAGATCTGATTAGGCTGAGGTCACAGCAGGCTGGGGAATGTCCTTTCTCATACTTGCTGATGTTCCCCCCAGAGAGTTTCTCTGAAAGAGAAAGTAATGAGTGGAGCGTGCTGCAAAAAAAAAGACATTTCCACAAGCAATATCTGCTTAACTTGGGAGAGGTCCTATTGTTCCAGTGTTGAGTGTGATAGGAAAACTGACATCTCTCTCTCTCTCTTTATCAGTATTGAATCAAAAGTGTTTCATAACACTCATAACATAATCACCAGGGAACCTGAGCTGCTATCCATTTTTTTTTTCCTTTAAACATTTTAATGGGACTAAGAAGATGATCCCTGACAATTACATTTAAGAGGATTTTTTTGGGATTGCAGATGGTTTTTATATATTCAAATGGTGTGAGTAGTAGTGGGGGCTGCACAAGAACTGGTTGTGATTCCCTTGCAATCAATTTCTCTGTCAGAGCCAGCATCAAAAGCTGGAGAAGTAATGGGCTCCCTGGGAGATAGACAAAGTGAAAAATTTGCATGAGGAGAGGACAGGAAGGGGAAAAGCTGATCTGGACTAACACAAAATGTCTATTTGAAGGGGTTTGTTTTCCTTTTTTTATAAAGGTAATTTTAAATAAAAAGAATGCTGTTTCAGAGCAAAGCAGGTAAAAGTTTTGCTATGAAGACAATCAAAAGAAGCCTTTTTATATTCCATTTAGCAGATGACACATTTATAAAAAAATACAAAGAACATTTTATTTTCCACCTAAGCTATTCAATATGTTGAATAGTATTGACCCCTTCAGAACTCAGATTTTTGGGCAGAGTTATTGTCTTGAATCCCCCCACCATGTACCATTTCTGTAGGTCAATTGAATATGACAAAAATTTACTATGACATGGAGGTGAGATGAATGTGGATTTGGAGACAACTGGATTAATTAGATAATGGGAGTTTAAAAAAAATTGTATTGCAGTTTGGTCAATAACAGAAGAAAATATATACTTCTATGGGATAAATTATGTCCAGCCAGGCAATTAAGAAAATGGATGACCTGGGGAGATTGTCTCTGCTCTTCCTCTAGCGTGGAGGTAGTCTGGTCCTAAAGAAAGTGTTTGAGGGCACCTTCATCACCACACAAGTTTGTCATTCACATTCCCTTCAGTGCTGCTTCAGGTATACAGGACAATTAGTATTAGATGAGAGTGTCTGTGAATATATATAGCCCAATTTCCCACAGTTCTAATTAGCTGTGGTGAAAGTAGTGGGGTGCTTACTGTTCCTGAATATTCCCACCATTTAATTGCAGGCAAAAATCTCTCTGCACAGTTGCCAGTCCAGAGTGCCAAGGTTCCCTTTGCCAGAGCTTTCCTAGGTTCACACTGGTCTTCATCAACAGATGGTTTGTGTGATTGTGTCTTTGTAAGAGTGAAGAAATATTATCCCAGTGTAAAGTTGCAGGACTGGGGATGATATTGTAATTTAAGAGAACAAAGAAACGTGGGAAGGGAAGAAAGAGGAGACTGTAACAATTATTAGGGGATTTGGAAATCCTGTGCATGTGTTTGACATGCTGTTACTCTGAAAGGCTGGAAAACAGAAATGGAGCCTATCCTTGAGTAAATTTACTGCTTTCACCTGCTAGTCGAAATCAGCAGTCATGACTGTTGTATGCAGTGGCCTATAAGAAAGGTATCAGCTAGTTGGGCACTGTAAAACTTTACTTTTCTTGTATTTAAATTGAGCTTATCACCCCGTAGTGTACTGTCACAGTGGAAAAAAACAGTTCATCTTGGCTTAGTTTTAGGCTCTTTCTCAAAACAGAAAATCTCCTAACAGACCTCTTGGATCTGTGAGTTTCTGGCTGCCACGGCCTGATAGATGCTGTAAATATTAGTTATATAGCTGTCTACTACTGTTACATTGAAATCCCAGGAAAAGCCCAACAAAAATGTGACTGTGGAAAGTAAAAGTTCTATTTGATGGTAAAAAGTCTATGATATGGCCAAGCTGCAAAAGACTCTAGAAGGGATCAGAACACACTAATACACTGAATTTGACTGAGCTTCAGGACAATTTTTGTGGTTTGTTTTGGTTTGATTTTTTTTCTTCTTTTTTTTGTTTTTTAATGTTGCTTTACTTTATGTCTGATATTTGCATAACAGCCCCATAAAATGGCAGTGCACAGGATTAATTTGGAGACCATTTTAGACAAAAAAAATTTGGAACATTTTCTCTAAAGGTACTCTGGTCAGATATGTCTTCTTTTTCTATGCATGGCTGTGACTCTTCTTCATCATAGCCAACTAAATTTGGCATTTTGAGGACCAAGATTTAGACAGCTTCTTCCTTGTGGTTTGTCTGTGACAAACTCTGTACATATGTTCTCACTGACAATTGTGACATTTGCTCTAGCTTCTCTTCAAAAGTATTTTCATTCTAGTCCTTCTATAAAACAAGCCCAAAGCAGAGTCTTGATGTAAATTATTATGGAAAACGTAATAGCACATCATACACATTCCAGGCTGTGTTTTCTTCCCTAATCACTTCTTTTTAGGCCAATTATATCCTTCATCCCTCTGGTCCTGAGCTGCTTCCAGGGAGCAGGTGAAGAGTTTTTTGATGCAAGAGTTTCAAACTCTCAAATTCACTGGAGGAGAGGTTGTGTTAAAGCACATCTGATGCTTTCATTTTAGCTAGCTTTCTAGTCAGTATTTTAAGATCCAGAGCTTCACCATTCTGCAGATTGAGCTTGGTCTCAGCTTCACTGGAGCTGGGCACCCCATTTCTGCTCCTTACACCCATCCAAGGTAAAGGAAAGGACCCCATGTCTTCTGTGACTTTGAGACACTGGATCCAGCAATGGACTAGATTCCCATCCCAGGGCTTCTGGATCTCCTGTCACCAAGCTGAGACCTGCAAGACAAGGAAGCTCTTCTACATCTGTAATATACTTCCTAATTTTTGGAGCCTTGAATCTGTCAGTCTTGAGGGCCTTGAGGAGACACATTGCTGTAATGTCCACAGGAGGCAGTCTGCAAGCTAGGAGATCCCCATTGGAGTCAGAGTAGAGCTTTGGGCCTCTGGACAAAACAAGCACTGGATGGCAGCCTGAGGGATGTGGTTTATTTCAGCATTCTGAGTTTGTGAGGGTTGTTTTCAATTGTGTTTCATTTGTTACTAAACTGGACTGATACCAGATCTGAAATAACACTCAATCTTGCAAACTAAAACACAAAATTTTGTTCCGTTTCCCTATTTCCTTCATTACTATTGCTGCCAAGGTGAATCCTTTGAGCTGCTAGTGGGAAAGGTCTTAGCAGCATCATTTGTGCTGATGAGCTTTTTTTTGGTCTCTGATTCCAGTGTACATGCTTAAGACTTACTGATTCAGAGCCTTAGTAATGGCAAGTAATGAATGTGAAATGAGCCGTTTGCTACACTGAGTTACTACTATGTCCCTTCCCAAAGGTTTTCTTACTATTAATCTTTAGAAACTATTGCAATTGGATCTGCAGAATGCCAGATATCTGGAAAATGTAACAATGAAAGTTGTCCAAAGGGATAAGATTGAACTGGCCATATAGACTCTTGTGGGGTCCTGCCACAGTTGTGTAGGTGTACGTGTGATTGCAATAACAAGCTGACATAGTTTTCGTATGACTTCTGAGATGTGAAGGAAGAAATAAAAAGAAACAAAGTTAATTTGACTCCAGTGAATTTAGAAGCAAAACTGCAGCTTTTGCGCAACAATGTAGGGCCAAATTGTTGTAGAGGCGTTGGTCTTTGGAGTTATTCCAGGTTCGTACTGACAGGAGAATTTTGCCTAGGGCAACATATCCAGAGTTCTCTAGAGGGAGAGTAAATATTGTCATAGCTGTTTGTAATTGAAAGCACTAGAAGACAATCTTGAGACTGTCTTCAGCTGTAGCAACAGAGATCTATGGTTACTACAGGTGGATGTCAATCACCGCAAGTGACTGCTTAGTCTCAGGGCATTGGGGCATGGCACTGAATTGCTCTTCTGCTGTTATCTCCAAAGCTAGCTGCTAACTTCAGCAAGTACAAGAGGATGTTAAAATTTGCCCTTCTTCCAAATATATCCATAAATATAAGGGCAGTGGTTCCTTTAGGGTCTTTTCAATTGGACAGAGACCTGGAAAATGAGGCTAGCAAGCATCCGTGCTGATTCCTTGCAGGCTTGCAGACAGAGAGACTTCTCAACTCTAGGTTTTTATGACTGGGAACTGGGCTTGGTCAGCTCTGCTAGCTGAAGATATGATACAACTGATTAATGCCTGCTTTCCTATTTGATTTATCATAATGTTGATATCCAGGCTGCTGTCCTGCAGAGCAAAGACAGGGGCCACAATGTTCTTGAGCAGCTGGGATTGCATCCGGTGGGATGAGTTCACTTAGAGGTTAAGGATTCGCACTAATTCATGCACTGAGGTTCATCTTGGTTTTTATTCTGTAGTGTCATGTTGCTAGAGGGTACTGTTTGAAGTCTTAAGCTCCTTGTATCAGTTTGATGCCTCTAACTAGATTCTCTTTTATCTGTGTAGGTGGGGGTTTTGAAATTAATCTAAAATATTGTGCTTGTGAAGAGGGAAGAGTATTCTAAGACAGATTTTAACAACAGTTTTGACTTGACTATTGGAAACATACAAGGCTTGAAGGTCACTACTGACTATGGTTTTGCTATGGCACTGCACATTCAGCTTTTGCTACTGATCATTAGCATTTCCATTCTGTCAGTAAAGTAAAGCTATTCAGTTTGAAGACAGCTTTTATTATTGACTGTAATGCTTTTAAAATAGCAGGACAAAAATGACTGACATATGTCTGAGTGTTATCTGTGAAGCTATTGTGTTTTCAAATTATTTTCAACCCTATCATAGATAGTGTCGTATAGAAGGGAGGGATTTATTGATGGTATTACCCTTCCCATTTGTGAGCAGAACTGACTACTGTTATACACAGGGATGTTGTTTGAAAAGATCAATGACTGCATGGAGAGGTGACATTTCAATACCATTGGCTAAGCACAGCAGATTTCTCATTAGGTTCTTCTTTATCACTAGTTACTTTTGTCCTTATAACAGATTTGTTTGATGTTTTGGAACTTTTTGTGGACTGGGCTAGGTATATGTTAGTATGATGCTTCTTTCCATGGGTAATAAAATTGTTGTAGTATATATAGTTACTGGTTCTTCCTGAGGAAAAGCAGCAGCTATCATGTAAATGAATCAGGCTCCATGCCATCATGATTCCTAATAGAAGTGTGAGATTTACCAACCTGCATTTGTCTAACAATGTTTGTTACTGTTATTTTTCTAGGGGGCAAGTGCTTACATTCTAAACTATTTTCTATACATTATGTGGGCTCTGTGTTTTGCTTTCCTGGCAGTCTCCCTGGTCAGAGTATTTGCTCCCTATGCCTGTGGCTCTGGAATCCCAGAGGTGAGTTTCTTTTTGTGGATGAGTATCCAAACACCAAACAAAGCAAAGAAATTATAATTTATTGCCTTTTCCCATTCTAGAGCTGTACTATGAGATATGATAAGAACAAGAAGATGGCCTTTACATCTGCCTTTATTCCTTTGTCTAACATGCTTTTATGGCACCCATCTAAATTTTTCATAGTAGAAAATATTCAAATGCCACTGTGACAGCTTAATCTACAAACTTCTTCATTGCCAGAGCTTGAATTAAAAATCAACTGCTCCCAGAAATCATTCTATGGACTCCAACTTCTTGTGGCTGAGGCACATACTCACACTAAGATTATATAGAATTTTCCTTGGATGAAATTACTTGGGCCAGTTACAAAACCAGTCATTTTCTGGGCTAGGCTTTAAATAAAACTAAATAAAATGGAGAGGGAGGGTCACATAGATAAAGTTTCATAAGTTACTGAAGATGCAAGATGCCCATTATTTGGGTTGCCTGAAAAGTGTCTGGTATTCACCTTCTGCAAATTGTGTTCTTGTACACAGTGTCATGCTGGTGTGACAGCATTATGGCAGCCAAAATCTACTTAGTTTCAGCATTTTACATGTGGAGCTTCAGTCCATATTTAAGCTGTTAAAATGAGGAACCCTGTAATTCAAGCAACATAGCTACAAAAAAAATTTCAAAATCAGGGCAGTTTTTTTGTTAAAAGTGCTATAGAGCCAGTAGGACTTTTATTTAGGGATCTAGCAGACAAAATCAATGGCCTAAATTTTGGAAATCTCTTTTTCTTGATCTCTAGGAGAAGCATCCAAATGTTTCATATCCAGTTGGGAAAAAAAGCCCTCACAAATAATTTGAAATATTTATATAATTTCCATGTTTCAAAGTAGTCACATGTGTGTGTTTATTACATGTTTGATTTATCTGTGTTTTTAAAAAAATTTCATGGTTAACTATAGATCTAGTTTCCAAGTGGTAAATCTCTCTTGTGTGATGATGGTCAGCTCTAGGCCATTTCTAGGGTTAGAGTCCAAACCCAAATCCCACCATGCAGCCTGTGTATCATTCATGAGCATTGTGCTCTATTCTAGCTGCTCACATGCAAAATTAAGAGGAAATGTGTAAAAATATGATCTCCTGGATTTTCTCATTACAGAATACTTGCATGATTTTATAGCATGGCCTTTCCAGATATTTAGAACACTTTTTTCATATTTTAACTGGGAAAAGTCTTTGGTTATTTATTTGCTTTGATTCCTGCTATGTTAAAATTGAATCTTGTTTAATTCCAATGCTTAAAGACAAGGAGATATGTAAGCGCTTCATATTTCTATTGATCTCTGTGAGGCTCCTGACTGATGCAGGGGACCACCCATAACAACAGTAAAAGTCTGCTTAACCCCTGCTCAGATACTGCTGTGGGAATGTTGCCCTACCTATGGTTTCTTTGTCTCCATTACTGTCACTTTTCAAGCAGTCTGCAATTTTTTAAGCTCCTCTAGTGTTTTAACTCCATTTGCAAGTTCAGAGTAGAAAAGATTTCTTCAGCTCTTCAACATGTTCTTCCTGCTTTCCAGATAAAAACCATCTTGAGTGGGTTCATTATTAGGGGCTACCTGGGAAAGTGGACACTTCTAATCAAAACAGTCACCTTGGTTCTGGTGGTATCTTCAGGCCTCAGCCTTGGGAAAGAGGGGCCGTTAGTCCATGTGGCCTGTTGCTGTGGAAACTTCTTCAGCAGCCTCTTCTCAAAGTACAGCAAGAATGAAGGAAAGAGAAGAGAGGTGAGGTTGGCTTACATCAGCTCTAATTTTCCTGTCTGGATACTCAGTGTTTCAAAGAATTCATGCCTTATCTGTAATATTTGTTTTGTAGGTGCTTTCAGCTGCAGCCGCTGCAGGAGTTTCTGTTGCCTTTGGGGCTCCAATTGGAGGGGTACTTTTTAGTCTGGAAGAGGTGAGACTTGCTTCAATAAATACATTTTCATTTGATATCCTTTTCCAGGATGATTATTTTTCAAATTTTTACATTCTTATTTTTCTTCTAAAGCAAAAATAATCTTTAATTTCTAGTAATAAGAAATAACCAGGCATTTTAGACTAATTTTTGAGTAAGAGAAGAGCACTGGCTTTCTGGAAACAAATGAAATTATTAGATCTGGATATTATATGTCTGTGCTGATGTTTCTTCAGCTTTCAGCTTGCTGCCATATGGGCTGAGCTGTGGAGCATCCATCTTACTGTCTCTAGCTGGCAACTTTGGATTTAGATGTATAGATTTTAACTGGTTGCTGCTCCCCATCTGAAATCTGAAAATGTCTTTTCTGATACTTCTGTGAACATGTTCTGGCTGTGATAAGGACCAGTGCTACAACTAAAGTCAGACACTGAGTCACAGATGAAACACGGTAATAGCAATCAAAGCAAATGCCCTATGTCACTATCAGTGAAGTGTTTACAGCCTCTGCTTGGTTTTAGGTCAGCTACTACTTTCCTCTGAAAACCCTCTGGAGGTCATTTTTTGCTGCTCTCGTGGCTGCCTTCACACTGAGGTCCATCAATCCTTTTGGAAACAGCCGGCTGGTCCTCTTCTATGTGGAGTACCATACCCCCTGGTACATGGCTGAGCTCTTCCCCTTCATCCTTCTCGGGGTCTTTGGTGGCCTGTGGGGGACTCTCTTTATCCGATGCAACATTGCCTGGTGCAGGAGGCGAAAGACCACCAGACTTGGGAAATACCCAGTGCTGGAGGTGATAGTGATAACAGCCATTACCGCCATCATCGCCTACCCCAACCCCTACACACGCAGGAGCACCAGCGAGCTCATCTCAGAGCTGTTCAATGACTGCGGTGCTCTGGAGTCATCACAGCTCTGTGACTATATCAATGACCCAAACATGACCCGGCCACTGGATGACATTCCCGACAGACCTGCCGGCCCTGGAGTCTACACTGCCATGTGGCAGCTCGCTTTGGCTTTGGTGTTTAAAATTGTCATCACCATATTCACTTTCGGCATGAAGGTAAGTTGGGGACAGGTGCAGAAGCTGTCATGAGTGCAAGGCACAGATGGGTTGTTGCCAGCAGCTGTGGTCTATCTGGTAGGGCTTGTGTGCCTAAGACTTTACACCCAGCCATGCAGGTGTCATTGAGATGCCTGCCAGCACCTTGCTTTGTGGGTCCCTGTCACAGCAGAGGCATGAGCCTTACTTTTCCACCTTCTAGTCATCCACAGTTTTAGTAACTGAAAAAGAAATTTGGATGGGAATTTAAATCCATTGTTGGCAATAAGCAAATTCAAGATGATTCCAACTGGAGTTGTCTTTCAGCTCTCTCAGGGATATGGACTATTTATATTGTTGTTTGTCTTGTTGGATTAATATCTTAATGTGCCTCAAGGTAGCTATGCTCAGGGAAATGCTAGCTTTAAATTCACTGATTCACACACTTAAAAGCTACAAAAATATAAAACTAGCTGAAAAGTTCTGGTTTTGAATCTTTTAAAGCACTGTAGCTTGGAGAGAAGAGGGAATGAGTGGGAGGACTGATGGATATATGAATTGATTATTCTGGATTTGTAACTTTTTCCTTCCACCCCTCCTCTTCCCCGTAAATGGGTGATGAATGGCCCAAGAACAATTTATCCAAGAGTTCAATATATACAAAGCTGTTTGTGGTGAGTTTTGTATATCTGACTGCTAGAGCCCATGTAAAACACATATCTGTCTGTCTACAGCTCCCCTTATCTGAGCATTTAGTTACGGATTTGACTGCAGCAGGCGATGGGAAGTTTTTCTGAGTCATACACTATATTTTGTACCACACTCAAAGACAAAGCATCTCATCTTTCTCTTAACAACTGGGCTTGAATTGAGAATCTGTCTTTTAGAAGGCCTTTTACCTGAAATATAGTAGGAAGTTGTTGGGGTTTTGCTTTTCTTTTATCTTTTCTTTTGTGTTGACAAGAACTGCTGAATGGTAGAAGGTCATTCCAGACCAGTGACTAGAGTCCTGCTGATTTCCAGAGCAGGGAAAACAAGTAGGAGTTTAAGAGCATTTGGACATTGCATGTATAATATTTCTGGAGGAGGACTTGAAATTAGAAGCCTTTTACTGCAGAAACTGATTTGTGACTGGCAGCCAGTTGTTATGCTTATTCATTCAAAACTTCTGAGTTTGGGTCTTTATTTGGTATGTGATTCTTTAATATTCAATATATTTAAAATTGGCCTTCTGAGCTAGCATTTAATATGGAAACTGGGTTCTCTTACTGCTAATAATGCAAATTATTGGATCAAAAGTTCATTACTAGTCATTTTTGTCAAGGTGCTCATGTGTCTATATTTTATTCAAGATCCCTTCAGGTCTTTTCATTCCCAGCATGGCTGTTGGAGCCATGGCTGGCAGGATGGTTGGGATTGGAGTAGAGCAGCTGGCATATCACCATCATGACTGGATCATCTTCAGGAACTGGTGCAGGCCTGGGGCAGACTGTGTCACACCTGGACTTTATGCTATGGTGGGAGCAGCAGCTTGCTTGGGTACAGTACCTGCTAATCTTCAGTTTGTGCACGAATAACACTGATGTTTGGAGACCTAAAATTTGTTTCTGAGGGCTTTATGTTTGTGATAGGTGCTATCCTGGAATTTCTGGATGTAATAGAAATTGAAAACAAAATGTGATGGGCTAAATTATGGGTAGCATCCTCTAGTTGTTACTCCATTCATCTGCCAGGTAGTCAACAACAGAAAGGCTTGCAGCCACCAATGCCTGCTCCTTGTAATCTGCCAAAAGCACATAGAATGAAAGAAAAAAATCAAGTTAGGCTACAGGTTTCCAAGAAGGAGTCTTCGCTTGGGCTGTTTTGTTGTTGTTTGTTTGTGGGTTTGTTTGTTTTGTTTTGGTTTTTGTTGTTTTCACTCTTTCTTTGTTTTTTCCATTTTGACTAAAGCTACTTCCTTGTTTAGACTGTTCTCTCTCAGTGCAGGGAACAAAATTCCCAGTTCTGGCCAAATTTTAAGCTTCAAATTTTAAGAGCTAAAAATTCTGGGTCTTATTTTGGTTGTGTGTCACACTCTAGTCAAATGGGCTATATTTTGGTTTTTTATTTGATCCTAGGCAAATGTGTGGTTGCATTCAATCAGCAGAATTTATTGGATATAACAGGAATGATCTGTTAACTATTAAATGAGGATCATTGAGTAATATCTCACATATCAAATTTCTAGTCATAGATGCAACAGGAATGTTCCAAGCATACTGTCTGAACACGCTTTTGCTTGATGGTATCTTTCCCCTTCTGTAACTCTATGTTCTACCTCCTTTTGTTGTTGTTGATTCTGTCATTAGATGTTGAAATAATAGTTGGGAGGCATAATGCATGATTAATGTAATTGAGTAGATTTGAAATGAAAGAGGACGTTATGGAAAAGCTGGAAAAGTTTCAGTTTTGGAGTCTTGTGTTAGAAAAGCAAAATCATTTGTGTTATAGAGGAAGGAAGGGTGGGATTTTCTTGTCTAAGTTCAGTGTCTGTAATGCAGACATCAACATCTGAGCTGTGTTGATATCCTTCACAGTCAAAACAGGAAAATGAGATACTGGAAAGATCAGTCTCATCTGGCAATAAGCATCTAAAACCAGGCAAATGAACAGATGAATTTGGCCCCCAAATTGCCTGTTTTTCTCTGGAGATTATAAAGGGAATCTGAATCAGCCCTTTGGATATGAACACCTACAGTAGTGTCGACACACTAAAATAGCTAGGATGAATTTTACTGTCAAAAAGAGTAAAGTGCTTCCTCTTGTCCATAAATGTTCTTAATATTCATAAAAGAAATGATACACAAAATTTTTGCTCTGATATTCCAGTGCATCTGCTAGTCAGCAATCACTTCTTTTAAAAGGTCCAAATTGAAATGCAGTGGTTTTAACAGTATGGTGACACATACAGCAGAATAGTTACTGCTTGTTCCTAAGCCCAAGACCTGTCTCACTTGAGTAAGAGAGACAGAGTAAGTATTGAATGATCCTTACTCTGGTATTAGCTCTCAGATTTTCAGAGTCAGAAGTTTAAGGCATTCCTCACGTGAAAGCCATATCCAGATCATTGTGTTAAATAATCATCAATTTCTCTTTCCTGTATGTTGCCAGATTAAAAGAGTCTTTTAATGAACTGTTCTTGATTTCTCTCATATAAAATGGTGCTGTATTTTGAGGCCTAAAATGAGCAGATTTATTACACTTACCTTTTGAATAGAGACAAAGAAATGTTACCTAATAATTCAGTGATACATACACACTTGTCCGTAGTTATGTTATTATTTTTATCCTTTAATGTAAACTGAAGGAGTAAGGAACTTTCTTATGAAATTGATACTGAAAGACTACATTGAAAAATACAGCTACAACCCTGTCTACGACTGCATGCCTACATGGCCTCAAGCCAAGTTGTATACAGTTCAAAATGTATCTTCTACTGATATCAAAAGCTAGAGTTTAAGACAGAACATAGGTCCTGCAGTGGCCCTTCACTACCCTTATGTAGGATTTTGTAACCATGTCATGCCCAAAGAGAATTGCTTAGCTTTCTCCTCAGCATGAATGTGATAGGTAAACCAATGTGAAGACCAGCTTTCTGTGCTCCTACCTGCCCTAGCCATGGAGTCATTCAGAGGGCTAATGGCAGGATTCAGATTTAGTTTCTCAAGTATTCAGTGGAGCTGATTTTTGGTGTGATTTCTGGTTTGATAGCTCTGTCTTTTAACGTTAATTATTTACTTTTCAATATTAGCATCTTTGGCTTGAGCAAGTCCGCTCACTCTTTTTGGTGAAAAGTGCAGTAATTGAAAAATCTCTTTCTTCAGTGAAAAAAAACCCAAAAATACTTCCCAAAGTATAAGGGTAAAGTACTCAGCATGAACAATCTCATGTCTTTTCAGTGTAAGTTGCTTAGTATATACATTTCATGAGCACTGAGGGAAACTTGACTGATCTCCTTGTTGGCAGGTGGTGTTACCCGAATGACAGTCTCCCTGGTGGTGATTATGTTTGAGCTAACTGGAGGCCTGGAGTACATTGTACCTCTTATGGCTGCTGCTGTCACAAGCAAGTGGGTGGCAGATGCATTTGGCAAAGAAGGGATCTATGAAGCTCACATTCATCTGAATGGTTACCCGTTTCTTGATGTGAAGGATGAATTCACCCACCGAACCCTGGCAACAGATGTCATGAGACCACGGCGTGGTGAAGCTCCTCTCTCTGTTCTGACACAAGACAGCATGACAGTGGAGGATGTTGAGACACTAATCAAGGAGACTGACTACAATGGCTTTCCTGTAGTGGTTTCGAAAGACTCTGAAAGACTGATTGGATTTGCACAGAGACGAGAGCTGATTCTTGCTATAAGTGAGTAGAGTATCTGTACATACAAGTTTGATTTTGATAGGGTAGGATGTTACCAGTGTTATCCACCTTGAGAATTGAAAACTAACAACACAGCCTAACTTTTTCCCCAAGTCTAGTATTTACTAGTTACTATGACACCATAGTTGGAAGCTTTTGTATCGCAACATAACATCTGGGAGACTTCTGTGGGCTTAATGTTGCTGTCACAGCAGTACAATATGATTCTGGCTAGAAACAAGAGAGATAAACCTGACTCACAGATCCAGAATTTTTGTCCAAAAAAGGGCTATTTTAAGGGTCACTTTCCTGCTTACTCCTCACAAAGCTGAAATAAAATTTGAAATGATAGCGCTCTTTAAAGGCCATGTGTTTAAATGCATATTATTTTTATCTCCTGGATGTAAAATGACTCAGTCTAAGTGATCAGACCTAAAATTTATATTCATTTAAGGACACTCAGCTGTCACTTGATTCCCCTCTTTTCATCTCATAGCAGAAAATCAACATTGTTGTGTCAATGTATGTCCTTCTACTGAACCTTGTTAAGCAGGTAGGCAGATCAGGTTGGCAATTACCCACTGGGAACAGGTGTCTACATTTTAGATGGCACCTACTTTAACAGTCTTACAGAGGGGAGTATTTGACCCTGTAAAGCCCTTCTTAAATTTGGCTGGCTTCAGAGGCATCATACAAAAGGCAAAATGTTGGGCACATGCCAGGTGGCCTGTGTAATGTACTTTTCCCAGTGTGGAGTTGAGAAAGCAACACAGTTAATATAGCCTGTGAACTGTGAACTCCTGAACATGAGAGGCTGTTTCACATTTGGGAGAACTAATTCACTCTAGCTATGACAAGAGCCTTCTTCATGGATTACTCTAAAATCAGATATTATCATCCATTTGCTTTGCTCTTTCTGTTAAAATGTATCCGTTTTTCTTACCAACTGCCTACAAAAAATCATCTATTCTGCTTTGCCTTTAATTCCCCCATCCAATGAGGCTGTATAAAATATCCACCACTTTCCTGAGGCTGCTGAATTTGTTCGATAGTACTGCATCATTCAAATTTCTCCAGAGAGATGTTTGACTTTGAAGGGTAAAGTCATGGCTCTGGCTAATCACTGTTGTCCAAGGTCATGGCTGCTTTGGGAACAGCAATGTGGTAACTGAAATGCTCAGCCCTACTGCTTTGGGTGCAGCTTCAGGAAGGAAATACCTAGCTGTCAAGGGTTTCTATCAAAGGGTGGGAGCTTACCTTCAGTTTGATTAATGTTACCTCTTAGTACAGATCATATATCAAAGTGCTATGCAGGCATATTCACACTTGAAATTAGATGTATGATTTGAAACAAGATGAGACAAACTTAGCATCATTCCGATAAAATTGCATTAGGGCTTGTAATATGTGGGGTGAGAAGGTTGAAAATCATATATTCTACTGATATTAGGTTTGAGCCAGTACTGCTCCAGTTCCAGAAATATTACAATTCAATGATCGTTAAATGGAAAAAATGCAGCTGGAACATGTTAGAAAACATTACTGTCTACACATTACAAGCCACAGGAGCAGGCTTCTGCACTTTGATTAATGGCAATGAGCTCCAAGAATATATACATATGCTTTGAGTATATCTGATTTGCTGTACTTCTCAAGAGCAGAAGCAACCTTTATTTATTAAAGATAATAATTTTAACTATTTCCATTCATTTATACAAAAAGAAAAAAATAAAAAAGAAGAAGAAGAAATAGTTAAACCCTCAGAGCTAAACACATGATGTATTTATTCTGGGGAAAGAGAAGTTGTCTATCGTTTGGAAATCTCATATATTTTTTACACCCTGCAGTACTGAGTAGAAATGAGGTAAACACTACAAAGAAAATAAACTACTTCAATACAAAGAATCCTTCTTGGAGCATACTTTAAAGTAAAAAGCTTATACTGATCATGCAAACTCCAGATGTAGTGTGAAGTTCATAGTTTAATTGAAGTATGGATGGTAGCTTTTGAACCTCACAAAGTGGTCAGGTATGTACTGTTAAGTAAAATGTATCATACTCATTGCTATATATTGTTCCTCCCTTTACTCTTTTCATTTAAGTCAGATGCTAATTATTTCTGCCCTTTTAAAATCTAAATTATGCAGACTCTATTTAAGAAATTAAATGTAAAACCAGAAAATTTATCATGCTTGCCAGAGAGATGTGCTGGTCTAGAAAAATACCCATACAGCCCCTGGATCCCTGGGATGTGAATTTGTCTGTCCCTAGCTTTGTGTTCATAAATCCATTCAGTATGCCCAGATTTCCTCAACTCCACTGAAAAGTCTGGGAACAAACATACTTCTCCAAGCCAGCTGGGACCATACACAGTTGTTGACTCCACTCCTTCGGGCATATAATAGAAGTTCCTGTTGTGATTCTCACAATGGAGTAAATGACATACGGTAATTTGAATTTGACAGAATTTGGATTAGTAATGTTTGTGTATGAAATAAACTGCATATTTATTCAGAAAAGCTTTATCTCAACCAAATAAAAGTGATCATGGCTAGGCTTGGCGAATGAAGATCCGGGGAGGGCTCTACCCACGTTCCTTACAAGCGTGCTGATGGCTGAAAAGGCCAATACAAGATAGACAAGAGTGGTTGCAAAAGGCACAGCAGGAGGACTCCTTAGGAGGTATATTCTGCAAGACACTATTCTTCCTGTGCTGTCTTTTCTCTTCAAGAGTGATCCTGCATGCCTGCTCAAAAAAAATCAGCTGCATTNTATGCCTTTGCTAACCTGTTGTCTAGCTCTCCATCAATCTTACCATATGTCTGTCAGCTATCACTTACATTAGCTTTAAGGGAACAATGTTTCAAGGAAATTCAGTTTGCTCAGTAATACCAATTTCTGGGACCCCAGTACATTAAAGGCAAAAAGCAACTACTGCCTTTGTTTTCCAAAGGACAACACTTTTGCTTTGTTTTGTTATCAAGCCTAACTCACTGTCTACCTTGATCTTTTTGTTGTACAGAGAATGCAAGACAGCGTCAGGATGGGGTGGTGAGCAACTCCATTGTGTACTTCACTGAAGACCCCCCTGAACTGCCACCCAACAGTCCCCATCCACTGAAGCTGCGACGGATCCTCAACCTGAGCCCTTTCACTGTCACTGACCACACACCAATGGAGACTGTGGTAGATATTTTCAGGAAACTGGGACTTCGGCAGTGTCTTGTCACTCGTAGTGGGTAAGTACATCCTTAGAGAAGCTCACATTTTCTTCAGCATTAACAAAACCACTATTTTTCCTATTTAAAGCCATGTATAGACAGTAGCTAATTAATCAGCACCTCTGAGACAGTCAAGTGAATATTTGGATTTTGTCTATTTTGTGAATGGAAGAATAGGAGAAGCTTACCTTGTGTTTCTCCAGGGCAACAAAAGAAGTCACCCACAGAAACCAAAGGGCACTTGGTAGGTGTTGTGTTTCATTCTATTCTCCCAAATCTTTAGTGTATTGTCATTTAGGTAAGGTAAAAAATACAAAATAAACTCTTCTGCTCCTGGTATTGTTCAGTTTTCAACAGAGGCAGATCTGGCAAGTAATGTTGTTTGCAAAGAATGTTCCTGTTTCTAGAGATTCAGCTAGATTAGATGCTTATGAAGATTCTGATAAAGATGTCAGTGGACAAAAATTAATCTGTTCGGCTTTCTTTAATGCAAAATGGAAAAGTGTATAAACCAAAAGTCCATGAAAAACAGCTGAAGCGTGAGAAAACATAACATTAGCAGAGTAAAAACTGCATCACATGCACTAGAAACTCAATCCCATCATTTCAATGGGATTTGAGTTGTTTTGGGATCATTGCTCATCCCAGGATCTAGTGGTAAGAAGAAGCTTTACTATAGGATAGCAAAGCCAGAGCCATCAATTTCAAGTGTGTAAGACTAGAAGTTAAATTTCTGCAAAAAGCCTTTTTGTTAGTCAAAAGTACTGCATATCAACTGTCACTATCAATGCAGTGTCCTTAGCATTAAGAAAATAAAAACCACTGTTGGAACATAGATTTAGGTCATAATTCTAAGTGTATGATTTGGAAATTTTGATCTTGACTTCTAGCACTTACATGAAATGACAGATGAAAAAACTGTAATAATGTCATAGTTTCAAAATTCAATGCCTTATGGCCTTCAAGGACTTGAAATAAAAGCCCTGAAATACTGAGGGTTAGGAAGTTTTTTACTCCTGGGAACTGACAGCCCGTAGGCCTCATCTTCCTTGACAGATTTAATTCATTTAGGCTCACACAAATGAGAAATTACCATGCAAATTTGAAGGACTTACATTGTCAGATGGTGAAAGATTCAGAAAGTATGTGCTTTGGTCTAGTTTGTGTATTACTAAACCCCATACCTTAGCTCAGGGCACTGATGCCTTGGTTTTGTGCTCTGCAGCCTGAGAAAACTCATTATTTTGTTGTTAAAGTGTAAGTAATTGTAGCTCCTCACTCTATCAGTCCCCAACAAAAAGAGGTAACAACCCAGAGTATTTCACTTAAAGGTCATGGCCAGTGTGAAAACATACAAGAATGCTTTTCATAAAGATAATAATTTGGGAATCGATGAGATGGAGAGTGCTGTGTGAAAGCACTCACAAAATGTCCCTGCAGCTGAACAGGGAAGAAACTGGATGATATATGAGATGATTGTTGACCTTTCCTTTCCTTTTCTTCTCTAGGAGGCTGCTGGGTATCATAACTAAAAAGGATGTATTAAGACATATGGCTCAAATGGCAAATCAGGACCCTGAATCTATCATGTTTAACTAGACTGGTAAAGGAAGAAGAAACTAACCCCAAAGGAATACTTTCTAGATGAACACAAATGCTGTGTTTGGTGTTTCATTTCGTTTAAAGAGCAAATGTCATGTGTATGAGGAATGACTCGATATGCCTCTGACAGAGGGAGTGGATGCAGGATGGCACTTATTTAATGAGGAAGGTAGTTTAGAAGCTCTGAGCAGCTGCAGACATCAAGCTGTGTTTCCTTAATGAGATTCCCAACAGCTCAATTGGAGCATTGGTGAGTGTAAGGGATGTGGTGCTTAGAGACAAAGAGCCAGGAGCACCAGTGGGATGCATCAGTGTTCACAGTAACTTGCGAGGCAGGTGTGAAGAATAGCAGACACTGTTTATGTGTAAGCTTAGAGATATAAATATTTGTGTTCCAAATTAGAGAGTATGTATGAGTAATGTCAGTTGTTTTTGTTACTGAAATCATGACTGTTTGTTTGTTACTGAATTATACCATTTTCATGGGAGGAAAAATGGTCATATTTTAAAATGAAAAATTTTGTCATCTTCATTTATCTTCATAAAAATTAAGTGAATCAAGACTGGACTTAAAGGAGCAAGAACACACTTCAGCTCACTTCAAAATGTGGTGTCCCCTGCTCCCTGCTTTAGTAATTTGAATTTTATACAGTTTAGCATTTCTGCCAATCAACTTCCCTTTATTAATGTTGAAATATGACTTATTTGTAAGAATTTGTTATTTCTCTATGCAATTTTGCATAAAGGTACTGTAATATTTAGTATTATGTGTTTTGTTGTGGCAACAGGATAAAACTCAGAAGTCCGTGGAGGAATTTTTGAAGTCGCTAAAGGGAGATTGGTATCCACAGAATTATTGATGTTAGTGAAAATGAGACTGAATCTTTTAACTGTCTCCTTTTGTGTACATCATCATTTTTCACAAACTGATGAAGTTCTTCATTGATTCTTGATTCTCCATTTAGTTCCTTTTCATCTCCACTATTTCTTGACATTTGTCTGCACCTGCCAAGAGATTGCTGAAGTTAATTTAACAGTCATAGATATTTATTCTGTAGCAGCTCCACTCTTTATGCATCTGCCAATTATGGGACTATGGAATCCCTCCTCACAACACTGTGGCTGGATAAGATCAAAGGGACTGAAAATGCAAATGGTGGTAGCAAAGCTTTAATTATTCATCTGTTTGCAATGAGAAGTCAAGATTTAACAGCCCCTGGTAGAGACCTCCAAGGCACTCAGGTAAAAATGCTAGATTTTTCTAAACCTTTATTCTGGTTCTATGTGAGATGCAGACACATCACTGCCTGTGTTAATTTACTAGCACTTTAGTCAGCGCTGCTGTCAGTAACAGAAGACCAAACTCTACTCTCAGTAACACATAATCCACACTGCCCAGTGTTTGCTTTATAAGCTTAAAGACTGGAGAGAGGTTGCATTCTAACTTAGATGCCTTCAATCCCCTTCAGACCCTCCTCAAGTCTGGTCCCTTCATTAAGCTTCTAGGATCTATGGTATTTATGTTCAAATTCATACAGACACTAGTAGCTCAAGTCCATTGCATCCAGATGGTCCTCATGGGCAGAGATGAGTGGAATTCTTTCATGTCAGGAGAGCCTGTTGCTTACTCCATCCAAAAGCCAGACTGTTGATTCAGCTTTTAGGCAATGCACGTCATTATTTCGTTTCTGAACTGAGAAAACTAGCCAGGTGCACCCTAAGTTAGATGCCCAGAGTTACATGTCACAAATTCCTCCTCCTATCTCCAGTGACTCTGCTTCCTTCTGGCATGTGTTCCTCTGCATTCACACAAAGTATGGCCAAATTGTTTAAGCAAAAGAAACGGAAGCAAAGGGATAATTTTAATTGGCTAAGTACTCCATTTAACAATAGTGTTTGCAACAGACTGAAATAAATATATGCAGCTCTGGCCAAAGGCCATAAATATTTCAGTGTATACTTTTTGTTAACTGGACATCTGCAGTACAATGTATTATTAAAAGGATATTGTTAAAACTATGTGAACTATAGAACTGAGCAAACCTTTCCTTCTGAAAATAGAAAATACAACATAATATTGTTGGTTTTATGTTTTCCTGTGAAGCTGTCATCTGCCAAACACATAAAAAACCACAACCAAGTCTACAGCCAGGCTCATAAACACTTACAGATATCAGCCTTAAGTATTTATTTGAATTTTTAGAGCTCAAGATAGTCACATAGCCTGATCACTCTGAGAGTCAAGTAGTTTAATATATAGTGCTCACTTTATGCAACCTCAGTTCAACCCCCGAGTTCAGGCAGTTGGACTTTGAAGATATGAAACTAAACAAGAGAACAAAAATCTTTGGATGATAGAAGTTCAGTATTGTACCTTTGTTTTGCATGAACTGTGTTCAATTACTTTTGGATTCTAATGTGTACTTAAAGCAAACTGTACCAAAAAGTTTATTAAAGTGCAGAATGTGGATGACATTAGTCAGACCCTTTGGCTGTCACAGTGATATTAATTATCAATTCTTATACTTTGATGAAGCAGAAAAAGAATGTTTTAAGAATTACAGGAGATTCACTGATTCCGTGTTGGAATGACACTATGATTATAAATATTTATCAAAAACAATGTTTGAATTCTATTTTTTAAATAAAACTGACTTACAGTACTGGAAACATTTCTTGAGCATCTTATTAATTGGAGAGTTATTTCACTTAATGTCTCTGTATAATTTTGATGGTTTTTTTCCCCACCTATAGGGATAACTTAAGCTTGATGAATGATTTAGGATTTTTATTCTGTTATGGGTTAGCTAGTATTAAGTAGGGAGTTAGTAAAATTCACTCAGTGGAATTTAAAGAATCTTGAATGTTGGCTGGTTTACTTTGAGAAAGAAATATTTTTTACTATAGCAACATAAATCCTTTAGTAAAGGAATCTAAAAGAGAAGAAAAAAGATTTCTCCTACCAGCATATTCTATTTACAATAATCGTGAAACTTCTTTAAACTTGTTGTTGCAAAGCCCTTGTGATTTTGGTTATTGTGTATATTTTTCAATTGCACTTTTAATACAGAGCTAAGCTCAACAAGTGAAAATGGCAGGTTCAATAATGCCCATTTAATTGGTTGGAACATCCCCTAAATCTCTGTCAGAGGCTAATGTTTAGACAGAAGAAAGAAGATGAGCTTTATCCTGATTAATGTACTGTCCAAACAAGTAGAAAGGCACTATGGCTTTGTGCAAATGAGACATTAATCAATGGCTTTTCCAAAAGAAACAATACAGATTTCAAGACAAGCTCCAGAGAACAAGTTTGATAAAATTGATATATCAGTAATGTCCTAGTTTAAGTTGAATTACTTTTTCCAGAAGCTAATGCTGGAGCCCCAGAGCCTCCAGCTTCTTCCATGAATTGCTGTGGCCTTAACACAGCCCAATGCATCCTCATTACCCATGATGGCTAACCACTGCAGGCATTGCTCTGGGTGCAGTGCAAGCCAGGAACAGACCACAGTGGCTTTGCAAATCCCCCCAAAGAACCATGCATTGATTGTTCAGGCTGCAGAATCATTTCTTAAATGAAATACAGCTGAAGTGCCAAATACCAACTCTCCTCAGTCTGGTTGTTACATATGGTAGTGTCTTCCTAATAAGTTAACTGCTCTGGTTGGGGAAAGCACTGTATCTGTAGGAACACTCAGGCTGTTTTAAACCTGACTATACAAGATAATTCCAAAGATAGCAAGGGTTGAAATCATTAACTGTGCTCAAACTGTGCTTATAATGTGTTCAAACTGAGTATATTAATTATACTCAGAATTCAAGAAAGATTAAAGGATGGATGCAGAGTTGACCAAATGCTACAGCCACAGGTCAGCAATTCCTGTCTCATTCTGCCTGAGAGCTCATAACTGCTTCAGGATACAGTTCTTACAGTCATGTGCCATCTTCTGATTGCCTTCACTGTGAAGTCATTAGTTACTGGTTGAAATAGTGAACGTGTATATGTTGACTTTGGCAAATGCAAGGGCTATTTTCCTGAGAAGTTAATCTTTTTGGTATTACATTAAGACAAAAAGCCAAAAAAACAATCAAAAACCTCAGTGCAGTGTAGCAGTGCCAGTAATACTGTGTTTGCAAGGTCCTCCAGCAAGCAGCAATATAAAATCCCATATGCCACGAGAGGGACCTATCCACTACAGTGGGATACATGTCTATAAAACTGTGCTTGGTGGGCATCCAAGCTACCACAGTGGAGAGGAGCTGGAAGCATCATTGCTTTGAGAGTAGAGGAGCAGGATTGCCCAGGGAATTAATGTTACTTGTAGGAAATACGTGGGGAGGAATGGTCTCCTAAAGGAGCAAAAAGGCACAAGAATGGCAATAGGCTGTTTAGTTTAGATCAAGTGAGGACCTAGGCTAGGATACATGGTACACAGCTGTAACAGGGCACCACTGAATTCCTCTCAACATTTTCTCTTCCATTTCCCAGATGTGCTATCACAAGTGATGACAGGTAGGTCTAAGGCTCAGTCCCTTGTGACCAAATGCACACTACAGGAACTATTACTGCTTATTTAAGCTGCTGCACATCTGATGCCTCAGTGGGTGCATTGGGCTGTGTTAAGGCCACAGCAATGTGATAGGTAGATCGTTGGACTTGATGATCTTAGAGGTCTCTTCCAACCTTAATAATTCTGTGATTATAGAGCACATACCCTACAGATTAGCTGTAAATTCTTAATCCACAAATGGGCACAGAAAAAATGTGCAGTTTGCTTAGAAAATGAGACAATCAACTACATCAGCTAGGGAGAGTCACTTTGTTGTCTCAAAGTTATGTCCACAAAGGTATCTAACTCTAAGGAGACCCATCTCCTGTGAAGTGGTCACTGGCTGGAAGGAATAACACCCAAAATAAAGCTATGTCTGTTTCTATTGAGTACAACCAATGTTATTGTTTTTCTTTCCTAATGGGGTCTAAAAGACATCTTTTTGCCCCTTTGAAGTAAGCTCACTCTTTATCTATTGCTAGTGAGAACTGGACTATGACTTTGCTACACACAATTTGATGTGGAGTGCTGCAGGACTGGTTTGTCAAATGCTAATTGAGTGTTTCTCCTTTGATAAACTCATCAGAAAAGAGTGGTGGCAGTAATTATGCCATGAGAAAGGATCATTCCAAATAGTTCAAGTGAGCTCAACTGTAGTTCTCTACTTTTGAATTCTCCCACCAGGTAATGTGGAAAAGTATTTATTACGAAGTCTTATGATTTATAAAGTGTATTTATGTTTAGATCATTGCCAAAATTGCATTTTGCCCAAAGAAAAATTATATTCACCTAACTCTCAGATTAGATGAGCATTAGGCATCAAAATTTCTGGATGAATTAGAGAAGGCAACCAGACTCTTAAAATCCCTATGTCTGGGAAGTGAGGTACCTAAAACTCTGCTGCAATTCAGGGATGAAGGGGTGGACACAAACTACTGAAGGCCAATAATAGCCACAGTCAGCACTGAGTTCCAGAAAAAACCCCAAAGTACAATAGGTGGCATCATTAGCCCTTTCCTTTTTCACAGTAACCTCATGGTTAGAGACTCTTGGGATCTGGGATCCAGTTACAATCTTAGGTAAATGTCCTAATCCCCATAATAATGCATATGCAGAGGCCACCACCATCACCACCTCCTCCCATCTCCATTGTCCTGGCACTGAAGGGCTCTTGGAACAGAAATGCACAGAGGAAAAAGGTGGAGATCAGCAATACTTGGCCAAGGATCCTCCCTGTTGAGACTGACCTTTAAGCCAGTCCTCAGAAGGTCTGGCTGGTCACTTCCTTTCCACTGCCCATTCCTGCTAAGCTTGCAGCTTGTCAGGGGAGGAATAGTCAGGGAGTAACTGTATCACACTATACAGCCGTACCAGGAGGTGCAGTTAGCTAATTTTCTTAGAGATGCACAGTCTGCTTTGCTCAGATCAATGGAAAACCAAATCCATCATTGCAGCTACCACAGCTGTGTCTGCACCGAGCACGATGGACTGGCATTTATCACAGCAGCCATGCACCACCTATCCTCATACCTTTTCTCCTGTGCCAAAAGAGCCCCACAGTTACCTTCACACTCAGGCATTCTGTGAACTTCAAAGAGAAGATCTTATTAGTTATAAGGGCATTCAAGTGCCAGAGGACAGCTGTGTGAGGCCAGGGTCCTTCCATGCAGGTGGAGAACTGACAGTGGTGTGTGGGTACTCTGTGCTGCCTCTGAACCAGCAGACGACATCTTGGGCAACCTGTGCAACATGCTGGGGCAAACGCTCACCTCACCCACTGTTGCTCCTCGTGCTGCTGCAGCAATTGCACGGGATACTTTTTGATCCCCTGCTCTAGATTCAGTCTCAATATCTCTTCATCGTCAGGGTAACAAGCTTAATGGCCCCAGCAGGTTCAGGTAGCAGAGGCCCACTAGGTGGCATTCGAACCTTCGACATGGTGACGGCTGCAGGCTGCAGGCCACGCACAGGCTGACAAAGGCCACTGCGGTGCCTTTGCTGCCCGCTGACCTCTGATTCTTGCAGGAATCAAAGCTGTTAATTATTTGTTCTATATGGGTAGTTTTTCTCATGAATTTTCTTAGATGTGCCAATTAAAAGCTATTTTTTTTTAGCTAGATATATTGATACTCTGGAGAAAAATGGAAAGGGAGAGGAAAGAAAGAAACCTTTTTCTTTGTTTGGACTATTTGGCAGAGCTAAAATACCACTGTCTGCTTTGGCTTCTTAAACCACATATCACATCTGTAAAAACATAGTGGCAAAAGGAGGAAAAAATAATCTGCAATGCTTTCTTGGTGGTTTCTATGAGGCTTTCATGTAACCAATACATTTTCATCAATTATGCATTTAGGTCACAGGAAGAGTTGGGAGAAGGAATTCCTTTGCTATTTCAAAGTTGCTGTCAGGAAGAAAATACAGCCAAGCTGATGGAACTAGAAGAAATGAAGTTTTGTTCTCCTGTCCTGGTATTTTTCTTCTCCACTTTCTTTATCATCATTCTTATTTGCATAAGCATTTCCCCCAGCATAGCAGGGAATGCACAGAGGTCCTTAGAGCATGGAAATCTCTTATTTTGCAATGGCAATTCTTAAACATACATAAACACCATCAGAGAATTGAGTAAAAGGCCTTCCCTGTAAAGCATTTGGTCAGATCTAAAAAACCAGCACAGGCTCCTTGGTAGGCAGCATTACCATATGTAACCTTTAGGCCTCCACACAATTTACAACTGCAAGTTTGGTGCTCAAGTATCCTTTAGAAAGTATAATGAGAATTAAATCCTAAGGAACAGGTTTCACTGCAGGCACCACATAAAGCAGGAAAAGCTGATGTTAGCTACTGAAAAATATCAGAGAAGATCTTAAAATCTTGGGTGGATTTTAAGGTAGGAGATAGGTGCCAAAAAGCTGGCTTCTTGAAGATGGACCAATTTCTCCCATGTCCTGGAAGCTGCCTCCAAAGGCACAGCAAAGCACAGCACACTTGTTTAGAGATCTGTAGCTGGCTATGGCTATGGATCCTGAACAAGAGGCAGCACAACTTGTTGCTTGGGCTAGCAACAACTCTCCCTTCTAGGAAGGGTAGAGAAAAGATTAGCAGAGAGTTGTGTTGTATGTGCAGAGCTAGAATACTCTGAGATCAGGGTTAATATCTTAGTGTAACACATATTGTCCTATACTAGCTTGTTTGGATCAGTGAGTAAATTCATTCCTATCGACTCTGAGGGATCTGAGAGAGGTGATGGAGATTTTATGAAACCTCATTTGAAGATGTCATGGACCAAAGCTGGGTATTACAAGACAGCTACCTTTATAGCCCTGAACTGAGGTGTCTCTCTTCTAAGAGTGAAATACACTGTGGTTCTTTAATCCAGAGCAATTTTTATACAGTTGACTTGATTTTGGAAGTGAAAGAGTTAAGAACTACTTCAAAAGTTAAATTTAGCATATTTGTATTATACATAGACAAACATTTAGGATATTTAAATTGATTCTAAAAACAGTCTCCACAGTAAGCAGAAAAATCTCCTAACTTGCTTAGAAGAAAAAAAAAAGTTAAATTCTGCTGTAATTAAGGTTACATATGCAAAGCTGAGCAGTTTGCTTATGTTTATGAAATAAATCTGTCCTGTGAGACAAGGGCACTTGGAAGCAGGGCTCTTTCATGCCTTCCTCTCAGAGGTGTCCTACTTTCCACAAATACTAAGTATACATTTCACAGAATGAGAGTCACTTTCTGGAACAACCTCTAAGACTTTTACCTAAGGCCTGAGGTTCTGCTGTTCCCCATCTTTCTCTAGCAAATTATTATTTTAGTCAATGCTGACCAGTAAGAACTGAAGACATTAAAGTTCTTTCTGATATCATCTACTAGTCCTAGTATTCTCCTGAGGATGACTCCTAAATCACTAGTCTGCTGACAAGCACTAAAAAGTGAAAATGGCATTTCTGAGAGTAGAAGTCTTCATTTCCTTTACTTTTTTTTTTTCAAATACAATAAAGTAGATCATGCTGAATGGAAGAAAATCTTTTTGTGACATTTTTGTGAGGAAAAAGCACTCAAAAATATTGCAGTCTCCCCCCCTCCCCCCCCCAAGAATTTAGTTTTATTGCTTAGGCAAAAGCATTAGTCATTTTTACAGACTCTCTTAACCCCTTGTGAGCACTTATTCTCAGATCTTACCATTTCTTCCAAGGCTGTATCATACTAAGTTGGGAGAGTAAAATCTTGTCCTTTGTTAGAGTAAGTACTAAATCATCCATTTACTTTGTGGGGCCTAAGATTTACAGCATGTTTATGAAAGATAAGAAAAATCAGGCTTTGAAATTCCCACCAACAAATTTTGCAGCAGTGGAAGAATTAGCTTTGCTTTTCTAGTCAATTCCTAATTTGAATAGTTCTGGTTTACTTTGCTCTAAACCCTCTTTATTTTCTGGTTTCCAGCATTGCTATCATCTAGAAATTACCTTTCACCCTAGAACTGTGTATTTTCTGTTTCTATGTGATAGTATATATCAAACTGTTTTAAGTGCCTTTAAGCCATAGACTGGCAGGTGCTATATAAATATTTACTGTTGTTATGATTGCTTAAAGCAGAAGGCTCAGATGTATATAAAAGAAAAAACCTTCTGCCTCACCTTCTGTCCTTGGTTTTCACATCTATTTCATAATCAATTCAGTGAGACAAATCCCTCACAGAAAGAAAACATTCAAATGATTCAGTTTTGAAACTACCTGCAAAAGAGTTTATCCTGGAATAGTTTCATAATAATCCCCTCCTCTTTTACCCAAATCCCTTTTTGCTTTCACTGAAGTGGAGTTTATTCAGAATATTCCAGCTATTGGGATGGTGGAAATGGAAAGGATGCCTTTCTTTGGGGCAACAAGACTATGTGGCACTCAACAGAATGTGTGTTTTCTGGACTATTCTCATGCTATTGTTCCAGGACCACTAAGGTTTTCTTAAAACCCCCCAAAGGTTTCAGAAAGGCCAGGTGCCTTATGTTATATGCTTGAGTGTTCCTTCCTGACCGAGTTGCTTTTCCCATTAGGGTTTTGTCCTATTCTCCATTTGAGGTTTGTTTCCTGTTCCTTTTCATTTCACCTTATCTTTTCGTGCAATGACATCCAAATAGAAAGAGACAGTCATTGCCATGGTTTTCACTCTAAACTGAACTTCCTGCCTTTTATGGCTTGTAATCAATCCTGTAATGCCCTGTGATTTCTGTCTATGAACGGCAAGAAGTAAAAGGGAGTTTATTTTGCCTGTATGTAGACAGGCCAACTTTCACACATTAGGAGCAGCAACTAATCACCCAAAACATTTCCTAAAGTTTATAGTGCTGGCAGACAGCTGTTTTCATTCTGATATGATGGTTCCTTTGCAGACTCCTGCTGCCAGCAGCGTCTCAACCACTTTACTAGCACTCCATGCACCACATATCCTGAGCTAATGCCTTTAAAACTCCTTCCTACTTTATACACACAAAGGCAAACTAGACTGCCAGCAAATACTAAGGAGACAGACATTTTTTTTGCTAGAGCCATATGCTGTACCAAAGGGACATTTCAATTACTAACAACTCAAACTAAAAGAAGAAATTGATAACACGTAGACAGGCATCCCAGGTACATCTAACATTACTTTTTGGGTTGATTTTTCTTCCCCTTTTAAATCTTTGCTCTTGAAGTGGTAAAAAAGCATTACCTCTACTGCTCATGATATAGGAATTAAAAAGTTACTTATATTCTTTGAAATTTGACCAATGTTACTGCAAATACATGTGTCCCATATATGCTATGAAAATATAGAAGTTTGGGCCTTGCCTAAGTAATGATTGACAATAATATTAACAACTCTTTAATATCTGACTTGATTACTGTAGATCTTAAGAGACTGCAGAAAACATTAATTTTAGCTCTGCAATGTTGGTAACACAGCTTTGTCTGTAATCTTAGCTGCAAACTTGCTCCAATGCCTCTTGTCTTCAAATACTTCAAAGGTATGTTCTTGAAGCCAAGAGTATACCCTCCACCCCAGCTGACAGTACAAATATCTGTCTTTAAACAGAACCTGTACTGGAGGACTGACAACTTATGTTATAGATAGCATGAGGCTGAATTGACAGATAGTGGTGTGAGGCACCCAGAAATGCCAGGCAGGGTTTTTTGTCTGCTAAATGGCTGTTTTAGAAAGTATGGAGCTCAGGTGAAGTAATAAATTATGGAAGAGCAGCACAACTATATATAGAGGAGAGTGGGGAGGTTAAACCCAGCAAAATTAGTTTCTGATACTTGACTATCCCAGCTGGAATTAGACTATGCCACCTGTGAATATTTCATAGTTACCACCTGAAAGACATCTAGTCAAGCAATTAAAGCCAATCAGTTGAAGATCTGAGTGTTTTGCTTCTCAGCCAGCTAAAATAAGCCACAAATTGTATTAACATTTTAAGCCGAAAAACAAGAAAGAAAATACACTTCTTCATACTGGCTACAAGAAGGAAATGCAGGTATGAATTTGTCAATGGGCGTGCATTGCTGAGCAGTAATTCCCTGGGGGGATGGCTCAGGGACTCCTGTGGGAGGCAATATGCCTGGGGAGGATGGGCATGAGTCTGTGATGCTCTGGTCCATGCAGGGGGCATCAAGGAAAGCCTTCTCTTCCTACCTGACTATAGCATGTTGAGGGATGTTTTAACAAGACCTGTTGTGGTAGGATGAGGGATAATGGCTTTAAACTGAAAGAGGATAAATTTAGACTAGATGTACGAAAGCAATTCTTTACTGTGAGGATGGTGAGGCACTGGAACAGGGAAGTGGTAGATGCTCAATCCCTGGAAACATTCGAGGTCAGGCTGGATTGGGCTCTGAGCAACCCAGTCTAGTTAAAGATGTCTCTGCTCACTGCAGTGCTGTTGGACTACACGACCTTTAAAACCTCCTTTCAAACCAAAACATTCTATGTTTCTCTGGTTCTGTTTGGCTAGCTTAGAAGGCCTTCCACTGAAGGCAATAGTCTGAAGGATGCAGCACAGGCAGAATTTCATGCTGCAACCCAACCCTTTTTCTTCTGATGTGATGTTTGGTCTATGGAGCAGATTGCTTACAGTAGAGAGCAGGAACACAATTCTTGTTTCTTGAGCACCAGCATATCAGGAGAAATTAAATCTAATGCTTGTTTTCTGGAATAGCATTAAGTTTTATGAAGAAATGAATTGTTCAGCTGGCCTCTTAAACAAGATGACAGTTTTATTACAACAAAAATATCACCTCTAGGAGGCTCTTTGTTTGCATTTGACAGATTTTATTGTATTTATATAGGCTAATGAAGCAGAATGAAATTATGCAGCTTACATTAAATTTAAATGAATGATTTATTGTATTTCAAACCTGAAATTTATCATACATGGTTTTTAATGCCACACAAACTACATTAGTTCACTGCTGGTTTATATTCTACTTTGGCGATTTGCCCAATTGAATAAGGCTTTGTGAATACACTAAGATAAGGTGAATTAATGTCCAAATACTTAAAACAGCTAAGACTGTCTTTAACCATTTTAGAAGGGTAAAAATATGATCCTAGGTCTAGCCTGTGCTTCAGGTCAGTGGCTCTAATTTAATGAGTTACTATCAGTGATTTTACTGAAGGGCTTTAATTTGAGGTGGGTTATGCTGTGATGCCTTTATTCCTTTCCACACAGAGGAAGCCTTAGGTGATTAGGTGTTTTGCAGAAGACATCTACAGTGCAGAAGTCTGCTTAGTCAGATTAATCTCACAGCTAATATATGAAATATTGCAAATATATTTTCCAATCACAATGAATATTGGTACTTTTTATTGTCAATTCAAGCGTAAATAAAAGGCTTGGGATAAAACATTTGTGAATCAACCTCCAAAAGAAATAACTGGAATCAATGCTCTGGAGTGTTTCAGACAATTCTAGAAAGCTTTGAGTAGATCAAGAAGTGCTATGTAAGAATAGTGATTTTGCTGATAACTCTACTTTCAGGGACTAAATTAATTTCATATATCCTGTTTGAATCCGATAACCAATTCTGGCCAGAGGAACAACAGAAGGAGAATTTCAGAAGATCATCTTTCTTTTTTAACAGCAATTCTTGGTGAACTCCTGACATCATTGATTTATTTTTCTTTGTAGCATTGCTATATCCTTAGCTTGGCTTTCTACTTTGGCTATTAGCTCATTGACATACATTGTTTCATGCGTAATACTATGGGGAAAGAAAGATATTGGGGCTGATTATTTGCTCAGTTATTAAAATGGTGTGACTGAGTGAACAACTTAAATAATTACTGTGATGAATTAGGAAAGGAAGTTGTTCCATTCTGCAGTGTAGAGCCAGAAATCTGTATTTCAGAGTATGCAAACAGGCCTGTTACAACCATTGAGACACTGCAGTCCAGGCTGTGTATGGTAAGGCTATATGGAGCACAAGTGAATATGCCAAAAAAGCAGTCAGCCTTTACAGTTGCCAGAAAAGGTGTTAATAATTTTCCCTTGTCTAGTAGAAGCTCATTGGGATGTGCAAAACCCATTCGTTAAGCACCACTGCAGAGTGACAGATGCTGACATATATAATTTGACAGCTGCAAATACTAGGTACTAGAAAGTGTCATTTCCCATAAGTATAAAATAATGGGTCATTATTCCCTGACAGATTAAAACCCAAGTACTATGAATAAATGAATCGGTAATCCTGTATACTTTAAAAGAAAAAATAGAACATTCTTTTTCTTCTTCCAGAAATAAAGGTGATTTCCTTTGTTCTGCTCTCACCTGCATGCATCACCACCAATTGCCAACCCACTGAGGAGGTGGAGCAGAGGAGGGAGTCACTCACACTATCTACTTAAGACATTTACAATCTTTATGTTTCCAGAGGAGAGATGCTTGTTCCTTAGGTAGCCAGTCCAGAAACAGCACGTGTCCAACACATGATCAGAGGAAGGCCTATGGGGCTTTTTGACTGCAAGAGGGTCCCAGGAACTCAGGCACCCAGGCTAGATGCCTGACATGAAGGGTGCAAATATTTGCTTCTCAAGGGTTATCTGTCCTGCTTTGTGCTGATCAATAGCACATATGCTGTTAAATGACCCTATAGGAGGGCCTCAGGTGTGACTACTTCTTGCCTTTAATTCTGAGCCCACAATTCTACAGCTGGGACACTGGCCACAGTGACCTTCCTCAGGCAGACAGTTAACTGTGGGGGGCTCCTGAGATTTCAGAAGCACCATCGTTAGACATGTTTGTCTTGCTTAGGGCAGGGGGTCCACTGGCTGAAAGTAAAGTGCAGGAGGGGAGCAGAGATAGATCACATTCAGCAGAGCTCTGCTGGGGCTGTGTCTTGCTAGGGCTGGAGTGATGCCCTGCCTAATGCAGCCTTAGACCTAAACCAAGCTACTAGGCTCTGTTCCCAGTATGAATACATTTAAAGCATTTAATAGGAATCTAGTTGATGTCAAATTGATTTCCAGTGCCTGTCTGTTCTTTCCAGCCTTGCACCTACAGGTATAGCTATACTGTACCATGCAATTAGCTGTTAAAACATGGCTATAATGTATTTTCTTTCCTCCTTCCTATCTGATTATCAAACCCATCATCACCATAATGTTATATTGCACTAGGTGTTGCTGAGACAAGAGGTTGTTCACCAGCTGAGGTGGTGAATATGGTCGAATCATAATAGCTCCATCATTGCCATGGAAAGGAGCATGGCAGGATCTGTGGCAGTGCCTTTGAGTCATTGGAGAATTCATCTGAAGAGAGGATAACTCTTGACAACTATTTAAATAGCCTCTAACAATCTCTCCCAGCAGCTCTGCAAGAGCAAAGCAGCTATTTGCTGCTGAAGAAAAGTGCTCTTTGGTGTCTCTTGGGACAAAGTTTTCTTTTGCACATGGGGCACTTCAAAAACAAGTATTATTTATTAATTTATGTCAGCTTCTTTAAATCTGTGTCTCAGATGTAACACAAGATAGGACCATTACAACTGACAAGTTTGAGCTCTTGCATAATGGAGCCCTCAAAGAATTTTAATCTAATTCCTGCATTAGAGACTTGCTCTTTTTTAATATAAGCACAATCACTTACATAAAAGACAAACAAAATACTGCATTTACCCATTACTTACTGAACCTATGTTGGTTAAGGTTTTTACAAAGTACTTAAAAGTTTTCAATGAATTTTAGTATGTAACTTACACTACTTAAATCTATAAACTTAGATTACTTATTAATTCATTAATCTATTTTACCATAGAAAATTTAGAAAAATCTTAAAAACATTTAAAAATGTATATTCAGGGACTTCCAGTTGTTTCCACAATTTTCTTCATAATCCAGAACTGAACACCATACACTTTATAAAACAATGAATTGAAGGCATCTTATGTATATCATACACTTTACAGTAGTCAAATATCTGTCTGAAAAAAAATTTGAATAAAAAATACCTTTCTAGAGAAGAAAATTAAGGTTCATATGTCATTGAAGGTTATTAAAGCTGGGCTCAGTGCCATGTTTTACCTTGATCCTTCAGATTCCAGTAAAAGATTGATTGGTTTTTTCCCAACTGTTAAACTCCCCTGCTTTCTTACAGTCATGCAGAATGATGCCAGTTAGACTAGTAATAAATTGCTTACATTTTTCTGAGCATGGGCTGTGTTGATTTTGTAACACTAAGCATTTTCTTTTTCTCTGTCATGTATTTTTAGCTATGATAAGCCATATGGAGCAGGTCGTGTATTTGCTATATGACAAATTCACTATTCTTAAGGAAAACCATGCTGGCTAGGTTGGAGATAGAGTATGTGGACATCATTCTGTGGCTTTACCTTTAACATCTTCTGTTCATTGGTCACAAAGCCAAAAAAAATCTGGCTCACAAATGTATTTCTCTGAAAAACTGAAGTATTTTTCTTTAGACAGAGAATAAAACAAGGTCCCCAGCAGAAAAAAACCCAGCAGTACTGTGTAGGAAGTATTTATATGTCACTACATGAATAAATGCACAGCTTATTTTTCCTCTTGTGAATCACCACATGCCACAACCCTTTTACTTTTTAGCTTTATGACCACTGTTCTTGTCTTCCTCTTCCACTCCTCTTTATGTCATTTTCTCTGAGTAGTTCATTGGAGTCCTTGGAAAAAGTGCCTTTTCTGGACAGGCTCAGTGGAACTGCCTCTAGTCAGTGCAACAGGGAGACAAGGAGAACTGCAACTCAGAAGGGCATTTCAGCAGGTCCTGAAACAAGAGGCATGGCTGAATTAGCCTCTACAGGCTTCTAGATTTTTTTTTAAGCAGAGCCTGAAAGATTAAACCAGCCCATATTTTAGGCAAGCGGAGATGCTTCCCACTTGGAAGAAGCAGTAAGCGTATAAATAACTTGTTGGAAACTGGGGAAGCCTGCTACAGTAAGTCATCTGGGCTTCAGACAGGCTGGGTTACAGAGATCTGGATGTCATAGCATACAAGGTTGAGAAGAGCTTCAAAGTAGCTATTTCCCACTTAGACTTCAGTGCAAATGAAGTTAAAGTATGAAGGCACCCAGGATCTGCTTTCCTTGTGTATTTTTTGTTAAGTAATTCACCCAAAAAAGGTGGGGATATCAGCAGGATTCCTGTTTTTCCTTTTCATTGCACAATTCGCGTGTCTCCAAGACAACTAAAAGAGGATAGACAGAAAACACCAAAATTCAGCATTGCTGCAAACACTAAAACAGTTCTTCGGTGAGTGGAACCATAAACATCTTCTAGGCTCATGCATGTTCCTTTTTTAAAATGTATGGGTGGAAATGTGTATGTATTCTTTCCCTCCTTACCCAAGATATTTGCAGCATTGCTTCTGGCTTTACAAATTCTCTTCCTTGGACCGTTTTTTGACACAGTCCTCATGAAGTAAAGAAATAAGAAAAAAAAAAAGATAGAAGGAAAGAACTTTGGAAAGGGCTCCTCTCCTGTTGTCTGGGGATTATTAGTTTACAAACCCTCAACCTTTGACCTGGTATTTTTGCTGAAGTCTGAGTGAAGAACAATTTCCCTTTGAAGCTCTCCACATCATGTACCAAGGAATGCAGGATTGCCAGCACTTAGACTGTTTAAAGCCTGGATGAGTTATTGTAGCAGGTTTCACTGATTCAGGATGGGGGCAGGGCTCTTTCCCTCATGATCAATCAGGAGGGATCCATCTCTTCTAATATTTTTTCCTTTGTAAAAGCTGTCTATCTATTCTTAGTATTCATCAAGGCATCCTCCATGGAGACATGCAGGCTCCCAGAGAGGACATTTCAACTGATGTGATAGGATGTGCCTGGAGGTGATTATGTCTCTTTCCTGGATGTGGGGGGGGGGATGACCAGACACATAAAGTCTAATCAGAAAAAATCAGCCAAGAAAAGACTCCACTTTATAGAAACTATTCAAAAGAAGGCCAAAACCTTATTTCTTCAGTGTTTGGAAAGGCTCTCTATTACCCAGCACCACCACACTCAGCCATTCAGACAAAGGATTTGGAAATAAAGACTACTGCTCCTGAAGAAATATCTTTATCTAAACATTTTTGGACAAGTTCAGTCTAAAGCATTAAAAATAGAATTGTGGGATTTTTGCTGCTTCTTTTTCCAAATAAACAAAGGCAGCTGAGGGAGTCTTGTTTCTTATCACTTGCCAAAAATTAGTCAAATCTTGGTACTCTAAACAGCATTGCAAGCGTCCACAATTTCTGACAGATCTCATGATAAGTCATAGTACTTATAAATGTCCTGAAATTATCCAATATGGAAGACTTCTTTATTTTTGAAATATTATTTTCTTTTTTTTTTTTAAATGATTGCAGAGAAAAGCTAAAATAAGTGTATGATTGAAGTGCACTTTAATATCCTAATTACATTGACATGTTCATTCTGTTCTATTCTGGTTGGTTCTGTTCAGCTGTGTTCTATTCTACGTATTTAAATTAAGATTTAGCCACGTGGTAATGTCTTCATGTTTTCTGAACAGGGAATAAATTAATTAAAACAAAATCAAGAGCACAAGCAGTGAATATAAAAGCAATTGTGGAGGAAGAAGTAAATGTATTCCAGAGGTAATATGCAAGAATAGCAGCAGTTTCCCAGTTGCTTTTCTTTGTATTCTAAAGATGCAAATTCAAGGACAGATATTGTCCCACAAATACATTTATCAGTAAAAATTTTTTACAGAGGTATGAGCTTCATTTCTATGAGTTAGTGAAAAGGGAGGGGGAAGCATTAGGTGAAAAGAATTATAGCTTTTTTTTGAAATGGGATTATATTTATAACTACTTTACTGTGCTGGAAAATTATGAATTTGTACCTGGATTATTCATTCCTACTTTGAAAAAGGACAAAATGGTTACTCCTTAAAAGGACCTAAAAAGACTCCTGTCTTTCTTTTAGCAGCAAATGAAGACTCTATGGTATGATATAGGTAATTTGGATCTGTTGTCTGGAATTGACTCTCAAATTAAAATTCATCCTAACTGACTTGAAATGTCTACCATAAAAACTTTTATACCTGGGTGCCTCACCTGTACCTTCTTTCACAGTCAGAGGAAAGAAAGAAGCACTGCTAGAATTTGTCTCTTGTAGCAAGCATAGAAACATACCTTATGAGGGAAGGTACCTATTTCCAGATGAATTTCACTTGTTAAGTCCTTGCTAGGTATTCCAGCCAGATGACCAGCTCAGATGTAAACATTTACATCTGGTCAGATAAATCACATCTGAGTGTCCTGTTGACTGAATTCCTAGTGTAGTGAGGAAAAAATGCATTGTTGTCTGCAAAACAGATGAAAGCACTTATAAAGTAACTGGATTTTTAAAATATGTCTACCTTATTTAGGAGTACAAACCCAAGTTACTGCAAACAAATCTTCCTTCCTGGTATAGGGCTAAATGTCTTATTTTATCTTTGATTCTATAATATTTGATCACATATACAAACATATAACATGCTGCCCTTTGTCAGAAGCCCTTTAAAAGAAATCTGTTGTCGAAGTGAAAATTGATTATGGCAAGCAGACATAAATCAGTGTCTATTGTGCTCCTGAATTTTTTTACTCAGTTTTTCTTTTCAGAAGTCTACCTGTTCTCCTGCAGGTTTGTTTTGTTCTTGATTTTTCCCTTAATAG
The DNA here is from genome assembly GCA_013396975.1 of Bucco capensis. Classification (NCBI taxonomy): domain Eukaryota; kingdom Metazoa; phylum Chordata; class Aves; order Piciformes; family Bucconidae; genus Bucco; species Bucco capensis. The sequence continues at coordinate 392,968 of VWZO01018719.1, read as the reverse complement.
CCTTAATTTGTGGTTACCTTCTTGTTTTGAAACCCATGATCCAAATGCAGTAGACAAATGGCTAGTGTAACTGATAGGTCAGTGTTGCATACATTGGATATGGTCTCTGAGCATGGAAAATTTATTCTGACATTTAGAAAGCAATTTTGCTGCTGTGCCTGCCCTGAAACTATTGGAAGCAAATCCTGATGTCCTTATTCCGTTTTCTCACGCTTGTTACTGAACCAATTTTGTCCTACACCTGGACTTCCTGCTACAGCAATGCACTGCTTCAGCATTACTAAAAAGTACATGTACCTTACATGTTTCTAAAGCAAGCCCCAAAAGTTTTAGCCTAATTTTTTTTTCTCATCTTAAATCAGCTTTGTTCATGTCTTCCCAATACATTTTTTGTGCTATCTCTCTTGCTTTATATGACTGTATTAAGAAGCAGAGAAAAACTAATATGGACTGATTAAAGAATAACATTTATAAATAGTAATATTAACAAGTTAAAAGCAATGTACAAAAAGGAAAGCGTTTAAATGAAACAGAGCAGGTGAAAAAGAAATACAATGCATCATGCACAGAGAATGTGTTTATTGGAGAAGTTCCAGTCTCAGATCAAAGATATTGCAATAGTGGCTGGAATCCATAAAGGGTTTTCAGGGGCAGCAAATGTTTCACAAAACCATACAGAGAAATTGAGGATGTTCTTCTTTGGTATAATTTCAAAAGAGAAAAAAACTAAACACTAAACCAGCCCAGACCAGAAGCTGTTAAACCTCTGATCACTATTTCCTTTCTTCTATAATGCACTAGAAAATAGCTCTTTCAAATACAAACTCTGATGTGGGGGGAAAAAAAAATTGGAATAAATGCTGCGTGCTGAACAGCCAAAAATTGCAGCAGAAGACTCAGTATCAGAACTACAAGCAACTTCATGTGGGTGCACAGCAGGGAACAACTGCGAAGCAAAGGCTTGTATGTGTTTACTGTGACCCTGTAGTTCTCTTTGGCAGAGAGGAGAAAGGCATCCAAAGCCAGGATCTGGGCATACTGCAGAGGGGCCTGGAACAGGACATGGATAAAGCCTTATCAGCTGTGTTGACTTTGGCTGTGTGTGTATGTGATAGCTAGAACTTATAAAACTGTCAAAAGAAAGGATGTGGAAGATGAACTGAGAGTCTGGTGCAAGGGTTTCTGCTAAGCTGCCAAGATCACTTTGGGTGGCTAAAATCTTTTTAGCTCTCAGTAGTTATCTTTGCATTTATCTTTACAATTTTGGTCATGTATAACACTACCCTGAGCAAGCAGGAGCTGAGCACAGCAAATGTCTCGGAAGAGACCATAGAGGTTTGGCAACATGTTCAGTCACCTGAAGAAACCAAGCCCCTGTTTCAGGAATGAAATACTCCCATTCAGTAGGAAGCCTCACTGAAACTCTCTCTGGATTCCACCAGCTTTTTCCTATGGAGTTTGTGCAAAAAGTTGGTGTTCAAAAGTTTTTTCCAGGAGCTTGGTCTCTTTCCAGCAGAGGCCTGTGGCTGGAGAACCACATTAGGATCTGCATTTCCATGTCTCCTTGTGCAGTGTTTACACAGACCATCAAGTTTGGTTACAAATTAATGTCTTCAATTCAAGAACACATTCCTTGAGTCTGTGCCTCACCATTAATAAAAGCACAGCACAGTGTTTTTCAGTGAGATTCCTCTCTCCTGACTCCAGATAGTGACAATGAAGGTATCTGCACCTGAGATTACTGAGCCGTCTTAAGCTTCATTTGCAGTCAATAGAGAAAACCTCTAGGGTGTGATTTGTCTGGTTTATTTGAGAGTTTACAAAATGATGAATTGTACTTAGAAGAACATCTTTCTCTCTATTGACTGCAAAGTGACCCTGGGATGTTCACCTGAGGTGCAATTACCTAGTGCTACAGCTTGTGTCATGAAAACAGAGAGAGAAGAGGTGTTTTGTTGGAATAAAGCCCTGTAATATAAAAACTGGTACTTCAGGCCTTAGAACTAATACTTCTGGCTGTGGTCTTTAAATCAGTATTTCTGCTGTCTCCTTGTAACTTCTTTATTGGGTCACTTGTAAGAGCTTATTGGTTGCACTCTTCTGACAACTGTTGGCCCAATTGTTCAAAACCAGTAGGATCTGATTCACGACCTTTCTTGACCTCTCATTAGGATTACAGCTGGGCTCTGGTTTATCAGCAACAGTCTGAAACAATTTTAATCAGTGTTGACCCCCACAGCCAAGCAAGCAACCCTATTAAAATTAATGAGATAGAAACCCTCTAAAAGCAGGCAAGACTGACTGATGGGGAAGCTACCTGATGGCAGCAGAGTCTCTTGACAAATCAAATGCACTGAGGTGTCTTGTCAACTTTGGGCTCACTTTATTTTTCCACATGAGCCACCAGAAATAGACACTCTGCTTTCTTCCACCTAGCACTCACTTCTTCAGGGTAAACAACTGCCCAGAGCAATCCAATCCTATTACTCTCAAAGAATCATATAGGAATTATGCAGCTATTCTGTGGCCATGTAATTCTGACAATTTGAAGGAGTAATTTGTAGGAGAGTGAGACAAAAAGAAAATGCTACAATGAGATTTGGAAGGTTCCTTCAAAAGCTACTATTCCACATGAAGTAAAGGTAAGTGACGTTTGTAATCTGTTTATTTTTAAAACCAGAATGTTGATTGCTTATATCTATTGGAAGTTCATAATGAAAATAGTATATCTGGTACTGAAGTAGATTTTAAAAAAATCTGAGGTAGCAGTGGTGTCTCCAGTTAACTGTATTTGAGCACTTTATGTTCCTATACTCCTCAACTGGTCAATGCATATCACAACAAGGGATTGTTTTCTGCTAAGAAGTAAGAAAATGATGGATCTTGGAAATTAAGCTTGATAAAGAAGAAAAAGTATAGTTAAAATAGTTCAGATTTTCATAGGTGCTTTTCTGAATTGAAGCTTTTTCAAAAAGAAATATTTAGTTGAGGGTTTGGGTTTGTTTGTTTGTTTTTCTTCCATAAAAAGGAAAACTCTGTTGTCACATAGCTCTGTTTAGCAACCATTTGGAAATGCTACAAGATGGCCTACAGATCCCAGGCATATACAGCCCTGATTTACCATCCTCTTCCATTGCTCAGCATCCCATCTCATGAGGCATCACACCAGAAAAAAGAGGTCATTTTCAAAGGAATATGCTAAAGACTTGAGTCCATTAACTCTTAGAAAAAGGTTGGATTAACTCCATTGAAACTACTAGAAAATTCCTCAGATGTTACTGGGATCTAATTTTTGAGCCCTTAATGTGTAAGACTCAAACACATATTGGACAGTGGAAGTTCATGTTTCTTGGCTGATGGTAAGTGCTGCTGATTGGAGAATTCCTCTGTTTTGTGTCATTGATAATGCTGGTTGTCTCTGGTTTTCTTCAGCTTTAATCCTTTAGCTGGTCAGGAAAGTTATTTTGGAGAGCATTAGGGAAGGAGACATGGAAAAGAGGACAGAGGCCTCTGTGCTATGCAGCTTTCAAATCCTAAGGGAACAAACAGGTAGGCTACAGGGCTGCTCTAAAGGGGTGCAATTTACAGTAAAATTGTCAAAGCTTTCAAGCAGGCAGATTGACTCCGTGGGGAACAGGTGGAGAGCTGGAGAAGTAGCTCAGAGCAAAAGTATCTTACATTGCTTATCAAACACTCCAAGGTTATTGCAAACAGCATCATACATTTGTGCTGCCAGGCTCCATTAAGTGATATTCTTTCCCCAACAACCCACACTGTCTTCAAGTTTCTCTCAACAGCTTTTTATCTGACCTTCTACATAATTGCATGACCTATAATTGCAGAGTTCTTTTTACTTTATTCTAATTCAGTGAAGATAAGTGCTAGCCTTAGGTTTCTGAGACTCAGTATCTTATTTTCAGGGGCTGATATTAATATTATCTGTGGATTATGTTACCTTTATGTTTTGTACATAGGCAACCTAAAAAGGGGGGAGGGGTTAAGGCAAAAAAGCTCTAACTATGCAATTATTTTCAATTTTTAAACAATTTGGAGCATATTTAGACACTGTACTTTTTGCAGCTGTCTTAAAGAACTGTTCTTGGATATTGTATCAAATTTTATGTTATTTTTGCAAACTGTAAAGAAAAATACCTAAGAACTCTGATGGATGCAGTGACCATACCATTTCCCATACAACTATAACACAGGCAGCTCCACCATCAGAGAAATAACAACCTTCAGTGTTTCAGAATAATAATTATGAATGCTCATCAGAGTGCCACATTAGAAATTCCACTACTCCATTTGTTAGTGATTCATGGAGTGAGATGGAGCAACCAAACTCAACTTTGAGTACAGAAAGAAGGACAGGAAGGTAGAAGTCACTCCTGAGTGTAACAGCCTGGGAAATTCTTGGCAAGCAGCCAGGAAAGAAGCACAGTTGTGTTTCTGCAATCAGGAAAGATAACAGGACAACTGAAGATAAGCACAGAGGTCCCAGCAGGGCTCTGCAGCATCTAACAGTATTTTGCTCCCTGCACCTGGAGACAACAGGACTGTGTTCTGAGGGAAGGAAGTGTGGAAGACATGGAAGGCATAGGGTGACTAAAGGCAGTTTGTTTTAGTTTGCAAAAGCTCCTTCCTCCTTCTCTTTCTTCCAAATCTGAGGTACTGAACTTTCCTTTCTTCAGACAGTGTGAGATAATCTCCCCATCAAAATTAAGCAAGGGAACAAAAAGACAGGAGCAAATACCCTGCTCACTGGGGATGGGAAAGAGGAGTGAGGTGCTCTTCTCTATATTGTCTAGTACATCACTGGAAAAGAGCCATGGTGACATTGCCTGTGGAGTTCTAATAAAGCAAGCAAAGTGCAGAAACATTACTTAGTAACTGCAAGTATTGAACAATACTTCAGATAGAGCAATTGAACTGACCTACAATAAAGAAGTGATGAGAGTAAGATAGAAGAGGTATGAAGCTGAAAGGGCATTTTGTTGACTTTTTTTCCCCTAAACCATGTAATTTTACAAGGAAAAACCTCTTCTGAAAGTATAAAATATATTAACTAAAGACCAGAAGGCTTTCTTTCTTATTTTTGATATTTGATATATTGTATCTGCCATTCAGGTATGTGAACAACTCTGAAGACCAGGTGGCATTCGTGATAGATCTTTACATAGCACAAAGTTGCTCATTACTCATAAAAGAAAGGTCATAGAAACAAAGGTAGAATGATTGAAAGTAATAGAGATGTACACACTCAAAAGTGTGCAGGACAGATGTATGAATATTATTAGAAAATTTCCTGATGAGTCCCCGTGGTGAAATAAGCAGCAGGTGCTGGGCTGCTGCAGGGGAAATGAAGGAAGCAGTTGAAAGGGCAGATAGATACCATAGCCCTGGGACACATTCATTAGAGCAGAGGAGATGTGAACACTCCCTCAGCACATGCAATTACATTCTGTTGATTTGAAAACAACTGATTTTATTGTGAAAAATAACATCATGAGTGGCCAAAAAGCCAAAAGACCTCTTGATATTTTCTGAGGACACAAATTTTCTGCAAAAGGGAAGCACCAGACAAATCTGGAGCTGTGAAAGGAGGGCTTCAGGGAAGGTATTATTCTCAAATCGCAGGACAGGAGCATTGGAGAGTGCTGTTCAGACAAAATTCCCCAAAACTAGGGGAAGGGTTTTTTCTTGATAGAAGACAGTCATTGAAAAGGTGTAAGATTATTTTAATAACACTTGTACTTCTATAGAACAAATACTTCAGCTTAGATTTTCCTTAAACCTCTCTAATATATTTTTCTTGTGAGGTGGCAAATGAAATCCTGTTCTAGTGAAGGCCAAATACTGTTCCCCAAGAGATAAACTGAGAATAAATTCACTGACCTCAGTGGAGCTATTGTGGGTAATACTATCATGTTCTGAAATGAAAGCACAGTTTGACTCTTGCTCTGCTAAGCAAGGGAACTGTCAGTTTTATGATTGAAACTTAGCAGCATAACTGCAGCCTGCTTTTCCTCATCCAACACGTATCCTGCTTTAATTTCCATTTGTATTATGCTTTATTTGAGTCATTAAGCATCTCTGTATTAGCACATCTGCCTATAGCACATTTGACTGTAGAAATCAGTGATATAGCTTCCAAAAGTAGTAGGTATGTCAGCAGTGAAGGAAGAAAAGGGACGATCCAGGAGAACAGCTTTAAAATATTGTAAAATGTGTTAGTTATAACTAATTATTTTAATCCATATATTTACTGGCTGAAAATACAAGATGAATCGCAAGATTTTATAAATACATCAAAGACTTCTGGTTACATCAAAAGACATTCACATTCTTTATCTATTATGCTTAGAGCTTAAGGTTTCCTATTCAAACCAGTTGTCATTTTTCCCTTTGAAGAGCAGATGTTGTGAAAGTGCATTGTTACTTCAAAGGAATGTACCTTGTACGTGTGGTAGCACTTAGTATAAATTTTGTGCTGTGCTCCTCTCATACATGCAAGATAGGGAGAAACTAGTTAATACCTATTGTCAAAAGCTCCATCACCATTATGTTAAAAAGAAAATTCATCTTATTTTTCCCCACTTCAGCCTATTCTATACTTGTTTGAGAAATAGGAGAGGCCTGGATTCACACCTCCTTCAACAGAGGGACAAAAATAATTACCCTTACACTAGTTTATGTTGCTAAGCCTCATGCCATATGTGGAGAACCTTATCACTGTGCAGTCTTATTGCTCTTTTACTTCTGGTATGGTCAATGCATTGAGGGAGGTCAGAATTGCTCACTTGAAGCTGAAAACAAATCCGTGTTTTTGAGAACTTTCAGGTAAAGTTTCAGTGACCTTTGAGTCACTCTCTCTAATGATTCATAACTCAAGCAGAACTGAGAACTACATCATCAAAATATCACAAGATAAGGGGAAATGTGATGCTTTTCCCCATCAGAGAATACTAAAATGGCCATAGAATTTACAATATAGGAGTGTCAAGAAACATAACTAATGAGGGGGAAGCAGTAAAGAGGCAGAGAAAGTTATGTGACTATAAATGAAGAGCAAACCAAGTCAAAACCTGCCAAAGTGGCAATCCTGCTAAGGAAAGGTTCCTACAAAGGTGAGGGACCCAAGCACTCTCCAGTTAAGGTAAAACAGAGAGGAAGCCCCACAGAGTGGGAGCTCAGTTTGGATGTTAGGAAATGCAGGATATATGAAAAATATAGGAGGGCAAAGCAGTGTTAGAACAGGTGCCCAGAGACATTGCTAGATCTCCCTTTCCAGAGGATTTCAAGATGTGGCAAGGTAGTGCCAGGGCTGACAACAGGCAGTAGCCCAGCTTTTGGAGCTGGATGACTCCAGAGGCTTCCTCAAAACAGTATATCTACAACTGTATGTTTTGGTGACTGAAGGGCAGCATCTGCTTAGTATCAACACGTGTTTTGTTGGAATGAGCCTTGCTTACAATATGGCAATACTTCATTCATGCTGAACATGAAAGAGCAATTCTGGTGTACTGGGGCATGTTTGTACTCAATACAAACCTGTCATATTATTGGCATTTCGTCCAAAATCTGTGCTTCCACTCGGCTTCTCTCAGCACCTTTAGTACCTGTGGAGAGGTTTCAGAAGGATTTTCAAGTCCAGGAATAGCTTTAAGTGCAAATGGGAGCTGGCCTTGTAAGTCTTATTGGTTTCCCTAGCCACCCATAACAGTAAATATTTACCTATTGTATTTATTATTACAGAGAAATTACTGATCTTAACAGGAAACTGTCATTAGAAAGAAGTATAACTATTTCATATTTTTGTATAAGATTTTTGTTTGTTTGTTTCCAGTCCAACTTCTTATTAGAGAAGTTAGCTACCAGCTTCACCTCTCTGCAGTGGAGATACCTAGTGTAACCTAAATATTTTACTGGGTTAATTTCTTCTCTAAGATAATGCATATATGTTAGAGAAGCATGCAGTCTTGATTTTTAAATTGCTGCTACTGTAGATACTCCCATTATTCTAAATAACCTGTTCCAAAGTTCATCTATTCTGGCTATTGTAATTTTGTATTGTCCTTTTAATTTGATTTTATTTCATTTTGGCTTCCATTCACTGGCTTTTGCTATATAAAAGTCATTTCCATGTAAATAATGTCTAAACAGTGCCACTTAGTTTAGTTTTCAAAGGACTTATAAAAGCAGGTATTAACAATACAATGTAGTCTCTTATGTTCTTGAAATTATACAAATACTGAATAGGAAAACCAGTTCAGGTTTCTCTTGCCTCTATTATTACAAGTAAATGAAGATCAAACAAATGAGAATGAGAAAAGAAATCCATGACATGAAGTACAGTACATACATGAAAGCTCATTCCCATGAGTTTCTAATGACAGTACCATTGGCTGGCTCATTTTTAGTTTATATCAAAGGCAATATTTAGGCATTTCATTCAATTGAGTCAACTGGAGATCAGAATTTTGTCTGAACTATTTAACTCTTCTATAAGTTTAGAAAGGGAGAATCCCAGAGGTGCTTATGCCAGAAGTTTAACCTTCTGACTCAGATTGTGTCCCCAGATTCTCATCTCTCTCTCCCCTACTCCCACTTGTTAAGGATAGCACATGTAAATAATAAGAAAGCAACCAACTTGCTTTGTTCAGGTTCCCACTAATGTCTGAAAGGGGATAAGCTTGATCTTTATAAATGTATTAACAAAAGAAATCCCATGATGAAGAAAGAGTTATTTAGGTTAGGGAACAAATATAACCTGGCTGTAAAGAAGCTTATGCTGATAATTAGAAGACTTCTAGACATTATTACAGTGAAGAGCTGGAATAGCTTTCTACTTGGAGGCATTAAAGAAAAAAAATCTAATTAGCTGTAAAATTGAGCTTGATTCATTATAAACCTAAGGGGTTACATGATGTGACTGCCAGAAATGACAGGGGACTGAAGTCATTGAAGTTCCTCTACTGCTTTGATACTTGCTAGAGTACTTCAACTGCTGTCAATTGTTCTCCTGCCTGTCCAGAATTCTTCATGTGGGACACTAGCTGTATTCCTAGTATGAGAGAGAAGGAACAGGACTGATAATTTCATGAGATGTTTCAATTCATTACATCATGTTCCTCTCTGACCCAAGACATCCAAAGCGGTAGCGTTATCGTCCTTTTTTTCACAGCAAACAGTACACTTCAGCACTAGTTTATCTCTCTTGAATTGTGTTCACTAGGTATAGGTGTAAATCTGTTGCTATATTTCTACTCTACCAGACCTCTTCCTCTGCTAATGACATTACCAGCTCAAGACTTGCACAGATTTCTTTCCCTCTGTCTTATTCTACTACTACAGGTACACATACTCCATTTTGGCATGCTCAGAGTATGACATCCCATCACATGCACCTCTTACCCAAGACAGCTGGGTCAGCTGCCTATCTGCATCTTTACTGGCTCATGTGTCCTCTTGCAGTGGAGAGCACCTCCGAATCTGGAGGATCCCAAGGAAATCTGTGACTATGTGTTTTCATCATATTGTCCTCCACAGGGGTTAGCAAGCATGTTAATGGTAACTGTAAAGGACTGAGGCACAAAACATCTCATGCCTCTTTTACATTTACACGCATAAAAATGACAACCTGTGGCATGTTGAATAGTTTATATTTACTTTCTCTCTGCTACCTTATATGTAGTCATACCCATTAATCTTCATGAAAATAAGTATGTACTATAAAGGAGTGTTTGGCAAGAAATTTTATCCTTCATGCTCTTCTTAAATTGAAGACACTTTGCATTTCAGGAATTTTGAAATAGGACAGAATGGAATTTTCTTTTATTGTATCTTGACGTGTTTAAGATTTGGATGGAAGCAATTACTCTGGAAAGTGCTCTGGGCATGGTATCCCTCAAACTTGCTTCAAACAAGATTGGATAACTAGATAGATAGAAAAAAATCACCTGCATGCTGTAAAGCCTTGTTTGTAGGCACTTACCATATTCTACCCTAAGAAATAATGAGGCAGATCACACAAGGGTAGACCAGATAGATAAAATAGCCATTTCTCTTCATCTGGTTGTGTTTTTTTTTCACTGCACACCAATTGTTTTTTTTCTGTTAGCCAACTCTAATTTCCTCCTCCCAGCCTGCAGAATCCATTCATTTTAATGGGACGTAAGCCACCCTAGAGCTATGAAGTTGAAGAGGTTACAGAATTTAATCAGCTTGTTTACATTATTCATCCTTTTAATTTTTACCAGCCTACATTTTTGCCATCATTCTCCCAGGGCATTATGGCAGCAGCAAAGCTTTTCCAGGCAAAGCTGTCAAATCTGAGCTTTCGAAACTTCTCCCTTCACAGTTCAGGATGAATGGCACCGTGGTCTTACTGGAGGAGGCTCCAAATTAAAACAGGAACCATTTCAAGCTACAAGGTCTGTAATAGAGAAAAAGTTTAACTTTCTGTGGAATTAAGATACCTTCTTGTTTGGTCAGTCTGCATGGGACATATCCCAGGCAATTCTTTCCTGGTGCTTAGAGCTCCACTTTCATGGAGGGCCCAGTGTCCCATGGAGGCTCTCCCTGGAGCCGGCATGCCTTTCTTATCTGTCCTGCTGCAGGTCTCCTCAACAAGCAGTGACTGTTGTTGCCATGCAGGATTTTCCCTGGAGTCAAGGGGCCCACAGGATATTGTTATTCTTTATTCTCCACTTGTAACAGAGTTAACTGCCATGGCAGAGAAGTTTTGGGGAGGTTAGGCACAGAAGAGAGCACACTCACAACCATGGTATGTAGGTAGCTTGTGGGAAGGGATAAAGAGCCCCTTTATGGCTCCAGAAAGTATAACAAGATACTAAGCAAAATAAAAGAAAAAAGTGCTGGAGAAAGTCAGATGACTTCTTATTCTCTGAAAGAATTCCAGTCTCTGATGCAGAGATTTGGGATTTTGCAGTGCATAGCCCATGACTGTCAAAAACACGACTGTTTGTGAAGTAATGACTATCTGAGGAGCAACTTTCTAGTGCTTCAAGCTATAAAAGTTGCAGATGTCAGGAATATCTTAAAGGGAAATAGCTTTAAGAATGAAGTGTTTGAAGAAATCTTGTTGAGACATACTACACTGAAGATAAATCAATGCAATCATTCCTGGAAAGCCTGGCTGACAAATTTCCCTATCGCATAGTTTGTGGGGATAGCATAAAATGTTTCCTGCCTTACTCATGCAAACATTCCAGATAATTTCAGTAAGACCCAGATTAAGTCTCAGAATAAGGAAAATAGGATTCAGCCAAGAGTTTTCTAGTGCTTGTGAGAATTCCCCAGGAGTCAGAAAGAAAATTATAGTTATTTCAAGATAGCCTAGAATATAAGGGGAAATGCTTGCTTTTAGAATGCTTGCTCTCCTTTTCAGAAGAATTTCAAATCTGATAGAAAAGGTGTTATTCTGGCTGCAGACTGCAATTTCTACAATACTGCTGTAATTATTGGTTGGATAGGTGTTTCCATAATATAGAGGGAAACCTTTCTAGAAGACAAAAAGTCACATACAAGAATACAGCATATAGTAATTGAAAAATTATGTGTCTCAGTCTCACATGCATTAAGCTGATATAACCAGACCCTTATTTACAAATCATTTGAGATCTCCAGCCAGAGGTGATACTCCTGGGGAGGAGGTTAGGTTCAGCTGTGAAATTACTGAACTACTCAGCAGACTGCACAGTTCTTCTGTGAATTTTCTGTCCCTTCCAACCAGTGTTGAATGAAAGCAATGCTTAAGCAAACGGACTTCATTTCAGGAACGTGACAACATCTACAGATTGGAAGTGTATTTTTACCGCTGAAAATATTGCTCTTTCAGGACAAAGAGTTCAGAAAGAGTTATCTGTTCTGTAGCAGCCTGATGCTTCTAAAATGCATGTTGCCAGCAGTGAGCTGGATGTGGAAGAGAGCTGAGGGGAACACTGGGAGGAGCTGGTCTCCAAAGGCAGTGTGAAGATAGAGCATCTGGCATTGAGGAATTGTATACCCAGCTGCTGGAAACCACACACAGGGAGACACCTCCCAGGATTTGCAGTCACTTCCTTTCCAAGGACATCTGCAATTCTTGTTATGGACTTCCTTTAGGACTTCAGTATGTACCAAGACTTTTCTTCCCAATTGCAAAAACTGAGAATGTCTCAGGATCCCTTGGAAAGGCTTGTTGGCTATCTAAGTAAAGACATAGTATTATTATAGGTATTGACTCCTTTCTTGGATCAGTATTCAATATTTTATGTGAAGTTGTATAATGCTGATCAATTGCCCTAAGCCACAAAACAAGAATTAAAAACAAAACAAAAAAAAGAATGTAAATTTAATGCCACTTTTTTTTTCTCTATTTCCCTAAGTAATTATTTTGGTCCAGTCAAAACATCATCATTTTATCTAATATGCAAGGGAGAAAACAGACTGTTGCTTCCCCTGCAACAATGAAGTTAACATATGACATCTGCTATACACCCTAATGAGGGATTATTCATAATTCATAATTCATCCAAGAGCAAGAGATCTGAGATGCTTGTTTCTATAATGCTAGAAGCAAAGTCACTATTATGGCTAAAGTATGTTACTGGTACTAAAATCCTAGACCTTTTCTCTGTACCTACAAGAAGTTTACATAATTTTTTCTTGTTTTCCCATTCTAATGTCTAGAATAATCTTCATTTTATTTTTTTTTTTTTGTGGGACTGCTAACCTGGTAACCAACAATTAATATGTGCCACACAGGCATGGATATATAGATCTAGGGCACCATCAAGCAAGGAAGTATAAGTAGAACCTGAAATTAGTCAATTAAATAAAAAAAAGTGTCAGGTTTCCATAACTGTTTCTAAAAAGTGATAGTATTTTTAATTTTTAGACTTTAAAACCAACAGCTTTGTTTTTTGGATTAAAAAAAGAAAAAGACTATGTCCCCCAAAGTAGTTCAAACCTAAGTGGAAAAAGAAAGTTTTGGCTCAGTCTTGATCACAGCTTCTAAAAGGATTGTTCAGCCTAATCCAGTCTTCAGGAAGAAGTAGTATTGGGACATCAAATTTCTGTTTCTAGCCCAACTTGTTATATATAGCATGCCAAAAATGTGTCCAGAAGAACTAACCTGCCTGAGGTTGAAATATTTTCCCTGATTTACAATATTTGGTTAAAAATGTATTTAGGCCAATGCAAGCAAAGCAGAGTGTAATTTAATTTGAAATGAAATTACTCTAATGCTGTAAAACTCACTGAGAAAAGTCAGATTTATGAAAGATAAAGGGAAATGCTGACAAACCATAACTATCACAGTGACAGAGTAAAATGGCATATTTTGTAAGGTATTCTTTTTATAATTGACAGTAGAAATGTCTGCTTTGCAAATTCTCATCATGGTAATCACTGCCAGATCAGCAAAGGTTTATATATAACTTCATCTGCATAAAGCACCCGCAGTGGCCTTCATCCCAACTAAAACTGATGAATTTACACATCAAACCCAATATTCAAATGTGTATTTAGGTGTCTACCCTCCCCTCTGGATGCAAGTAAGGTGTTACAGAGAGTTGAACACAGCATATAGAATTGCTTTTCATCAGCTGAACAGTGATTTAGGGAGGAGGAAAGTTCAGTTACCTGAACAAGTCTTTTAGGATGGTTATTTTTTTTTCTATTAAGACATTTTCAATTATTCTGCACTCCTGCAGAAAGTCATGGGGTTGGATCTGCCAACCCTGAGTGGTACAGGCCTCAGGTGCCCTTGGTTTAGGTAATTGAATCTCACCTTTTGTTTACTGTGGTTTTTAGAGGCTTGATTTGGTTGCCTAAATAAGGGTGGTCTAAAAACAGATCATTTCAGAGGACTCAAGATCTCAGGAAGATCTACTCGGGTATGGCAAATATGGGTCAGGCCTTATGGGTCATCCACACTATGATGGGCAGGCAGCAGTCTGCTCCCCTGTGGCATCTTAAAAGGCACTAGATGCTTAGTTGGGACAACTGAATGGAGCTGTCAATTTTCACTAACTGTAACAGGAACACAAGAGTCTGAATCTGGAAGCAAATTTCTGTGGGAGTCTGTATTTGAGCCGGTTATCTCAACCACCTCGATAGTCAGCAGACAGAGATGCTTTCCAGGGTCCCTTGCCTTAGATGTTTATTTTGGCATGGAATGAACCTTTCTGCAGAAAAAACTCTCCCAGTCTGTGTTGATTAGAGGGGTAACCTGTATGAAATCTTACAGGAAAACAACAAATGGAAGATGAGAAAAATGCCATCTATACTGTGTATTATTATTTCAGCACACCAGCCCCTTCTCTTTGTATTGTTTCAGGTAAGATCTACTGAGCTCAGAAAAAAATCTTTTAAGTTTTCTTGAGAACAAATGCAGCTTCAAAGAGGCTTCAACTCACTGAACTTAAAAGGAGTTCTGTGTATAAAATGGCAAGCTGTTCTGCTTTCATAGCCCGCTTGTAAAAAGTGAGGTACTTGGTGGGCTTGTTTTGGCAATGCATTGAACTTGTGGGCAATTTTAACAGAACAACATTTTTGTAACAAATCCTTTTACCTTTATATTCTTATACAGGCTACCCAGAGATTAAACTGGCTAGCCATGTTCATCTAGAGTTACTGCATTGCAGTTTTATCCCTTCATTTTTCACTTGGCAATGCATACAAACTCAGACTTAGGTAAACCTTTTCAGGATGCTAATGGTGAACTCTGCAGTTCCCACGACAGTGCTAACAGGGTGCAAGGCTGTGAGGGGAAAGGGAGGAAATTAGCCTGTCATTCTGGGAAAGCAATGCCTACTGATACAAGGACTAGTCTAATCTCAGTAGCCTTTCTAAACAGTTTACATGGAAAAAAACCCAAAAACAGAAGGAAGGAAGGAAGGAAGAAAAGGATTTCTGTTGCAATTTGACAGGAATGGCTGTATTGGGTTTCTGCTGATGAAATCTCTCCACAGCAAAGGGTTTGAAGGAATAAAGGAGGCTTTATGCCTTATTATGATGAGAGAAAACAAGACATAATGCTGAAGCTGAATATGTAAGCAAGCTTCTCAAAACTTACATGAATATTTGAGGTTTTACACTTTGTTTCTCAATAAGCAACACATCCATTAGTTTCTTTTTTTGGTAATATTTGTTTAATTTTTTCCTATACGTGGCTCAGTTATTCAGGAGATTATACACTATGCTCAGAGATGACAGCAGCTCGTTGGGCTGTTTTTAAATGCAAATTAAAAATCATTGAAAGCAGACTAGACTCTTGGTAACGATACCAGTAGTATGCTAGTAAGAGCAAGTTACTTTAACATAGGCCATAGAAATCACATTTATATATACAGTCCAAATGTTTGGTCTTGACTGCATTAATAGTGCATAACAGAAGCTTTCAAGAAATCCCTGGAATAAAGAAGATATTTAGTACCAATAGACTGTACAGAAAACAGATCAACTTCTAGATGACCTTTTGGACATGAGATTAGTATTCAGTGGGGAAATGACAAAACCCTGAAGTTTTAAAAAATACAAATGTAAATTTCCTTACATCATTCTGCAACCATGAACTTCAGAGATACATTAAAATGTCAGTATGGGAGCACTGGAAATCCTAGGTCAATGAAGAAATGAATCTGATTTGATGAACAGGATAACTGGTAATACATGAAATCTAAGAGCTTAATTCTTGAATGTTATTTCCTAAAGCAACAGGCATGTCAAAGAAAATATGAGGAGAAGACTTAAAGCTTTCAAAAAGGAACATGATGATCCAGAGTAAATCAATTAGATGTTTTACCTTCAGGAACCTGGGGTTCCGCAACATGAAGTCTCTGGCAGCAAGACTGGCTGCAGGTATTGCCATTCCTGATTTCATCTGTACAGTTTTTTGAATGGATAGACTGTGAACTCTATTGGGGAGTCAGTCAATTTAATATAATTCTAGCAGGTTTTGGTGGTTTGGTTGGATTTTTTTTTTCTTTTAGTTCAGAACAACTGTAAAAAGACTTCTGCTGGAGCATGAGAGGATTTTCTCCAGCTACTGCTACCAGTTCACACTTTGTATGATGAAATCTATTAACCTGTATTTAAAAGCTTAATATAGCAAAGCTGGTGTCTTACTGATAAGAACAAAGACATAAAATGAAATAGATGTGTTAATCTTGGTAAAAGATAATTACCCAGAAGCAGTCTAAAGGTTTGAATACCATCTTTGTCTCTTACCCTCAGTCAGCCACCTCACATCCTTAAATATGCAATTTCAGTCAGTACTTGCTCATCCTTTACTGGTTATAGCTCTGACTGATTTAAACCTGCCAAGTTAATTTTAAGAGGCAAGTTTTACATTCTCTATAACTCCAAGGATTTTTGTGTCACTTTCAAAAGCTTATTTTACAATTTCAAGAAAATTTCCATGATACAGGCATCCTCCTTGCATACCAGAAATACTTCACTCATTGGAAATGGTTTCTCTAGGCTGCTACATTGCATCATCAAACTGACCCCCTGCATCTCAGAGCAGCTGCCCAGTGTTTTGGGGAGTTCTGGACATGACAAGAATGGACCAATGTTCTGCTTCGAAACAATCCTTTGGAGAATAAATTTTCTCAGGTTTAGCCAACCATCCTAAGGTCATATTTGACATGTGAATATTGTTAACAGAAATGGTTTTATAATCATTGCAAGCATTAATAAGTAATTATTATGTTTCAAGACAGATGCACAGAGATAAGTAAAAGACATGACTCTTGACTCTAGTTTTTAGTAAGCTCTGTGATGGTCTCATACTGCTCTCTCAACTAAAAAGCTGTTGGCTGTCAGTGGGGATGCTTTTCTTCTAAATAACATAATGCACAGAGGCATATTCACTTCCATAGAGAGTAATCCATTACTAAGGAACTCCTCCTAGCTGATTCTTTTTCTGTTTAATAAACTTTATCAAGGTGTCAGTTTTACTACCTCTTGCAATTGCTGGCTAGCCATTGAAGTTTAAATTCTCTTCTGTATTGTGATGTTGTTAAAATTTCCAGTTCAAAGGGAAGCAGAGGCCTTGTAAACATAGCTATTTACTGAAGATAAATAAAATGTCTTGCTAATGACATAGTGCTTCCCAGTGTTGCTAACAATTTTCAGAGAAATACTGGCTTTCTAGCAGTAAGTTGAGTACTAACATGTCTGTGTTATTTTGCAATAAAGAAATGGAGGTTTTTATTTTTGAATGGGATATCCAAGCTATGTGATACCCCCACATTCACATTTTTCTTACCTGATATTCACTGTTATTCTCAGGTACCTGTTTATATACAGCAATACACTCTATCTCCAGATCTTCAAGCCTTCAAAGACTTTAATTTGTTGATTTTTTTTTTCCCATTACAGTTTGAAGGTTATATTTCTGTTGTTCCTGGGTTTAAAATGAAAAAAACCAACAAAACCAAAACAACAAGTTAGACTTTGGCCAGGTGAGGACAACATTTTAAATCTAGCAGGCCAACTGGCATCTGTTTAAAACTGAGTACAAACAGAAAATGAAAACCATCTTTGTCACTTTGCAATAGCCATCAAATAAAAAAACCTAATACTTTTCTTTTTACCTTTGATGCAGGAAAGCCACATGTGTATTCCTTCTACTAATCTGTTTGAACAGAAACTTCTGAGTGGCAGCAGTGGGACAAGTAAGGAGAGGAACTGCTGGTCGGACACAGTGATTCCTCTAATCACTTCAAAGACTACTGGAGAATGACTGTACTGTTTTATTTAATACCCTGCTTGAAAGCAAAAGCCTCATACTGAGAAGTGGGGAGCAGATCATACTCTCTTCTTTCATTCCCACAGAGGCAATTTAGTTAAATTACAAAAAAGCTTGTCACTAACTGGCTCCTTTGCCCATACTCCAAGCTGCTCAAACACACTGCAGCCCACAAGACAAGTGCCCTGTGTAGTAGGGGAGCACCATGCCCAAGTTTTTGTATGTTGTCACTAAGCACCTACGGGTCTTGACAGTATAAGGAGAGATGGTACAAGCAGAAGAGTATGCATATGTTGACAGGACAAAAATGTTTTGGAATAAAGGCAAACTCTGAACACAAACCCACAAGCGTACAGATGGATGTTTTTATTGATGTAAGGATTAAGTACAGGCAAATTTATGATGTTCAGTAATGACATGTTTTTTCCTAAAGAAAAATGTAAGAGCAGTAAATAACAAATTATTGTCAGGAGCAAAACTCAAGTTCCCAGCTAAAGGTACTGAGCAGATTCCATGAAATGCAAACCAAAGGAAGAATAGAAACTGTCAGACCCAATTAACAGATCCTCCTACTGCCTGTGTTTAATGTCAAGAAACTATGAGACATCCACAGGGAGACAGCTGTTAGATGCTTAGAGATACTGTTACTGACCTCAGTAGGAAAGGTTAATGTGAACCATGAATCTGAATATCATCAGTGTGCTCTTGATAATGAAATCCATATGTCACAATCAATGCATCAAGGCGATTTAAATTTAATGAAAGATCTGAAAGGCTCAGGACAGAGCCCTGAGGTTCACTGGCACTCACAGAGCTTACAACTGCAAAAAGCTTGTTCAGCACGACATTGAAAAGGTGGTTATAAAGTAAGACCCAAATCTCCTCCCAATCCATTGGAACTTCTTAGATGACAACTGTTAAAGCAATGCCAAAGGCAGCTGCTCTGCTGAGCAAACCTGTAGAAAATCCACTCGAGATACTTGTTTCCCTGCAACAACTGGCTTAAAAGTACACATCCACCTGATTATGTGCTAAACAAATGGTCAGTTTGAGACAGGGTATGCTAAAGGATGTGTGGAAGGAAAGACCATATCAATAAGTACAAGTTTTAATGAACTGTAGGAGATGCTAAAGGCTTTGTTCCAATTCCAGTAATGGGAGCTTCATATCAGGCTCAGAATGTGAAAAACTGGAGTCTGGTGTGAATCCAGAATGACTCACTGAAATAATAAAATTGAGACTTTTAAACACTGTTTCCTTCCCTGACAGCTCAAACTCTTAAATTAGGCCCATTGCAGCATGGATAAATAATCTTACCCCATTCTAACAATCAATTCCCTAGCTGTTGGTTCCTTTACCTGACAAAAGTGTACATTGTGTTACTGGCAGACAATAAATATATAAACTTATTAGTTCTGGTTTGAACTCTGATGTAGACTCCCAATAGGGAGACTTAAAGTATGTTTAATTATATGTAAAGATTTACATAATTTAAGTTGTGCATTGTTATTGTCATATTGCATTCCTGAGTATTCAAAAGGTCAAGAAAGTTTCTCTTCTGCTGAGCTATGGTTCTAGGACTGCACTGTTCAGCTCTGTCACTGAGATTTTTTTAAAGGCTCTAAGGCTATTTGAAAGCTAGACTGAGCTATACAATTTAAAAAGGGGTATGTAAGGAATAGTCATTCACAGACAAGGCAATGACTAATTGGACTGGATTTGAACTGCAATTCAGTCGTATCTCTCTGAGATACTATTTCCTGTCAATGACTTGCAAGGATACAGAACTGCTGTAAGAAAATTGCTTCAGAAATACAATTTCAGTCTTTCTGAGAGGATACAGGCATCTCTGGAAATCTCAGAATCCCCCAAAAAAGAAAAAATCAGTACAAAGAGTCCTTGAATATACTATCCAGTAATTAACACCCATCCTGTTTTGGAAAACATGACAGACAATTGCCAACTCATTGTTTGACTTGCTGTGTATACTTTTCACAGATAAACTTCATGAGTATGATTTTGTAGCACACTGGTGTAGCTGTGCATCTCTTTTCTTTGTTCTCTTGCTAGTTAAGTTTTTTTTCCCCAGAACAACTCAGAAAAAAACATAGGAGATATTTAGCTTATATTTGTAAAACAGTAAGAAAATTTCCAGGAAAAGTATTGAAAAAACAACCAACAAAAAAAAAAAAAGCACAGAATTTTAATGTAACCTTAAACTACTATAATGTTTTCAGGACTATTTCAGTGGTGATTGGATTGATAACACTTACTATCTCATCATTACACTACTAGTGCATCATAATAGCACATAACAAGAAACAAGCAAATATTGGTCCTGGCAAACATCTAGCTTAGTCCCACTCACAGAAGTCTGGTGCTCTTATGAGTACAGCAAGTCACCTCTAGCTGCATTTTTTTCCCTCTCTAATCTCTTGTTCTACTATGCCTGTGAAAATGGTAGCTCTCAATGCACTGAAAGTTATTTACTATCATGAAATATTTTGACTGGAAAAGCATTTCTTTTCCACATTCTTTTGTCCGTGAAAATTCTCTTGGTTTATTTTCATCGGTTCATCCAAAACCTCCAAGTGAGTTGCACAATTCATCTTTCCTGGGTGCACACCAGCCTAATTTCAAGAGGATAGGTGACATAGGCTGCCCTGCTCTCCAGGGTCCAGCAGACAGGGAACTCTCCTGATGTACCAAGCTGGCCAGCTGCTCCACTGAGGGATACCTGTAGTTCAGAGTTCTCCATTTGCTGTAAAAGCCACATAACCACTACTCTAGTTGTCCAAAGGAAGGAAATTGTTTCAGACACTAAATCTTATTTTCCCATAACACCTACTACAGAGGTATCTCCCCAAGCAAATACAGATGCTGATGCCAGGACAGCTCAGCATGGAACTTTGGCCTATCTTTGGCACCACAGAGGTGGCAGTGGCAAATTCCAATCTGAAAGCCTAATGTGTCCCCATACAGGATCTAGAGCTCTTCAAGTCCCTAAATGAGCCTGCCAAATTTGGCTTCTGGGCTTTCAGGCATTGTGGCAACACCTGTCATACCACCATGGGTCCAGTGCTCAATGCCTGCCTTATTGGATGTTTGCTCAAGTGCACAGGCACATGTGTGTATGTGCTTTCATTTATTTAATTATTGATTTATATGCAAAAATATCTTCAATATTTCTACATTATTAATCTGTTCTTTATACATTATGTATAGACAGAAGAGCAAGGACAGGACTATAAGTAATACTTCAGCAGGTTAGCTTGAGTCCATTTCTCTGTAAACATATATAAAATATGTGACGGTGCACTGTAAGAACTTAGGAGTTTTTATGGAGAGGGATTTGTTATATTACCTGAATGGAGACTGAGCAAACTTTGAAGAATGTGTGCAGCTAGCTACTTGGTATAGAAGGGTACATAAGATGGGGACAGACACCCTGTAGATATGCTTGGCAATGATGGTGACATGCCACATGGAAAAGAGGACCTGGGTGGCCTGGTGGGCCTTCCAAAATACATTGAAAAATGTACTTTTTACTGCATTTTTTTAATGGTCCTACCCAGAGCCTCTGGCAGAAAGCACCACTTGAGGTTGACCCCTCGGATTTTGGAGTTGAGCATACAAAAGCTCTGAGGCCAACTATACTCCAACTGAGAAAGAAATACTGGCAGCATATGAAGGTGTTGGAGCTGCTTCAGAAGTGATTGGTACTGAGGCACAGCTCCTCCTGGCACCATGATTACCTGCTCTAGGCTGGATGTTCAAGGGTAAGGTTCCTTCTACTTGTCATGTCACCGATGCTACATGGAGTACATGTGTTGCATTAAATGTACAGAGACTTCAGACAGGGAAACTCAGTCATCCAGGATTTGTAGAGGTGGTCATGGATTGGCCAGGAAGTAAAGACTTTAAAATATCACCAGGAGAGACAGTGACTTAGGCTGAGGAAGTCCCACCATATAATCAGTTACCAGATAATGAAAAGCAATATGCTCTGTTTACTGATGGATCTTGCTGTGTGGAATTCCACACAACAAGTCACAGAAGCAGCTGAGGGAGAACGTGAACCAAGTCAATTTGCAGGGGTAAAAGCCATCCAGCTGGCCTTAAACATTGCCAAATGAGAAAAGTGGCCAAAGTTCTATCTCTATACTGACTCATCAATGGTAGTAAATGCCCTGTAGGGGTGGTTAAAACAGTGCAAGTGGAATAACTGGCAAGTTACTCCCTTCCTTATACAGCATATTATGTATAAAACTGGCAGTCAGTCCCTGAAACTCCCACACCAAACTTGGCTCGAGGGATCTGTTACATACAGCCTAAGACCCAAGCAAGGTAGCTGCATAATTAAGCTATTTAGCACCTAATTAACAGCAAATACAATAATGGAGAGGTTTGGGCTTTTACCCTCCCTGAAGGTTGAGCACCTGAACAATCTGAGGTGGTGGATGGGTAACTTTCCTTGTGAGGATCTGAAGCCTAGCTCTGCTGCTACAGGATTCTGTCCATTCTTCTGTTGATCTTGATCCAAGAGTTCCTGAATCCCAGTTCCAGGATCCAGCCCCTAAGCCTGATTCCCATCTGCTGGTGAGTCCTTCTGCCACAGTATCTGGGATGATGGTGACCTAGTTGCCATCAAGTGTGGTTTGGGTTTGGTATTGATTTTGTATATATATGTATGTTTCTTTTTATTCTTATTGTTTTCATTAAAGAAGTTTAAGTTTTCATTTCCAATCTACAAGTCTCTCTTTTTCCTTCCTGCAGTGAGGGAAAAGGGGGTAACAGAGAGCATCTGTCACTGGACTAGTGGTTGGCCCAACCCTAATTCTTGACTTTATCTGTTATCTTGGCTTTATCTATTTATCTGTCTGTCTATCTATCTTTATCTTCCTGTATCTATTATCTGTATTTTCATTGCTGCTTTAGTGTGCTATACTAATCAGTAAGGGCCAGTTAGAGCTGACATTCAAAGACTGAATGTCTTTGAATTAAACCTGAGACCAGCCTGTTGCAAAGAACTCACTTTACAGAAGAAATAAAGTAAATGTGACAGGAACTCACAGGGGCAGAAACCTTTCAGTTGGTCTGGTAGGTATTAACCACCTCACTAGCCCAGCATAATGAAACTCCATCAAACACAATGAAACTCTAGAAGACCCTAGGATTATGTGAGCTGCTTCCTACAAAGCAGATTTGTACTCTGCCTGACTGGTGAAAGCCAGTGGAAAAACTACTGTCTGCTGCTAATGGAAATTATCAACACCTTCTTCAAAGAAGCTAGCTTGTCAAGCTCCCAGAAAACAGCCATAGTTTTAAAAAGAATAAGGAAGCTAGAAAAGCCACATCACCCAACTCCTCTCTCCAGCCTGGGAAAATTGCTGAGAGGCAGAGAATGAAAAAGCATGTGACATCTGCCATCATGCTTCATAATTGAGCTGAACTGGTCCTCAAGGTACTATAATATTACTTTGGGCGATGAATACCAACCACATCCTAATGCTCCTATTGTTCAGGTCTTCACAGAACTGCAGAGAACATGAGTTTCAGTCACCACACCTGGAGTAATTGACATTACTGTGGTTTTAATTAATCTTCCTCAACAGAAGAATGAATTAGCTGAGATGCCATACTCCATTTCTATGATTTCATCTATTTATGAGACTATATAAAAGCGGAGGGATTTGACAATTGTCTGGACAAGTGATGCTTATAGTGCAAAATACCTTAATCACCAGCAGTGAAATGAATCTCATCTCTTTTAAGATGACTCAAGATAAAGTTGTGAGTTTAGCTAATCATCTAAGCACCTTCTGTAATTCTGTGGAGACTTTTAAGAGAGGTGAATCATCCTGCCCTGGCTATTCAGTAGAGGATGGAATAATCACTCTTCAGACGTGTCTGTCCTTCTCCCTTGGCTACAGCAGGAAGGTAGGTCCTAGTTTAGGCTAAATGATTAGCATTAATTGGGAGGAAAGATTAATCCCAGTTCACTTTAAAACGTCCCTGGCTATAACACGCTTAATGCTTCCCTGTGAATTCTGCAACTTACTTTACTGTTGCCTGGAGGTGGAAATGAAGCATGTTTCAAGCTCTGGAACACAGAGGCAGAATTCCACCTTTTGCTAAGATGCTGGAGCCACATTAACCCTTTATCTCAACTTTCTCCTGGGCTCCAGTTTGTGTCTGTGGCTGGTTTGAAAACTGCATTTTACTTTTCAGTGGTATCAATGAGCTATAACTTACAGAAACACAAAGGTATCCTAGGCAAAGCCTTAAAATACATGAGATTTTTCTTTTGCTGGAGACCTGTTATTCAGGGGCTTCATGCTGAGAAGGGTGGTGATTTTTCTGCTTTTTTCAGGGCATAAAACTGAGCTGTAGACATTTAAAGCCATGGCCTACCTCACAGGATAAGGATTAAAAATTATGCTAGGTTGAGACAGGGTTTTTAGAATTATGAATAAGTTAGACACCCGATTAAGAATGTTGTGTGAGAATGTGTGCAAATCATTCTACCTTTTGCCTCTAGCCTTTTCTTCCTCCCACTCCACTTCATTTCTAACCCATGCAGAACTCTCTGTGTATTTTAATAACATTTTTTGCCTCCCAAATTCTGCTTTCATTGAGAATCCACTTGGATCATGAAAATCAAATGAATTTTTCAATAGCGGTGTACTAAACTGCAATTGTGTAGTACTGAGTTTGGATTACGGTTCTTCCTAATTTTTTTGTGTAAATCTGGTGCTTCCTACCATCACTGTAGAGCACTGAGAAGTGAATCAATGACCTTTCCTAGGGGATAGTCATATAATGCAGCTTCAGGTTGCTATTACTGAGTTTTATAACAGTAGTAACATAAGAATTTATTGCTGAACTGATGCACAGAAACACAATCTTGCCACTGATGCACAGAAACACAATCTTGCCACTTAATAAAGCTATTAGAAACTCTGGAGTTTTCCCTGCATATGAGATCAAACTTACATTTCCCTGGCACTACTAGTCCATATTTAATGCCTTTGTATAGAAGCATATGGTTTGTCCATAGATCTTATAATCCTGGAAGATACTGTTTCTGGAAAGTGTTATTTATTGCAATTCAATGCATCCTAGATATTACCATCAAAGATTATACATCATTCTATCAGCAGTGTTTGTTGGGGATAAACACCTAGTGTATACACAGCAAAGGTTATTACACTTCATTATCAGGCTATAGCTGTTCATTGCTCAGGAATCACAATATTCACATGGCTTTGCAGTCTTTAATATTAAATTGAAATTGATCTTGACACAAATATTGAAACATTTTTTGAACTTGCTAAATACATTTTTTAACTTGTTTTAATTTTTTTTTAAAAACACAAAAAAGACATCTCCAAAACAAATGAGAAGCTGATTAAACTCACTCTTACAACTCTGGAAAAAGAAATGTGAAGTTACAAATTTTTAAAAGAAGCATGTTTGGAAAAAAGTGAAGTCTTATTGCCAGGATCCCTCAAAAATGTTTTTTGTTTCAAATCCATTTTATGAAGACTTAGCTTGTATTTCACTTATGTTGATGAATGAGATGTTAATTGCTTGAGGGATGGGTGCACATATGGACAGAGAAGACTCACACTCCAGGAGCACTATCTCTAAGCCTTCCTCAGCTGGGAAAGTTCATTGTTAACAAAGCTCAACAGCTTCCAGACCCCAACTGGCTTGTACATGGCCAACTTAAAAACTGAATGTTTGCCAAATTGGACATGCCTAAAGAACAAAATTATGTGTGTAATGGTTCCTTGCCATGCAGATATTATCCCTGCTAATGCTGAAGGCAACATGCTGCCATTGTTAATTTTGATCCCCCAAAGTGTATGGCACATTGGAGACAAACCCCAGACTGTGAGAGCTCTCAGGGTGCATGGAGGTCAGCAGGAGCCTGGGGCTGGGGTTGCCAGCCTGGCAGTGGTACTGCTGCAGAGCCAAGGGAGCTGCTGCTGCTGCAGAAGATGAGTCTCTCCTCAGGCTTCTCCAGGCTGTAAACAGAGGGGATGGTCAGACAGATAGGAATCTGGCAGCTGTGTCCTGAGCACATGTGGTCTCTGCTAGGGATGCAAAAAGGACACTTTGCTTTCGTCAGGCAGAGTGCCTGGTCCCCCAGCAAATGTAAATCCATCTGGACCTCTGCAAAGTGTGTGTAGGAAAGCAGCATGGAGACAGCACCAAACCTCTGTGCACCTGCAGCCACTTTAGTAATTGTCCTTCTGGGAGCAGAGAGTTCTGGCCTTAAATGAATAAATCATAGGACATGCCTTCTGCTGTAAATGGCACCTGTTAGCTTCTTCCCTATCAGTAAAAATAGCTTCAGCTGACCTTTTTTTCCTTATGCATTTTCTTTTGTGATTCTAAGACTCCATTTGCATCAGAGTGCTATCCTGATTCCCAACAGCATGAGATTTTCAGTTTTCATATGGTCTCTTTTCTTCCTGCGTTAGGCTAGTGATTTATTGTACCCACTAAGGACTTTCTAAACTCAGACCAATATGTGAATTCCTTTCTCTGCTTCCTTTTTTTTTTTTCCAAACTTGAGAGAAAACCAGTAATTCAAATGCAAGTAGCAGTGCTGGGAATAGTTTCTGACTCACTGTAATTACTGGTGCAAAGGCAGCTAAATAGATTCTGATAACCCTGCTATGGTGAGAACACAGCAAAAGGAAAAGATTCTCCTCCTCCTTCCTGTTATACATAAAAATTACTGTGTTCTAAAAGGGCAGGAAATAAATAATAAAAAAAAAGGTGTGGGTTTTTTTTCCCCCCACTCCTTTTAGCCAGAGCCTAGCAAAAACAAGGGATCAAAGCTCAGCAGTAGCATAAAACCAAATGAGCAGACATTCCATTAGAGATTAAAATGACAAAATTAAGGTTAACTAATCTAGGTCAACCAAGGAATGAGCCAGTTGTTAACTAACTATGGGCTGTTTTATGTGTATAGAGTACCTTGCCTGCTGCTCTGAAGAAGTCATGTCTCCTATAGATGTCTTCCATGCCCTGGGGTTTATCAAATGGCATTAGATATCTATTCTTAGGCACTAGCCACATACTTTGTATTATGGCATTTATGTATCTTAGTTTTGAATCAAGCATCTCATACAATATCTCTTTTATCTGCTCTAAATTTTTTGTTTGTTTCATACTGCATATAAAGCTAGAGAATGTATTTCATAGTTTTTGAAAAAAGGAATAATAATTTTTTTTTACAATTAATCATCATTGTCAGCTCTTTATGTGCCTGTTCATGTAAAATAAAGTGGTAAGCACCTAGAAAACAGCTTCAAAAGGACTAGAAGTTAACATGTATTTGTCAAGAACAAATATATCTGACACATTTTATTTCCTTCTGCAGTAGTGTAAGCAGATCTGAGAAGAGATGAGAGGCAGTACTTGTCATGTAGTTAATACTCAGGGAAGCTTCTGGCACTGTCTCCTGGGACAATCCTAGAAACAAACAAGGGAAATGTTACCAGACTGAAACTACCACAAACAGGTATGAGTCTAGAAAAGCTCTGCTCAGAGAGTAGCTATCATTAAGTTAATTGTTGTCAAGTGTTAGGGCTGGGCTGGCCACTAAACAAGGGACAGATGCTCTCTGTTAGCCCCTTTCCCCCCCCAGGAGGGGAAAGAGACCTTGTGGATTGGAAAACTAAAACTACTTTAATTAAAATTAAAATAATAACAATAAAATTAAATATAAACAAATATGTACTAAACCAACAGTGAACCCAATCCCTGGATGACAACTACTTCACTATCACCATTGATGCTGCGGCAGAAGTCCCAGACTGGACTCAGCAGCAGATGGGAACCAGATTCAGGAGCTGGATCCTGGAACTGGATTCAGGAATTCATGGACTTGGTTCGAAGGCAGAGCAGACAGAATCCTCCTCAGACACTGGTCACTGAAGAAGAGAGCTTGACCCTCGTGATCCCTCAGCTTTGTACTGAATATGACCTATATGGAATGGAACAGTCTGCCTGGACATCAGTCAGTGGGTGGTGAGTAACTATATTGTGCAGCACTTATGTCTTCCTGGGTTTTATTTCACTCTCTCTTTTTTTATCTTCCTTTTTATTAGAATAATAATTATTAGTAATGTTACTACTGAGCTTCCCTTGACTAAAGTGATTATAAAGCATGCTAATTCAAGGAATGATTAACTATGTATCATGTCATGCCTCTGTCAGGAAAGAAGTGTAGAGTTTATAAATAATATTTTATTGTCATTGGCTCATGTACTTTACATTCTTTTCATTTCTCAGTAATAAGAGGAGAGCAAACAGGTATGATTCTTCTAGCATAAGCTCAATGAGCAGTTCTGAGCAAGTTTAGATAGGGTAACTTTGAGGTAAGGCTACAGAATTGTGATGGAATGCTGTCTTTCAGCCAAAAGTGAAATTAAGCACTTTTTTATTTTTTCTGACTGGAATTTGTGACTCAGAGATAATCCTAAAACTATGTTGATTCAGAGAGAGAAAAAAATCCTCTGAACTCTTATACTGATCTTGCCCACAGATTATTTATCCCAGTAAAAAAAAAAAAAACCACCCTCTTTTTTTCTCTCCTTAACTGTACACCTCTCCAAATTTTATTTGACTTTATTCTTATTACCCTTGACTTCAACAGCATTACACCACAAAATAATTTTGCTTCAGTACTGTTTCTGTTCCTATAAAATTACATGGAGGAGAAAGCTTGTGTGAGCAGGGAAGCATGGCTTTGTTTCAGGGAGTCATCTTGATCTAATGTGAGGCTGTGAGGCTTGGACCCCTCTCTTTCCTCTTGCCATGAAGGCTGCTATCTTGGGTCAAATCCACCCATGTGCTGACCTGATGTTTTTCCTCACAACAGCTTTCACTTTTTTCCTCAAGGCTGTCACTGGGGTAAATTTCTGGAAAGCTGCATATTCCCTGTGATTTCCCTTCAGTGGAGATTCTTTAACAATGCAGTGATACAGGAACAAATTTCTAGTCTGTTGACCACTATTGATCAAGATTAGAGAACGTTTAGTTAGGACTCACACTTTTGTTCAGCTCAGTTCTGCCCAAACTAAAATCATTAGTGAAAGTCACAGGCTTACTTTAGCAGAAATTAAGAGGTAGAGTTAACATTCTTTATTACAAAAATCAATACACATTCATACAATCCAAAACTTGCTAATAAATTGTTATTTCTTTTCATATCTACAATTTCCTTAGCCTGGTAAAAGAAAATCACCAACAGATGGCCAAAGCACCATCTTCTGTAACTCAAATCATCTAAACTACACATTCATTTTTATATGTCCCACAATATATCTCCAGTATCTTATACCAATAACTAAACATCAGTTCTTTTACATTTACATAAATTCCATATTTTAACACTATTTGGAGCACAATAACCTCACAAAGATTTTGTCAAAATCCTTTTGGATTACAGTGACTCTGCTTATATTTCACTAACATCTTTGATAGTGAGCCTTCACCAATGCCTTGGCAAAACTTTGCTCATCATCCAGCATCAAACATCCTCACCATCCTTCAGACATATTCCTTTCCAGCAGTTTGGCACACATCCATCCATCATTGCTTTTAACCACTTAATCAGTGTCTACTTCTGCATAGAAGAGCAAGCAGCTCTACTTCTGCCACATCAACCCACGAAGCTCTGAAACCTAGGGGCCTCACTGGGACACAATACCTGCCTAGTTACATCATTTACCAAAAACCTTGGTAGGGTCAACTAGATATGGAAAAGAGTGGCTCCATGTTCCCACCAGGCTATTGGAAGGGTCCAGGTTTATAAGGAGATAGCATTAATTCCATGCTGTATGAATTGGGAAATACTTAAAGAGGTAAGGACCTCCTTGCATGTGAATCAGGATCATAGAGTGACTGAGTTTTAGGCAGCAGAAATGAAGGAACATTTTGTTCAAACAGTGAAAATTAACAAAAGTTAATTTAATGTTACAAATCACAGACATAAGGAGAAAAAGTCTTTTTACAGAAGTGTTTCATGCTGTACTATCTCCTGCCATTGGATATTTCAATTTTTTCTTTTTTTTAGTGAGTAGAAAATGTCCCCAGTTCCTTTACTTTCTGTTGCTGCTTCCGACTCCAAGACCCCTGAGCAGGATAGGCCATGCAGTTTCACAAGCTACTCCCACACTCTACACAAATAGATATCCTCAGACTGCTTCCTCCAAAGCACACCAAGCTATGTGTCCTGTCCATATTCCACTTTTCACTGTGACTTGAAGCCCATTAAAACCCTCTTTGCCAAGCTTTTTCAATAATATTTGTCTATTTTGAGTGATTTTCTGTCACTTTTCCTTAATTATCCTCAAGCGCTAATCATTTTCCCATCAGAAAGTGCTTCCTGTAGAAACTCTCACCTTTTATTTGAGCAATTCTTTTTCTACCAGCCTGCAGAGCATCAACAATCTTCACCAAAACATATCTACAGCCTGAGCCATTTCCTTGCCTTCTATGAAGAGCAAAGAGGTAACGGTACTTTACATGTAAAGGGTTTTTTCAACGGTACATTCTATTAACCTGAAGGATGAATCATACCTCACCATGGCATCATTAGATAAATATAAATGCTGTTTAGAAATAGATAAAAACAAACCTCTGAAAGTAACCTATACAGTATAGAAAGGTAAGCCTAAATAATATAAAGCCCTGAAAGAACAATATTTACATCCATCTGCAGAACATTCTTCTCTCTCCATTAAGATTTTCTGGATGGCAGCCATCCAAACCAATCTGCCATCAATATCAAAAGGATTCTCATTTATCCTTCAGAGAATGAGCCCTATTTCCTTTGCAGAAGATGCAAATAAATTACATAGTAAAATGAATAATCTTTACCTCAGCATCCAACTTAAATGTTAAAGAGCTAGAACTTCTCAGCTCTCTCTTACACATTCCTTTTAACATAATTGTTGGTTCCTTTTCCATTAGAAGACAATTATGCTAAGGAGCTCTTGATTCCATAAACAAAACCTGCTTGGCACAGGCACTGTGACTTTATACTTGTATGCAGTCTATCACACTGATATATGCTTACTGCTGTGAGGAATGAACGATGCAGCCATGTCAACTGGTACCTAGCTATTCCAGCTTTGATACAATCTTATAGTTACACATTGACCTCAGGAAATGCCACAGGAGATCTGATTGTGACATCTATTAAAATTTGAGAATAATGATAGAGCAATGTTAACTATTAATAAATAGCTTTTTACAGCAATGGATAGGAAACCCAGTTTGGAATCTAAAATACTCGTAGAGACAATCAGTGCAATAGAGTGCATACAAGCACATATAATCTCCAAGGTGTTTTGTTTTGTGGTCAAATAGATGCATCTTCTTTTGTTGACTTTTTGTCTGGATGGTCATTTTACTGAAGCATTATTATAAATAACTTGCTTTGAAAAATCAAGGGCTCAGTGGCTAAAACAGTCTTTGGTTAGGGGAGATGTCTACAATTAATATGACTTATAATATTTTACCTTGTTCATATCTAAGAGGCAAAAGGTGAGAACTGACTGTCTGCCTGCAAATGCTGCCAAACCTGAGGCATAAGAAGATAGCTTTCCATGCCTTCATAGAAACACAAAAATGTAACTCAGCCTCTTATGCAGGCCTTCCAATGAGGATGAATGCCACTTTAAAATTTTCTCTTTGAGTCTTTTGGACATGCCTTTAGAAGATGTGTCATCTTCACACTCTGTCCTGCAGCAGATTTCCCTTGCATTTCTTAACTGCAGCAGAAGCTGGGGAAGCTACTGGAGAAATAGCTGAACCTTGTTAGTGGCAATAGTTTAACCTCTCTTTCTGCAGGGTCAAGTTCCTTAGCCAAAGGAGCCTGCTTAAAACTTCAGAGCATAATTCTGTCACCACACGAGATGTGGAGAAAAGGACCAGCCTGTGCCCTAACTGTTCTTGCCATGGGAAAGGTCATGGAAGGATTAGAGCTGAAGACCTTTGGGAGCTATTTACCTTTCCTTCTACTTTTGAGGAAGCAGGAACAATTCGGCCAGTGGGAGACGGTTTAGGGGAAGTTGTGCCCACAAACATCAACCTACCCCTCAGCATGATTTACAAGCTTTTGGATTCCACAAACAGATAATAAGGTGTCAGGACCTAGTGCTCACAGCACTTCTGTGACTGTGAGAAATAGCACAAGTGCATGTACCTTATACCAAATCCATAAAAATGATTTTCTCTCCCTGTACCAAACAGTAGCTTTGTAGATGGACACGATGACATCCAGTCCCACATCTACATAAAATTGGTCACTTGTTTTTATTGATGTTACATGTTTCTTTTTGCATAATTAAAAATACATGCAAGTACTCGTACCTTGATGGTTATTCAGTTTTGAGACTGGCTAATGGCTTATTCAGGCTCCAAGACTGGTGAGAACTTTACTTGTTCCTACTAAATTTATTCGTCCTGAAAGATTTCCAATTAACACTAATATGGAGCTCTGACTTCAGAAGAACAGAAAGACAAAGTGTTCCTGTTTCATTCTCTCCACAAAGGGGTGCAAGAAGGCAGCATCAGGATTCTAATAATTAAGGATAGTTTGGGTACAGTTGTTTGAATTATTTATTGTGAACAAATAACTTTTTATTCAGTTGGTCTTTTTGTATATGCCATTCAAAGTTATCCTAGTTTCCTCAGTGGGTCTTGCACTTGTAAGAATTTGCAGCATAACTAAGAATTTATAGCATAACTCAGGACATAATACCTCCTATTTGTCTAAATATGTACAATGCAGGAACACTATGACCTAACTGGTATAAAAGAAACAATATAAATGGTTAATTTTGTTTTTCAATTATTTCAGTCCCTGTGCTACTTTGTACTGACCATTATTCATGCACATGCCAAGGCTGGATTCAATTGTGTTTCTCTCTCTTCATCTACATGAATAATTTGAATTAGGATTAATGGCAACTATGTTTCTGAAGCATGATGATGTTCTAAACTCAGCCTGCTCTCTAGGTCCTGTTTTCCTTATTAAAAACAAATAAAAAGAAGACAAATACAAGAAAACTAATGAAAACTTACTTTCCCATCATCCTCTTGTGTGGCAGTTGGCTGTCATTTTTTAAATGTTCAATGACTAACATTATACTAAACTCAAAGCCTCCATTTAATGTTTTCAAAGTCTTGGTTATAAGCTATTCTATGAATTCATGGATTTTCAGGAATATGTGTCTGTGTATATTAAAAAGGAATAAGGTGATACTCCTTGAGGGGAAATGTCTCAATGCATTCAAATAATTATATGAACTAGGACAAACAGTTAGAGGAAGTAGACTTCTAAACTTCTTTAGTTATTATCCATTCTTAAATGGAAGTCCAAGAACAATAGTTTTATGTTGCAGCATTATCTCATAACTTATGTATCTGCCCTTCTCATGATTTTTATAAAAGTAACAGAGCACCTGCTAAGAGAATTGTTCCCATCCTGCTTGGAGGAAATAGCAAAGCATTTCCTGAACAATTCAACCAAGAAGGATGTTATTGAACCATACGTTTTAAAACAACCACACATTTTAAAGCACACCTGTGGCTGGCACTGGGAACAGTGTGTGAGAAACTGCAGCTTTGCAAGCAGCTGATGTGCTTTCTCCAAAGACAAGATTTAATAGAAATGCTGAGCTCTTTGCACAGGGGCTCCTGCTTCACTTGGCTTTGATCCTTTGGAAGCTGACGATTCATGGACTTGTACCTACCTCTGTGTAAATCAGGACTATCTCCTTTGAAGTCAACAGATGTAAAAAATGGTGAGTAAAGGAGAATCAAGGCCCAGGGCTGTCATTCCTTTCCCTGTTATTTTTATTCAGGTTAAGATTTCAAACATACAATTGCAATATCTTTTCCTTTTCATTTGGGAAGATGGTTTGAGCTGAACTGTAACAAAAGGAAGAAGAGGTGCAGACTTGCTTTGCAGAGCTGCAGCATGGCACCAGGGCAGGTAGTGGTGGCAGGTTTCAAGCTGTTTCCTGTCACTCTGGATAACTTCTCTCAGCATTGCTCCAGAACTCCTTCTTTTGCTACTTCTGTCCCTCTCTCAGGCAGCAGTAATAATGACACTGTTGATGACACTGTAGTAGAAGACTTCATGCCTAACACATTGTCATGCTTCTAAACCAGAACTGCCTCAACACTGATGGGATTCAAGCCCATACCTTTCCTGGGTCATCTTTGTGACGTCTATGAGCTGCTCTCTTTGATTTGGTATTACACAGCACTACCTCATTCCTAATCTCAAAACTTCCAAAAAATCAGGGAAAACCCCTTATCCAAAACTGCACACTATATTCAAGTACCATATTTTATTTTTACACAAGGATAACCTTTCTCCCAGATTTCAACTGATTATTATGGACCATGCAAAATGCCACAGACCACAAAAGCTACATTTTCAATTGGATGTTTTTATTGATTAATCAGGCATTGAATCAAATATTGTAAAATAAACAGATTTTGTTCATTTAAAAATGTCCAGAAGAATACCACTCATAGTAAACTTGTTTCCTTATAGTCATACAGAATACGAAATTGTTCAAGAAACAAGCAAAAAAAGGAATACCTGACTACCATCAGTTTGTGAGTGTGTATATATGTATGCATATACACAAATTACACACTATATTTGTGCATATGCTGGTGTGTGTGTGTGTACCCATACATATGTGTACATATATACACAAACATATATGCACAAGGAGTACTGACTGATATAACATTCCACTGGAGAAATGTGACTTAGCTCCAAATGAAGTGTTCTGTGTTAAAATAAAAATGGTACAGCAAGGCCTGTAGATAAGAGACCATTCTTCTTTCCATTGGCCAAAATCATGATCTGTCTTTAGACTCACAGTCTATCTATCTTTACAACGAAAGTATGTGGCAGCATTTGGCATCTTCTAAATTCATGGTATTACCTCCATCCAGCTCAGTCTTCACCAGCATTGTATGGCCAAACACTGAACAGTCTTTACATTTTATCCACTACTGAAATCAACTTCTGGATTTAATATTTCTGGCAAAAAAAGAACACACACAGCCTTGCTACATGTACTTTGGTAACATGCCCTTTCCTTTTAGGCAGAAACTTGGCAATGATCCTAATTTAAAACTCTTTTCCTCCTGCATCTTTTATCACTGCTTTGCATCACTCATCTCCTGTAATTTTCATGCCATCTCAGCTACTTCCCAAACATCCCAGGCCAGATTATCTGGGCAATGTACATCAGATTGTATCTGTAACATTGTGTTCAATTATAAAATGTAATGTTTGGGGAATTATTTACTTTTCCATTTTTGAGGGTGTACATTTCCTGATCGTGAAAGACACTATGATAAACACTGCAATTCACTATATGTACACATTTTCCCTTACTTATGGCAACTCTGGAAAGATCAGTGTCTCCTACCTGTGAATGATGGGATGGTGCCTCAGCTAAAGCCAGCAACAGACTGCCAGATTTCCCTCCATTTAATTCAGCAGTTAGCTGAGCATATAAAGGGAAATCAAAGGAACATGGAAAGGCATTTGCTTTCTATCAAAAACAGGAAAAAACCCTAAATAGACATGTATTTATTCCTCATCTTGCTTGTAAGTTGTCTACATCATCATAAGGCAAACTGTAGTATACCTTTGCTACCGGAGAATCACTATTTAATAAACATGATGCTGCGCTTGGGACTATTTTATTTTGGATCCACTAGTGAACAAAATGCACTGAGGACACCTAAAGCATCATTACAAATTACTGAGCAAATCTTTTCTTAAAGCTGGTATTCCATTTATCCCTTTTCTACACAGGCAGATTTTCACCACCTGCATAGTAACCATAAAACACTGCAGAGGAAAGCCATTCTTTTCAAGTTGTCACACGCCTCAAGCATCTCCCAGAATGATCATTTATACATAAGCATTGTAGTAACTAGAAAGAGCTTTTATTATGTAGAAGGAAAATAGAAAAAAATATGCACCTGATTCAGCCTTGAGATAAATTAGGGAAAACCTCTATTGTCTTCACTGAAATTCATCCACCAACACCAGGATGAATGTGTGGCCTGCCCATGCAGATTCCTACTGCTGCTGAAAACTTTCTATTTACTCCTTATTCACAAAGAGAACTATACTTCCAGGACAGTGATAACTATGAGCAAAGTCCAGCTGCAGTGTTTCTCCATACAGCACATGCAAAACAGATTTCCTTGCTTTGCTACAGAGACTACATAGTGTATGACAATGAAGCATTTGTATTTCATTTAAAATCAATGGTAAAGTGGTGTGTGTCTCACTTCCGAGTTGTTGGCTGGGCTTGCTATATTGAACCTTGTAACTTCAGCAATAAGCATCCACATGTCTATCACCAGAACTGTGACATCTTCTCTTACAATCAATCCTTAAACGATGCCATGCTTTATCAAATTAGTCTATAATCAGACCTTGGATCAGCTGCTCTCCTCCAGTGTTGCTGATTCTCAGAGATGATATCAGTCTTTCACATCCTCTGTGATTCTGCATTTCCCAAAGATGAAAGCAAAGCACTGGTAGATGGGAATGTTGCCATCAATAAAATAAATCACCAGATGATTTATCCACTCAATTCTAGGAGATATTCCACGTGTTTTTTATGAACAGAGAGCATGCTGCCCCGTGAACAGAAGTAAATTAAACTTTCTTCTTTTCCTGTATTGGCTAACTCCACTTCCTTACTTGTATATTTTTGTTTGTTTTGCTCTGCACATTCCCACATCCAAAGTAGAACTTAGGAGATCTCACACTGAGTAAGACTAGTAGTAAGAGTAGTAATATTGGCACAACTGAAACCTGAAGTATACTGACTTGTCCACTGTGCAGTCTTCATCCTTTCAACTTCCTGCTTTTATCCACTGTAAAATGAAGTGATGTAAAGGGCTGATGAAACTTTAATTAATATGACCACCAATGTGCAAAACAAGTAAGTCATTTACCAGGTGTCCAATGCAGGCTTTCCCTTATCTGTCTCTCTTTTTTTCCCTTGTTTTTTTTCTGTGTGTTTTTTTCTTTTTTTATAAATAATTTATAAATCTTCCTGTAAGAGACTAAATACAAAACCAAATAATCAAAATCAACTGCAAAAGAAAGTTCTAAGATATTATTAAAGCCACTTGTTGTCCTTCCATACAAAGCACACAGTAAAGATATATTCTTCTATTTCCAGTTCTGGCTGGATTTGGCAGCAACAGCCAGGATGCCACATGGTCTGCCAGCTCTGGGCAAGCTCCTGTGGACAGCCACCTGGCCACCCTGGGAAAATGCATCATCCTACCTTTTGGCTTTTAGCAGTCATGCGAGCTGCTCGGAGGAGTCTAGGTGGTCAGGGATAGGCAAGCCGGTTATAATGGTCAAACACTTATTCCACACAGTGAACGTGGGGCATACCGGCTGCCCAAAAGTAATGTCAAAAGTGTAAAGGTGTAGGGAGTTCAAAGCATCATAAAAAGCAAGGGAGCCGTTGTCATAGTCCAGCAAAATCCCGACGCGCCGGAGGTGAGGTGCAGGCTCGATGGGGATTTCTTTGCTGTTGTGTCGAACCACCCATGTGTTGTTGCAGCGGCAAAGCACCCAGGAAGCAGAATTCTTCCCAATCCACTCGTGCTTTGGTGCTGACTTGTAGGAAATACCAATGGCATACCTGCAAAATAAAAAACAAGTCAGGGAAACAAATACTTCCTGCCATGTTTGTCTCTCAGAAAGGTCAAATGTTAGCCCAGAGGACTCACTGGAATGCCCCAGCCTCTTACTTCTGATGGTTAAGTTCTAATTAAGTGATATTTCACCGCAGTATCTGCACGGAATTAATTAATGCTTTTCCCTCTTTTTTCTGGGTCTGAGAGATCAGCGAGACTTTATTGTCTCTCATACTGTATTTAGTGTGGTTGCTATGTTAATTTTTTGGAGCACTCACCTCTGGTATTCAAAAGGAAGATTGCTGAGTAATCAGCAATTCAAGGTTTAAATCACTGGGCCTCAAATTTCCACTTCCAAACAGATGAAGGCAGAGGAATTCATTGATTTTAAGATACACTGCTATCTGTCAGCTAATCTGATTTCTTATTGCTCCTTTAATATATGGCCGAGAAGAAGGAATGAAAGAGTAAACATCAAAGGACATATTAAAACTCCCATTTTTGCTATTCCTAAATATGTTTTGCCAGATGTTGGTGTGGTTTTTAGATTCAAATTAGCATGTTTGAGACTGGGTTTTGTGCCAAGTGAAGCAATTGTAGGTGAAGACATTTGCTCTGCAAACCATAATTTCTGGCAAGATGTACAGGGTAAAAGTCTGTGAAAAGGTTCTCATTAATGGACACTAAGGGCAAATACCTGATTTCACATACACAACAGAAATGTAAAAGTTCCTCACGTTCTAGAGACACTGCAGCATTTGTTGAGCTTTCAACCAGCTGAGATTAATGTGCTGTAAATTACTCTATTTCCATTCCTTAGCACTGGCGCAGGCAAATAGCATTTGTCTTGTTTTAGACAGTGGGAATACCTGAGGTCCTTACTGATTTTTCCACTCCACTAACTTCAATCATGATTGTTGACTTTGAATCTCAAAGGATGATATCTCTTCCACTAGCTAAAAGGCCCCTGAAATCTATCTGTTTCCTTCCCCTTGGTTCATACCCTGGAGCACAGACCTACAGCTCTGTTACCGAAACTTGATCATCAAATTGTCCTTGCGTTTATTTTTCTCTCTTATTAAATGACACTAAGATCTTTCACATTTAGTAAAGAAATGATCACATTTAAAAAATTTGCTCTTTTGTATAAACAGGATGAAATTTTCTGAGCTCCCCAATTCACTAAAACCTTAAAATGTACTGTGTGTGGGGTCAGAAAACAACCATTCCCAGCCATGGAGTAAAAGCCCTGTGAAGGCTGCTAAATATAAAGATGATCTATCTGTCAGCTATAGTTCCAGATCCAAAAGTGCTGGAGATTGGAAAAATAGTCTGACAAACTATGCGGAAGTATATATTTGTCCTGCTCTTGTACTGTTCCTCATGCCTCTGTTACTGGTCTCTATCAGAGAAACTGCACCAGGATCTGCAGTGTGACAACTAGTGATTCTTTTCACGTATATTTTCATATACTCACCACGTACTTCCGCTTATAACCACTTCCCAGTAATGCCGCCCGCTGTCAATGAACACGTTGCCAGCTACTCCATAGCTCCCTTGGCTCGTGAATCGCTCTGGTGTGTGGCTCTTCTTGGAGGATGTTTCATCACGTTCCACTGTCAAGTTATCATGAGACACTTTCAATTTTCTATGAGCAGATTTGGGGTCCAGTTTAAATGGCTGACCTATAGACACAGAGATAAAGATGGCAGAAGAATGTTTGGCTTTGACTTTGAAAAGGAGAGTGGATTAGCAAACCTCTAAGAAGACCATAGGATTACATAACTATATTGATCTTGTCCTCTGAGGCATTCTTGAGATAGACTAACCTATTCTATTCCCTGCAACAGCTAGCTTGCATTGTCAGTTTACTGTCAATCTCATTGTGCACTAACTTCCCCATGTCCATAATCCCTGAAAAGAGCCCTGCATAATCATCATGCCATTATCTCTGACCTAGAGGTAACCTGACTACTCTAATTCTTGCATGTAATTGAAACCAATATACATGCTAATAAAGGTCTGAGGGTTGCTTTTTTCACAGCATATTAGATTTAGAATAAATTGCATTCTATTAATTCTCTAGGGATAAAGCTCCATAATAATGTCTTCATTGCTGCTACAAAATTATCATTTCAAATCCCACAAAACGAGTTTGAAAATCAGAAGCAGCACTAGCCTTGTCTGCTTGTTCACTTACAGCTTTATTTATAACAAGCACCGTCAACAATTCAGGATCCCTTTGGAAGGATACCCATGTGGTGCTGGATACTGCTCATTAAAAAGAAGGAAGTGGCCTGTAACTGTAACAAATAATATGGTGTAAAAACATTACTGAGGCTGTTGCTCTTGGCAAGTATCTTCAGCTGTAGCACAAGGTTTGTAGACAATAACAGGAAGCTTTTTGGTAAAGCAAACCCTGCAGATACATAAAGCCCACTGCAATTATGACAGGCTTCCTCATTGTGTCAAAAAGCAGAATGATTGTTTACCTTCACAGCTATGAAAGTGTGACTCCACAAGTGGCCCAGCAAGGCCCTTTTCCCTCCTTACTATCTTTCGTATGAAGAGGAAAGAGATGCAAGTGGAAGATTTGATGACATGCATGAAAAATAAAAACGAGCTTGATCATGAGGTCTGTGTGAGGCACTGACACGTGCTTCAAATGAGATGTAAATTGTTCAGACTTACCTACTTTTGCAATGTGTACTTAGTTACATATTATGACTAAATATAAAATAAATCCATTGGGAAGTATTTGGGGGCACATTTTACCTGCTTTTCCTTACCACTTAGTAACAGTGAAATACCTATGGCCTGCCTCTCTAATAGGTTGGCAGCCTCTGTGTTGCTGAAGCAGTGCCTGAAGGATGTCTTTCACTGTACTGAATTGTATCTGGTGACGTAATTTCTCACAGTCACCCAAGAGATTGCTTTTGTGCCACACTGGGTCACAAAGAGACAAAAGGATAAAAGACTATAATTTCTAGATGGGTCCTCTGGTTACACATTTACTTGTAGGTTTCTAGATTAACAATATGCAGGTTCTTGGTAGAAGATGTGGGCTACGTTTACACAAAAATACAAGTCAGGTTAGTAGCAGAAAGGAGAAAATCACAAACACTTATGTGCCATTTCCTGCAGCCTCCTTCTTGCAACTTTCAGCATCACCCCTCCTCAAGCACCCTCTGCTACAGTAAACAGGTTTCAGAGGGTGCACAAATCCCAGTGTTGCCTTGCTGGTGATCAGAGCTGCCTGTGATGACTACATGACAGATGGAT
This sequence comes from Bucco capensis, assembly GCA_013396975.1. Taxonomy (NCBI): domain Eukaryota; kingdom Metazoa; phylum Chordata; class Aves; order Piciformes; family Bucconidae; genus Bucco; species Bucco capensis. Next base: position 352,179 of record VWZO01018719.1, on the reverse strand, counting down.
TGGCTGGGACACAAGAAGAAAAATTTTGAAAATCAGTCTTTAAATTGCTATACTACATCTGCTAATAATTTGTGAAACCAACTTTTTTTCTTTGAAGTGGGATGTCTGACTACTCTACCACCTTGCTGAACTCCATAAAAAACTGAGGGGGATGGAGTGAAGTTTTCCAGTGTCCTAATGAAGACATAATTTTGGAGGATAAAATCAAACTAGCAATTACCTTGTGGACACTATATAAAAAGTAAAATGGCTTATTGCAAACTTAAGAGGAAAAAGAATAGAGAGGACATTAAAACAAAACCACAAAAGTGTATTTTTAATCATTTCACAAGTAATGGCTCTGCTCCTAAATGATATTTCCAGTGACCAAACCTCAGATGCTTCTCTTAAAAAAGTAAAAAGTAATTTCTATGCTACTGAAGACTGGCAATCTTGGATTGAGTTAAATAGATGGCTTTTATTGTGGGAAGTACTTTAAATAAATTAAACTGCTCTGTGTTCTTCTATCTTCTAAAGATCAAACCTAAAAAGGAAGGCGGGAAAGGAGAAGAATGCATGCGTGCCGGATCTCACGTTACTCACTGTTTGTCTTGAGCTTGCCAGGCTCACTGCTTCTGCTGCCTGCTTGATTAATGGCCTTAACAATGAAGATGTACTTAGTGCCACTCTGTAACCCGTGCACTGTGTAGTGGTTTTGTTTGATATTGGGAACAATCATCCAGCTGTCAGCTGAGTTGCATAAACCTGCAATTTCAAACAGAGCACATCAATCATTCTAAACACTTTGTAACGGAGGAACATTTAAAGCACTCCCAAGCACCCAACAACCAATATGAATTTTGCTTCTGTACCTTTTAAAGTGTTTAAAGTGGTGACTTTACCGAGTCACTACTTAATGTCACTAACTCATTTCATCAGCCCTCAGCCAAGGTACCTTTTAAGTTCTTGCTATGTGAAGCCAACCATGAGAAATAGGCATTTAAGAAATGACTCAGTGGAGGCATGAGCAGTCTGAAATTTTTCATATGCCAGCACAAGGAATTCTTTATTGCTTAAGAACTAGAGGATTACGGAGATCACATCAATCTACTGTTTGGATTAATGAAAGTTTAAGCCTCCAAAAACTAACGCAAAGCAGTAAAGCTAGGAGAGCTGGGGAGGTACTTTTGCTGACAGTCCCCAGGTATGCATTCTTCAGGACCTGAAGCAAACCATCGGAGGCCAAATGGGGTAGAGCATGGGGTTCAGAGCAAGCTTTGGCTCTTACAATCCAATTCTAAGTGAGTAAATTCAACGGATGCAACTGTTTGATTTATGTCCTTATGGTTAGATGTCAGCTAGGAAAAAGGTGGATAATTTTCCAGTTACAAATTTGTTTGGTTATGTTGGATGCCTACCATAGAAGTATAATATGTAGGAAGTCAGTAAAATGAGCGAGAATTAAAGAAAAGGCACACTTGTTCTGTAGCTGAACTACCACATTGATTTTTCATTGAGACTATCACTTACCTGACTTATAATACGTGCTATTGCAAAATAAATCTTAAAATAAAACAAAATGAAGCACTAGATTTACAGGCAGTCCAGGATGACCAAGGAGTCCTTAACTCAGATGCCTCTGATGCAGTATCAATATATAGAGGTCCTGGAAGTGTCTTATCCTTCCACAACCATGCTTTGAAAGCAAAGATCTATGACATACGTAAGGTATATATAAACAAATCCTTTCACAGTCACAGAAATGCCCAGATTCTTTGCTAAATCATCTTGAAACTAGATTTGCATTAGTTATTACAACTCTCTGAAGGGCATATTTTTCAAGCTTGCATTACACTTTTTATGAAATCCTCCAGAGGCTGATTGCTCCTTATAAAGTATAAAACTTGGATCTCAATAGGTATATGAAGGACTGTAAAAGTACAGTTTGCTATGAATCTCCTCTGCAGTGTATCCTCTCCTTCCTGTGTGGATTTATAAAACCCCAACACTTCTAAGTATGTAAATAGAGTAAATTATTATATTATTAAATAATCTAGTTAATGGATAATTTAGATTTCTGTATATAGAAGGCAGAGCCACTATAATTTTAGGTATTATTACACCTTGGCTTCTGCTACTGGGGTTAATGTCAAAACATTCACAAGCAGGTGTACATTCATTCCATCTGACATTGAACAAAGAGCAGAGTTGCTGAGTTAGGACCTTACCTGCCCTAAAATCTGCACAGTCAATAGAGAGTGGGGAATCCTTCCTCTAACCTGACTCATGCCATGCTCTTTGATGACACAAGACACCTTGGGTTTCATTTCTTTGTCCTTCCAGTCTTAGGCATCCCAGACTACTAGTGTATGATACATACTGGATGTGCAGTGACTGACCCATTTACTTTGTTTGACAAACCTTGTTGCCCTAATAAGTTTAGCTTGTGCCTATGCTCCAAGGGCTCAGTGTTGTGTCCATGTGCTTTATGACTGTAGCTATTTAATAACAGGCTTTAAATGGAACTTTGATTCAAAAATCTTGGGAATGAAGCTTTGATGGTCTCAAACCACAAGTCCAAAATCCTTCAACACAGAGAATAGCAACTAGTGACAGCCAAGTTAAGCTTTCATATATGAAAGAATATTTTGCCGCTGCATCGAAAGAATTTGTCTCCAGTTTTGCCCTGCCAGGACAGCCTTTCCTCTCTAAATACAAACAAAGATGATAAAGTTCAGGGAAACAAGTAAGCATCCTGGTAACATGGGCATGTGAGGGTAGGATTTGCCTCCCAGCTTCCCACCAGTAGCAGCAGGTTAAGTGGAAAAACACACATCTCCTCACTGATCCAGCAGCAGGAGCTAAGGGTCTCCTATTGTATCCACTCCTAATCCAGGCTATATTCAGGTGTCTGGTTTCAAAAACCCAGGGCTTTTTACAGGGTTATGCAGGTGGTAAAACAATGTATTTTAAAACTGTAGCCTACAAAAATGTAGAGAATTTAAATTACATCCTGGAATGGTACAGTGAGCACAATGATGTCTGTAAAGGATGTGTGAGTTTTCAAAACAAGTCTCTCAGAGTCTGGAGGTAATAATTTGTAAAGCTATTTCCCTGGTGTTGGCTGGTGATGCACTTCAAAAAACAGATGGGAAAAATCCCAAGGTGTAAATCCTCCTAGAATTTACACTGGCAGATTTTAATAAAATATATCTTATTGAAAACTGGAAGAGGAGCATAGAAGTCATGAGAAGGTTATTTAATCTCTTGAGTATTTTAATTATTTTTAAATGCTTTATTTAAATAAATGATTACCAATTCAAATTGGTGGAACAAATACAGTAGGTGAAGGTAACAGATAGCTCTCCACCCCTACTCTGCATTCCCACGTGAAAGAAAATAATATATGCAGGATTTCTGCAAAACACATGGTCTTTTTTTTTTTTAAATACATTATTTTTATACTTTTTAAGCAGAAGGTTTCTTGGTTTTATCCTAATTTGCTTTTATGCCATCAAATGATACTCACCAAAATCCTCAGTAGCAACCTGAAGAGTTTAAGCAATCTGGTTTTAATCAATTAAAAACTTCTGGAAACAGGCAAAAGCTAGAATATCCAAAAATAAATTGGAGAATCATAAATTCACTGTTATTCATGGAAGCTTAGGCTCCTTCTTTTCTTAGATCCTTCAACAAAATTTTATCTTATCTCAAAGGAAGAGCAACCATGTGACACTGAAAAGGTTTTAACAGCACATTGCATCCTCAAGACAGAGGTTTTTGGTATTTAGCTGATTAACTAACCTAAACTCCATTTAACAGGAAGGAGAGTTATTTATTGCTTTTTGTCTCAAAGAGAGAGACTTTTTTTCATGAAGACTTCTTGCATTACAGCTAACTGGGTGTTTAAATTTTCACCTTCCTGAAGCACACTAAAGCAAATCCATGATGTTAAAAAAATGCATACTCAATAAATACTTGGAAATTTATTGAAATGAGATAATGAAATTATAATGCACGTTAGCTAGCTAGTGACAAAGTCGTTCTAAATGCCTTTTACAATATTCAGATTGCAGGTGATTAGCAGCCTCTCAGAAATGCAAATGTGTGAATGGTATAACTGAGAACAACTGCTTCAGTAAAAAAGCCTCCTTAATTTAAAGTTCTGTATTGCTCTTATGAGCAGAACAGGGCTGCCAAGCATTTAATAGCCAAGCACTTCGGCCACATTTGGAAATAATCTTTCCTGTATGAAATAGGATTCAAAATGAAATACTCTATTTGGATCTTTTCCATCAAATGTTAACTCTCCAATTTTTCAGTTAATAAAAAAGAATATAGTTGATTATACTGGATAGAAAATACACTAGAAAAACATAGCATTGCTTGTTTTTGTTACTGAATTCTTAGCAATCTCTGAGTGATATATGCCTCTGGTGGGGGACATGTACTGAGGAGTGGAAAGTGCAGTCAGTCTGGCTATGTGGTTTTAAGAAACAGATTCCAACATAACAGGCTCCATTAGCACTGTAGGTGGGTATGTATGCAAAGTGATTCCTAATGTCTCAGGGGGAAAAAGCTTGTTAGTTTAATGCAGTACTCTGGCTACTCCCTTGTGAGTAATTCATAGCTACAAAAAACACAGAACTGAACACAATCAGTGAACCTGTTTACATTATCTGCTACGGGGAATACACAATACCAATGGAAACTTTGGGGGATATGACAGAGAAATAAATGTAAAAACTAATTATGTGCAACTGCATACAAATGCCATAAATAGAAAATCTGTGCTGATCCCCAAATCTATTCCATTAAAAGAGGATTTAAAAAAATTATTACCTAGCTTCAGCTCATCAAAACATGAAGGCTGCAGCACAGTGGCTGCTAACATCTCTTACAGTGAAAATAGCTCACTCTGTGTTCAGCAACACTAATAAGGTACACTCCAATATCCTTGGGACAATCTTGGGAAGTCATTTATAAAAGTTGGGACAGTAAACCCTTTTCCAGGAAAAAGAGTTATTATCCAACAAAGTGAAGAAACATCCAAGTAGTGTTCTGAGTAAAATCAGGACATTAATGGGAAAATCTCCAGTACCACTGGAAGTTGGAGTGAACTGTGATAATCTTCTGTGTTAGAAACCTGGGCAGATCTGTAGCAGTTAGCTTTGGCAGAAGCAGCTCCATTGGAGGTGTTCAAGTCTACATTAAACAATGAGATTTTAAAAAAAGCTTTACAACATATACTTCCACATATATTTATATATTCATCCATTTAATTTGGATTAACCTTATAGCTTTCAATTAAATTGAAACTACTACCAGCCAGGATATTTGTGCAAGAACCAGCTGCATTAAAAAAAAAAAGGCCAGTTCTTTATTTCTACTGTCATTTTTTTCCAGAGTATTTTGTAAACAAAGTTTCTTACAGTGTTAATTTGTTTTCTCTTCCAACTTTTAATGACACTGGTTTTTAAGCAATAAAATGAAAGCTAAGCTCAATCTGCACATTGAGCACTTCATGCTGTTCCCAAAAATTATCATATTGCATGGAATGTAGACTAATTGATATATGTTTTGTAGATCAAAGCTTTCACCTCCACATGAGAAACCTACAATACAGCCTAAAAATGAAATACCTTGTTATTTATTCACTAGGCAAAAAGTAAAACCCCACATCGCAAAGGTGTGGAAATGGCACAACTTTCTACTGCCAATAACTGACTTGGATGAAGTCTCTTAGCATAAAACCATAGATCAAAATGGGTTAAAAAACAAGCAGTGTACTGTGTTACCATTAAGTCCTTTCTGCTTAGTAGTGATTAAGCAGGGAAGCCTTTCCTTTCTTGTCTACCTTGCTCCAATGTATTCAAAATTACTATTAGACTTGTTACCCAGCTTGCTCAGACATAGGAGCATGTATTGAAATTTACTTGTTTTTTCCAGCAGCCTTATATTTTACACAAATCCTGTTAACAGACTATACTTACACCTTTGGGAGTATGTGCTGATTTTACTCTTCAAAACCTCTAATTAAACAGGACTCCTACAACTACCTGAAATCATTCTGAATTTCAAAGTCTTTTGAAATCATTATTAGTTCAGATCTAAAATTTTGGCTTTAAATCTTCCTAAAAATATCTTTTTCCTTTTGTTCTCAACATAAGTATCATCATTGGACTTGATGATCTCGGAGGTCTTTCCAGCCCGATCGATTCTGTGATTCTGTGATATGAGTACATTTATATTTAAAGGCACTTGGTTTACAGAGAAAGCATAAACAGAACTAGGAAGGAGAAGGTTTATACTTACTAACAACATTAGCTTGTCCAGTGAAGATAGTGTACTGCAGCTCATAGGAGACCACACTGAATTCATCATCTGAAGTCCAGTGGACAGTAATAGTGTCATAAGAAGCTGTACAGAGCTCTTCTCGAATGGTGGGTGGATTGGGAGCTGTGAGATGATACAATACAAGAGGCTTACTGACACAATAAGTAAAGGATTTCCCTTCTCACCTGGGATTAGGGGCTGCATCTGATGTGTGAGTTTGCAGCTGTACCATCCAACACACTTTCCAACACCTTTTTGCTAATTCCAGTAGTAACTTTGATTATCAATGAGTTGTTGCAAAGGAATTCTTACTATTATCATAACCACCTAGGAACTCCAGGTTAGAAACTATTTTGTATTAAAATAGCTTTAGTTTCAGATGCCCTAGTGCAAGTGATATGTTGCCAGTTACATTAAAATGGTTAAATGGGTACTACTGATGCATTACTTTTTCTATGAATGTTCTGAACATCACCAAAAAATTGTCAATTTCACTGACACATATATCAAGAGGGAGAGTCAACAACACTCTTCACTGTTGACTTGAAAGCAGTGTTTGCCTAGTTGGCATAAGTGGTATTTAAAAAAATACAATTTTGGCAAAGCCTCCAAACACTCATATATTCATGCTCAATCTTCTCTGAGTTAATTTTTATTTCCTAATTATCCTTTCTAATACAGATGTGTAGAATTATTTGGCTATACACTCACTTTTTCTTCACCTTAGATAAAGAGTTCTTATCATATCATGACTGAATGGCTATTATAACCTAATTTTCCATGTCACTGCTAATTGAGTAATTCTAGAAAACAAAGAAAACACTTTGATAAAAAGAGTTCCACTTCTCTTAATCAAGAAGTAAGGTCTCTCTGTCACAAGCTATACATTCTTCTCCCATATTAACATATAGGTTTGTTTTAAAGACCTATTTAAAGAAGGGAACTTGAAGCAAACTTCTTAGATCTTAATTTTCCCTGTTTGCATTCTTTACAAAGCCAAACTCCTAAGTAAGAAACAAATCAGTCTTTCTTTGAAAGACTGGTGACTCTTCCTGCACACTTGGCTAGGTGGGAGCTTCATTCCTAATCATCTGCCCTACATGACACCATCATGCAAAAAAACCCCAAACCCAACTGTTCTTAATAGTGTTCCTCCCAGCTGTCATGCAGTGAGGAAGGAGGGCAATCAAGCTGAAACAACAAAAATATGCCTGTATTAAAGGAAAGGGAAGGCAACTTGAATGGTATTTCTGCTAGCAGCTGTTTAACTTCTGTTAGACCCAAATAACAGCCTCAAAAGAAGGCTCTCTGAAGGAATTCCACCTTTATTCCACTTTTGCAACATCTTATTTTTATGAAACATCTATTTTACTTTCTATTAAGAATTTTTGTAGTTCATGTCCCTAGTTTACTGATATATATTCCCAAGGATTAAAGTGCAGACATATTTCCAAGCAGCCTCTTTCAACCAAGGGGCATAAGGAAATGTTCAAATGTGTTTCATGATACGACTGTGATTTGTGATGCTCTAAATATTGTAGCAAGGAAGCTTACCAATGCTTTTTTCTTTTTTTTTTTTTAAACTCAGCAGAGGAACCCTTGGGACAGATGGCTATTAATAAAGAGAGAGAGAAATGAACTAAAATAAGAACAGTCATCCAGAAGGGGAATATAAACAAAAGGAGGAGAAAACCCCTGCAATCTTATAGAAAGTGCTGCAGTTTCAAGGTTCTGTATAACTGAAGCAAACTATTGTGAGAGCTATACAGTACTAGAAGAGGCTTCATTTTAATATTTTGTTTGTCCTTCAAAGGTTAAAAAAAAAAGAAAAATATTAATTACAAATATACAAATTGCTCCTTTTTTCTGGTGTACTAGTATTCAGCTGAAGTCTTCCTCAGTCACCACCTGCACCTAAGAGAGCAAAGCCTTTTACTTGAAAAAGGTATTTGTTATTACTGGAACACAACCAGTAAATAGTAATTGATGGAAAGCAACAATTAATGAATTTTTAATATACTGTAAACTACATTTTAACAGCACCTAAGTGTCTTCAATTCCTTTGAAAATGACAGCCTAAGTTCTCTCTTCATATGCACACCTGGCTGACCTTATGGCTGGAGCTTTACAGACCTTCATGTAATGAGAAGGACAGAAAAAAAGAGATTTGACTTAAGCAGGACACCTTCTTCCTTGCTCTTGTGATTAACCCACACCCACTTGAGACTATACTGCATGAAACTCAGCTCTTCAGTGCACTCATTTCATAAACTACTCAGAGCAAAATATACCTGCTTGTCCTGCAGATAGGCAGGGAAATGTATATGTAAATACTGTTATGACTTTCAAAATTCATCATTCCACAAACTGCCTTAAAGAGTGTAAGTTCATAACGAAATTAAAAAGATTGACCTTAATCAGTTATCTTCATTATTATTGATAGCGTAGGATTTGATTATCAAATTTAGTATTACTGCTGCTGAGTTCAGGTGTCACAAGGAGAGCTCTACAGAGACTCCAGAATGATCTCAAGACTGCACCAGTAACTTCACCCACTTGGCCTTGACTCAGATATGCTCCACCACTGCTCAGGATGAGGAAGCCCAGCATGCTTCCAGCATGGTACTGGAAGACAGAAAGCCTCATATCCACCTTTTGGTCCTGTTTCCCCATGGAAAAACAGTGATTGCCCATAAGCCTTTCCAGCCCACTTCAGAGTGAGGACGGAGCACTGCCTCACAACCAAACAGGACTTAAGTTTGACAACTGATTTTGTTAATACTCTTAGTTATTAGCAGCCTCCTGTCTGCAAACTGCTCAGGGAGAGCTGAAAAAAAATGTGACACTGGACTGAATCAGCATGCAGGGATTTTAAAGGCACAGTTACATCAGATGTGAATACAAATTTTATGTATTAATAGCATGTCATACACGAGTTGGCATCAAGAGCTCAGTCATACAACCACCTAGACATAGTCTTTGGGTAGACTAGAACTGTTCAAAACCAACTGAATGAGATTACACTCAAAGCATGAGATTGAAGTGACTAGAGGTGCTTTTTGATCTTTTAATACTGAAAATGTTGAGGAAAGACAGGTTATGAGGATTTCCAGAATGAAGTTATGTTTCCTGTGAAAACATTGCTGGCATATGCTAGGCAATATGTATTTCTTTGTGCAGTCATAGCTAAAGTGATGGATGAAGAAAACTTATCATTATTTCAGATCAGATTTCTAAATCAGGGCAATTTGCAAGGTTGAAGAATAGATGCTCCTGCAATTGATTGATTCAAAGTATTAAAACACAGAACACATAGTTTTGATTTGCAATGGATACATCAGTAATATTGTGCAGAGAGTGTGCAGGTCCTATGCATTGCCTGGATCTAGCTGGATATGTGTTTAGAAATAGATAAGTTCCAGATGAAAAGCTTGAGCAACTGGCAAGATAAGAAAGCTTTCAGAGGACATCAAGCCTAGACATACAGAGAACAGTCAGAGGAAGATTACAGGTATTGTTTTAATATACTGAGCTTGATATCTCAATGTCTGGCTGGCAACTCTCAGAAAGGTATCAGAGATTTTCATTTGGATAGCAGAAGCTTTGGACAGACAGCTGCGTAAATTATAAGCACAAACTCGTTAAGTTTGTGTTTGGGAAAGAAATAGCCTAGGAAGAAAAACAACTTTTTAGCAAATTTTAACATGCCACATAGAAAACTGGTGCTGGGGAGACAGATGGTGAAGAAGATATGCTAAATAGTACACTGGGAAAAACCAAAGGAGAAGAAAATCTCCAGAAGACAATCAAAGTCAATTGTTTCGAAGGCAACTGACAGCAGAGAATGAAGCTGGAATATAGGCATTTTATTCAGAAGCAGTACAGATGATGGATATAAGATAGCCTCAACTCACAACACAGATGCACTACTAGGATTTACAAATGGTCTTCATTTTACTTAACTGTGAAATATGATAAAAGTTAAGCCCAATTCACTCTGTCACACAGTTTTCAGTTTAAGATCTATGAAGATTCCATGCACCAATCTGAAAGTGGTAAAATAAAATAAATCTTCCTCTAGAGTTTCTGAACAGCAATAGAGAATAATCAAGTGCATTTGACTCTTGAGACTACACATATCCATTACATATATACATATATTTCCATAAATGTATTTTAATTGTCTGCATAGGATGCATTTTCTACTCAGACAATTCAGACATGTGTTTTGGATCTTGCCATTGCAGCCATATGCTATTTATTAATGTGAAGAAAAATAGTACAAAGATAGAGCCAGCTAAAACTGTTTTTCACTGGATAAGGTAGGAAGAAGGCAGAGAAGGAGCTGTGTAAATGACATAGCCAGCATGATGAACCACAGAAAGGATCTTTGTAACAAGACTACTCCTCCTTTTTGTACAGATATAACCTTAATTTTTTACAATGCACAGCAATTAAAGTGATATTAATACATGAAGTATAAAGAGAAGACGACCTGGGGGGGTGCAGGACTGCTAGATAGAATTCACCTTGTATGACTTAAAAGATCTAAACCACAATTATCTGTATTTGAATGAGCCTCTTTAGGCTCTCCTTGGAGCCAACTGGGAGAAACAGGCACCTTAAGAATGGAGTCATCTGACATATATATGGTTTAAAATGAGGTTGTTATTCCTGTTCTTTGACTATAAAGGACGCTGAGACTGATTGCTGCCCTGTGCATGCAGACAGCCTTGCTCTTACCAATATTAATCTACTCACTTATTAATAGAATAGTTTGCATTGGAAGGAACCTTTAAAGGTCACCTAGTCAACCCCACTGCAACAAACAGACATCTAGATCAGGTTACTCAGAGCCTCATCCAGTCTGACCTTGAATGTTTCCAGTGACAGGGTATCTAGCACTTTTCTGGGCAACCTGTTCCCATGTTTTACCACCTCCATTGTACAAAATCTCTTCCTTGTATCTAGTATCTTGTATCTTCCCTCCTTTAGTTTAAAACCATTATCCCTTGTCCTATCACAAAAGGTTCTACAAAAAAAGTCTGTCCTTTCTGAAAAGCTTCCTTTAAGTATTGAAAGGCTGCAATAAGATCTCCTCGGAGTCTTCTCTTCTGCAGGCTGAACAACACCAACTCTTTCAGCCCTTCCTCTGAAGAAAAGCCAAAAGCCAGCTCTCTGCACCGAAAAGTCCCAGTGGTTGGCAATGAGGAGACTCTGCAGTCTCACATTTTTCTGAGACAACATGGGTATATCTCCTGCAAACTAGGCTAAGAGAACAGGCCCAGGAAGTGTTTTCAAGTGCTTTTCAGACAATGCTTTGTGCCCTTCATTGCAAATTCTTGCTGTTAACAGCAAATGCTTAAAGACCTTGCAAAATGAAAGCCTACCCCATGTCTCTTCTGTTTTCAATTGAACTGGAATGAATTGTTCTAATTCTGGCATTGAAATCAAAACACCCTAAATTACAGTAATTTGTTTCTCTTTGTGAGTCATTACATACTCTGAGATTGTACATGACTCAGGCCTTCGGTAAGGGTCTAATCCTGTGGGCTTCTTCAAGCCAAACCTCTCAATTAAGTGAGCTGGGGCTCTGCTGAGAACCCATCCCACGTCCTGACACAGAGCACACTGCATGCTCTCTTGTCCCAGGCAAAGCAAGGTCCTCCAGTTCTGTCACAGGGGAAATACACAGCATCACTGGCATGAGAACTCATCTTTCACTGCTGAACCCTTGATGCTGACTGCTTGAACAGCTTCTGGTTGCTCTTGGGAAATCTGCAAGGCTGCAATCTGCTGCAGTAAGGAGGCAGCCCAGAGGGAGAGGTTAACACATGGAGCATCCATCCCCTGGTAAATGAGACTTGGTCACTGCTCTCCCTCCTCTGACTGCTCCAGGCTGACCTCCAGCTGTTCTTTCATTTCACTCTGCTGCAGTGGCTTTTAAGCATTTCTCATTCCCACTTGCCCACACCCTGCTGGGCAAAAATGCAAGGGGAGGAGGTAGGAAATGCATCCCAGTTGTGCTCTGTAACACCTAATACTCCCTGGGACATTCCAGGACTGTTGGGGGTCATATATTCAGGATTAAGAGGGAGAGCATATTGGCTTTACGTGGCAAAGTATCAGTAGCAGTTGGGCTGCAGGGGTAACTTCTGTGAGAAAAGACCAGGAGCTGAACCCATGTGGAACACAGCCAGTTCTACAACAGACCTGCAGCTGCTCAGAGCTCAGCTCATCACTGATTCTGGTAGTGCCTCAATGATAACATATTTCATTCTCCTGTGCCACTTAGGGGAAGAAAGGAGAAGAGTTGGGACTGAAGTTGAGCCTGAGAAGAAGGATGGGGTGGTGGAAAAGTGGTTTTAGCCTTTGTTGTTTTTTTTTTTTTTACTTCTCAGTATCCTACTTTTACAATTAATTCAAAATAAACTACATTAATCTTCCCCAAGCTGAGATTCTTTCCCCTGTAGCAGTAATTGTTCAGTCATCTCCCTGTCCTTATCTCAACCTATGAGCTTTTCATCTTATTTTCTTGCTGAGGGGGTGGAGTGAGAGTGTACCTTGGTGGGTATCTGGTAGTCAGCTGAAGTTACCTGACCACAGAGAGAATGAAGAAAATCCTATCACTAGTATTTTATGAGGAACATATTATATTAGCACCATGAGAAAAAAAATACCTGTAAGGTAATCAAGGCATTCCAACAGTTTCTTCTCTCTGGTAAAATCAAGTGCGAAAGTATCAAAAGTATCATTGAGATTAATTTCAGGAATTAGAACCTGAGATGATGCAGTTGCCATGGAAACCCTATAATGAAAAGAAAAAGTCTTTTAGCATGCAGAACACAATAATTTTCACATCAAGGTAGGACCTGATAATTGTGATTGTTACCACTTTTCAAAAAGCTTCTCCTGCCACTTCTATTTTTGTGAGTAAAATCTCCAGTAGAAATCTCTTATTACTTAGGTTTTGCCTAACATGCAGTGTCAGATTACTGCTTAAGCAACAATGTATTTCAAATTCTTCTTTCTAGTCACCCATTGAATCAAGGTAGCAAAAGTACCACATTGATCTGTGTTTTATGCAATCCTGACAGATGCTGCATCTTTCCCAACACTTCTTTTCCCAAACAATTTCTTGCTCCAGGCATTTCTTGGCACTGCTGTCCCAAAGGCTTGGTGCAGATCCCCACTCCTCCTCAGCAGTTCAGCACAGCACACTGCTGTTAACTTCAAAAAGCACAGGGGGGAGATAAAACAAACAGATGTCTGCATAGTTTATTTTAAAAGGCTTCCCCCTGCAAAGCATGTATGCACACTTATATTTCCTCCAAAACTGAAAAGTTTTCTTGCCTAACTCATCTCAGGAGCTACATCCACTCTTTGTCCAGCTGCACTAATATAAAGAGATGAGCTTTCCCAAGAAGACTGCCATTAGCCTGGATTTTTCAGATCCTTCAGTCTGTTATCTCAAAATACATGTTACTAGAGAGCTGGACACAAGATATGTTTACAGAAAGTTCATTTTGTTTAAGCAAAGAGATTATTAAACCTCATGTTATACAATAGAAATTAGATAATAGTTTCAGTTTGGAGGTAAACACACAACCATGCACACAACATAGGTCAGTTATCCATCATTCATGACACATGACACATCAAAATATTGTGATTGCTTCAATTAACGTGTCTCTGTAGACAGGACTCATATGGCTCCAGGACAAATGGAGAACTACCAAGAACTGTTTTCATATATTTCTTGTGCAGTATTTTAGGAAAATACTGCTAGGAAAGTAAAAAACTGACCTGCATATCTCCCTTCCTTCAGCAGTTTCAAACAGAGAAGGTTTCCTAGTCAATAATTCTTCATTTTCAGCATTGCTTCCCTTGCAACTTGTCAAGGGTTACAATTGGGCCAACCACTAATCTAGTGATAGATGTTCTCTATTAACCCTCTTTTCCCCCACTCCAGGAAGGAATAAGGGAATTAACAGAGAGAGACAAAGATGTGGATTTGAAACCAAAACTTAAACTAATTTAATGAAAATAATAACAATAACATAATACCAAACCTAAACCTTCCTTGGTGGCAACTACATCACCATCACCACTGATACTGTGGCAGAAGGACTCACCAGCAGACAGAAATCAGACTCAGGAGCCGGATCCCAAAACTGGAATCAGGAATTCTTGGATTGAGATCAAAGGAAGGACAGAGTCCTGCACAGCAGAGCTGGGCTTCTGATCCTCACAAGGAGAGTTACTAGTCCACCACCCCAGATAGTTCAAGTGCTCAACCTTCAGGGAGAGGAGAGGCCAAAACCTCTCCTGTTTTGTATTTGGTGTTAATTAGGTGCTAAATAGCATAATCATGCACTTGCCTTGCTTGGGTCTTAGGCTTTATGTAATAGACCCCAAGGCCCATATCAACAGGCCCTTTTGGACTCTTTGGGGCTACGTAAAGGGTGCACTGAGAATAAGTGTATAAAGTTAGTTTTCAGTGAGCTCAACAGTTCACAGTTTCAGACACCATATTAGCTTCAGAGGACTGAATTTCCTCTTGTACTTCTGCCTGCTCTTATCTGATAAGGCACTTGGTTGGAAAGGCTTTTCCAGGATAAATGCATTTCACCCACTGTAAATACTACATGACCTAAATCATTGTAGCATGTGTAATGTCTTTGCTATGCATAGTTACCTGTTGTGCTTACAACAGAGAATATTATATTGTACTTTGAAATATGTGCATGAAGAAATGCAGTGAACATAATTTCAGGAGACTGTTTTAGCTGCTGGAGCTCAGGGCCCTGGTGAGACTGTTACATGAGCAGTCTAGAAGCAAATAAAATATTGCTCACCACATGAGAACTAAGAGAATTACATGTGGGGAACAATTTATTAATCAGATTTAATCTTTTTTTCCACTTGTATTTGTCTGCAAGCATGTGGTGGTTTTTGCCCCTCTGTTTTGTTCACTTCTTGAAATGATTCTGTGATTTTCAGGGTATTCACAGCCATCTCTACACAGACAGTAATCTGTTATGGCCAAGAATTAGATCCAAGAATTAGATTTGATTGGGCACATATGTCAGCTGGTCTCATTATTGCTCCATCAGTGTCTCTCCTGTGACTGTATTTATGATGCGATTGTTCATATTTAAAAGTTCAAAATGAGTATGCTTTGAGTATTCTCTGGCAGTCATTTAAAAGGCTGTCTGTGTCTCCACAGGTTTCTGCCCTACTGCTTTTTCCATGGAACAGTACTTTTTACCACTCCAGCACAGCACAAAGTAGTGTTTTGGGGGAACGTGTCAATTAATCCCCCACCTCCTTTGACAACATCTGTGGTGGGACAAGACAATTTGGCAACTATAACAACCCATTTGCCTTAAGTTGAGGTTTTGCAAGAAGAACACCTTCTTTACCTTTCAGTGATATTTTTAGCAGTTTGCAGGAAGCGAGCATGATCGTTCTCCTTCAGCGACTGTTCTGCCTGAGAGATGAGGGACGTTGAGCGCTCAATGCACTGTTTGCAGTTTGCAATCTGCTGAGCCAGTTTTCTCAACCTCACCACCTTGAGTGGAAACATAAGAGAGCAGTCACATCTCTAAGGTCACAAATTATGATTACACACACACTTCCGAGGCAAAGTTGGAACGCAAACGGGGAGTTAAGATGAACAGCTTTGCTGACAAGAGCTTCTTTGACACTAGCTTGATGGTGAGCCCCATCTAGCCACATAATATTTTTAGTAAGGGGACAGGCTCAGACTTTCTGCCTCAATATTTTCCACATGGAAAACAACTAGGGAGAGCCAAAACAAGCACAGCTGGCCTATTTTCCAACAGAAGAAACGTCATTTCCTGGTACTTTCTGCTTACACGATAACTAAGTGCTATTTAGATAACAGTTTCCCTGAAGTGATGAGATCTGTGTTAAAGGCAGCTTATAGTTTAGCTACTTTTTCCCTATTACTCAGGTGAGTTTCATAAAAAAATAATCTGAAAATAAAACTTGACAGAAAAAGGCTGTTCAATTCTACTAACAATACACGCCTGCCCTTTTCATTATGTGCTTTTAGTCAAACAGGGTGTTTTCTTGTTGGATAATTTTAACTGGACAAAAGCACAGTAGTGCTGGAGTGATGATTGTTATTACTGCAAACATATGTGCTGGACATAAACACAGTAGATGTGACTGTAATCATTAGCTCAAAGGTTAGGGAGGGGCACAGTCAATCATCCATTTAAGGAAAATGTTGGCTTACAAAACATCTAGTTCCTGAAAGGTCTGGGAGTCCTTCCTACTGTTATCACATCAGGATTGTAGTTTGAACAGGAGTAAGAAATAGGAGGAAATGAAATAATTCTGGAGTTTAGAAAGGCATTAAGACTCAGTTACATGCAAAATGAGGAAACTAACATGCAAGTGGATTGGCAGAAATATTCAAATTTATAATCAAGATAACATTCCAAATCTCAGAAATTAGGGCACAAGCTATGAAATTGCTGAGTTGAATTTCAAGCATAGTTGCATCCTAAGCAGAGATAAGTGTCTTATCTCTAAGAGTACACTAACTCTACAACAGAAACCAGTAGAAATATAAAACTTTCGGAAAACTTTCCCAAAGAAAATACTGGCTAAATTATTAGTGTTCTGTAAAACTGGTATTTCTTCTAAAGATAAAGACAATAAAATGAGAAAAGTGCTGGGAAAGCATAAAGATTTTGGTAATACTATTGATCTGATGAGCTCCTAGGATGACCTAATACCATGTTTTCTCCAAGTGGGCATTTGCAGAAATTATGATTTGGTCTACACCAGTCTAACCAGGGAAAGGTTCATGACCATATTAAGTAGCTCATCTCTTTATTTCCTTATTAATTAACAAAACAAACAATGAACTCAAATAAACATTACCTTGTGAGCTTTTAGCAATCAGAAGGCATGTCATGATTTGTGAAGTCTACTTAATTCTAGTTCTTTCTTTTGCTTGATTCTTTATATCTTTTTCAAGAAGACAACATATGATAAACTCTTTAAGGAAGAATCTTGTCTCACCCACTCCCCACTCACTTCCCCAACGGCACGAACTACATCTGCACTAAAATGATCTTATCTAATTCATATTTTTCCCCCCCCATTACTTGCTCTATGGGATTTTATAGATTTTGTGTGATAGGTGAGATTAAAGATGGAGCTGCAGCACATTGTCAGAATTGTGTGTCTCAATCTGCAGCCTTGCAGCCATAGCTAGAACTTTATACTTGAATGTTTCCAGCTCTGTCCTATAGATGAATTTGCTATGCCCTACAGTCCAGAAAGACCTTTAGCCACAGGCTCTCTTGAATGAAGTTACATTGGGCAGAATTTCCTGTAGCTTTCCACATGGGTCTCTTGAACCCCTGTAATCTTTCAGCATACACAACGACTGGGGCAAAACATTTCAGATTTTTACTGGACCTCTGTTGGTGTTACTTTTGGTTGAACAGAGTAGAACAAAGAATGGGGATATAGTCTAATATCAGCTATATACAAATAAATTTGTATTACAATTCTTCCATTAATCTGGACATTGGAATATATCTTTGCAACAACAGATTTTTTTAAAAGTAACTCATAAACATAGCACAAATTCAAATGAACAGAAACTTTTCTCTTTCATTGGAAGCAAAGCTGGTCTCACTGCATAGACAAACATAATTATATTTTGTTAACAGCATGAAGAAATTCAGGTTCTGTCACACAATGTGCAGGACCTGTGGTTTCAAACATGTTAAAGTGAGCCCTTTTGCCTACAGGCTTTTTGTTTCAAGTTAATTGGAATATCCTGACAGCCACATGAACCATTTAACCTGCTCTTGACTTTATTCCTGTCCTGAGCTTTTCCCACACAAGAAGAGTGCATATTTGACTTAGTTTAGCAGTTAAACACCATGTACCTAGAAAATAAGAATGTTAATTCAACTCTAATGTGTTTCTGAGTTAACAAGTAGCTAGTAAAATGTGTTGAAACTTGATTTTTTCTTCTCAATATGTTTGTTGATAATAATAATTGTGCCTCAATACCTAGAAATGCACACTGAATTTCCTGCATGTATTTGAATATTTTTTTGCAAATAAGTTAACTTCCTATTCTCAAGAATTACCATGACTGAAACAAATTCTTTATGTGATTGTATTTTAATAAATAATTGAAGTATCAAGACTAAAACATTCATGTAGATAATTGCCAGCTACAGTAACAAATGTTGTGACACTTTGTGAAGTTGAAAATTTTGGAGGGAACACTGTCAGACACAGAACAAAGGAATCAAATAGTCATAATTTTACAATCATTTACTGGTGGTGACATAATTTCTGTGTTTATCCTTTAAAATCATAATCATATGTAGTAAGAGACATGCCATGGTCTAGCACACCAATACTGACATATTTCATTCCTGTTTACATGAAAGTAGCAGTAGCCCAGGACTTGAAGACTACATGAGGACTTTCAAAAATTTGTATTAATAGTACCTGAGGTCAAAAAGCCATAAGCATGAGGAAGTAGTGGTGACCTACTTGTGATTTAACAAAGGAAAGCTTTTACCTTTCCTTCCTTGATTTTCGTTCCAATTATTTGTCGTCTTTGCTGGATTATTTCAATAAGCTGATCACATTCTTCCATCAGCTTGGTTTCTTGGCGGGATGCATTTACCTACAAAGCAAACCATCATGATTAGCAAAACCTTTTTTTTACTTTTTACTTTTTCCTTCTAATTGAAAAATTGTAATTTTTAAAATGTTGGTTTGGGCTTTCTTTGCTCCTTTCTGTGTGTAACATGTAGCATTTTGTTTTCCATGTCATTAACTCTGTGAAATACTGAAATGAGTCTGAATGTCTTGTTTGGGTATTATTTTCAGTGTCCATATAGTGGTTCCTGAAAGGTTCAAATTACCAAACATTACTAAGTGTAGTGACTGTCTTTATTTTTACCACTTTGTCTCAGCAATGAATCAGATAGAAAATAATAGCTGTACTTATGATGAAGTTTTCTACAGTATTAATATAGAAGCCAGTGAAATTTGGTCTATTGTGAAAAAAAAAACCCTCATAAAGAATATTAGCTTTCTATGGAGCATGTTGACTTTTGTCAAAAAATAAGAAAACTTGTTAAAACTTGTTTAAGAAAACTTAAACAAGAGAAGTTTTGGTTCTCAGCTGAAAATGTCTTGTTTCTGGGAGAGACTGATTTTTTCAGCGAAAAGTCATCATATATGATAAGAAAAATGTACTTCCCAACCAGCAGTAGTATGTATAGCTTGCATATATGCATAAAGGGTGACTGAAAAAGGCAAAATGTTCTAATCATGTCTATAATAAAGGAAAATTCAAAGAGGGAGATTTCAGAGCTGTGTTTCCATAAACACTTTGCTAAGAGGGTCAAGTAGCCTTCAGCCCTGGCCAATGCCTCCTAGAGCCATGCCATCTTTTCAACTGGGCTGGTAAGAGCTAGTGGTGAACAACAACAGAGAACACTTCCAGGTGACAAGCAACTACATTTCTCCCCTTGGTTATGTTTTAGCCTGATGAGCCCCTTGATCTGCCTCACCCTCATTTTTTTTCTTCCAACAATGTGTTTAAACATGCATTTATGGAGTTCATTAAGATTAAGCAAATCCTAGTATGTCTAAATTTGGACCAAGGCCAATTTCACAAATAACCTTATGTGAAGTACATTTTGTCCTCCAGGCATGGAGAGGGCTTTTTTACAAAGGCCTGCTTTCATTAAGGTTTTGCATTATCCTTCTCAAACCTTCATAAAACTGAAGTTTGATTATATATTTTGCCATCTTAATTAATAATTAAGATATGAGGATTATAAAGAGAAAACATACTTGTTTCTGGAAGGGGTTAGATAGTACTGAAAGTGCTTGGGAGACCTGCATGCAGTAGGTGAAGATGTAGAAAGTATTTCCACCGTGCAGTTTTAGGTGCCAATTTATCTCATTACATGAACTGTTTGCACTGCCTGGCTTCCTACCATAGTCCATGAGGAGACACAAACCAGGGAGCAGCTCACCCAAAGCCTCTGGCAGTATTTCTTCACTGAACAATCAGGGAACCTAGAAGAACTAGTCAATCATCACTACCCCTCCTATTCCCCCTTTTCTCATCATCCCCTCTCCACAGCTGTACCACACCCCTCCCATCATGCATCAGCTCTGCAGAGCTGTTTTCAACAAGCCATCCAGTGCACAAGTTTCCCCAGCCACAATCCTGGGCTCTCTAGTGGGCTGGAATTTCACAAAAACAGCAGGGAATCCCCAAATGGACTCGGCCAGCAGTAACGATCACACCCGCTGCACATGGGTGCAACTAATTCTATGTCAATACTGAGGTCTGCTCATGCCAGAGTTGACTTTGGAACTTAATTATGGTAACACTTCACAGGATTTTTGAGTAGCTTCCATTCAAAGTGCTACTTCTATCACCACTTACATCATAAATTCGTTTTGTCAAGCAAATCTAATTAATCTTTGGGGTAACTGTCATGAAACATAGAGTTACAAGAGGGTTAAGTCAACATTGTTCTATTTAATGCTCTGGTTGGTTTAAATAATAACATTAATTAAATCTTTAAAAACTCTAGACAAAGAAAAATGAAACGCTTGGAAAAAACCTTTGGATTTCTTAAGCACTGACTGCAGACTTTTGCTTTGAAATCTGAAAAGTATATTCTGAATGTCACTAAAAACATTTTCAACTTTATAGTTTGCACAAGCTTATTAAAAGTGAAAAGAATATTCAAAAATTATTTCATATGTCTGAGCTTTTTATGAAAAAATCCAGCATTTAATCTGAGGCTTTTTCTCAAGTTAAAATACTCCATAATCAAATTTTCAGCCTACAAGGCCTCTGATTCAGTAATAACATTCTAATTGAGCACATGCCTAACTTTAAGTACACCATATTAGCTGTGACCCTGAAGGGACTATTGGTGAGATTACCACTGGATATTATTTACTTGTATGTTTCTGACATATGAGGAGTCATTTGTTTGACCAAAGAGCCACAGGCACGGAACAGGGCTCGGTGCTACAGGTGTTACAGAAATACCAGAATAAGTCTTTGCCTTTTGCTTGAGTCCTTTGATGAGCAGCAACCTTGACAATAACTTCCAGCTGGGGCTGGCCAAGGAATGTGAGTTCTGTCTGGTGAAAATATCTGAGGTTTTACATTCTACATTTTTCCACATTAAAGCCAAGCCCTCTTTCCAAGGAATTCATTAAAAGAGACTGAGAGCTGCATTTGAAAAGACTGGAGACTGTGTCACTCACTTTGGTTGTGGGAGGCTCTGAATGATGCAGAAAGCAAAATTAAATCTGGGCTTCCTCCATCCAAGATGAATGTTAACTCCTCAGTTGGAGATATCTATTGCGTGAGATTTATGCTGGACTTCGGGACACTGTTCTGTAGAACATTTAACTGACATCAATACACTTATTTTGGCAACAAGAAGTTCCTTAAAAATCCATGTCCAGAACTACTTTGAACTTAAAGCCTTGTATTTCGTTGGTATCATTTTTACAAACTTCCCTTCCATGCCACAAAACCAAGTTTTAAAACTGACTAGGAGGCTTAGCAAAAATTATGACGTTCTTTACTACAAACAAGCAAGCAAGGACTGATTCTAGCTCTGCTGCTTTCATGAGGAATTTATTCCTATTTCTGTAATATCCAAAGACCTCAAAGAGACAGTTCACTGAAAAAAAGAAAAAAAAAAATCAGGGTTCTTTCCAGGTTTTCCAGACAGATGGATATGGGCTGCTGGCCTTTGCCTTGGGGAGTGGGTGTAGGCCAAAAAGAAAGATGGGAGTTCCTCAGATGTCTGACAGGGAGCTGGAATCAACAAGCCAACCAGATCTGAAGAGGAGAGCAGGCAAACTGTTCCCAGCTCCATAAGCTGACAACAGCTTTGGAAAGTGTTCTGCTCTCCGCAGAGGCTTCCTTGGCTTTTATCTTCAGAGAACTGAGCTAAATTGCAGTTTAAGCCATAAGACAATGAATGGTTTCAAAGTCGTCAGCAGATGTTTGGGAAATCACAGAACTAGAACATGGATACAGGTTCATGGTTAGAGAAGCAGCTTCTATGGTTAATTCAAAGGTAAACAGAATGTCAGAGAGCTAGATTCATAACCATGAAAACCTCCTCAACAATTATACTGGAATCAAATGATTCCACTTACAACAGTAACATCATAGTCACATATTTCAGTCTGGATTTAGAGCCTGAATTGCCCCTTACACCAAACCCAGAAACTGAGGAAAAAAAATCTAAAATGGTAACTTATAATGGCTGGTATCTGCTTACTCTAGGAAAAAAAAATGTCCTGTAGATGTGGAACACGCTGTCAGGGATTAAAATCTGTAGATGAATTAAAGGAACTCATCTAAAGAGAGAGGCCTATTTTTTAATTACTCCATTTTGTTAAATGAATAATTTTTCTTTACAGAATCACACAGTACATTTAAGTCATATTTTAACATCACCCATGTTTAATTTATTTATTTTATGGAAATAAAAAGGATAATAATTAATGTGCTTTTATTAAAACATTTCTTCCCTTCCTTTTTATGGATAGTTAGACTGAATGAGAATCATGGATTCAAACTTCTTTCATTTCATATCTCTGTTTGATATTATGGGTTATTCAAATTAGTCTTCTGTAGAGCAAAAGCAACTCTTGGAATAAAGCTTTTCCAGACTTTATCTAGCCTAAGTGTAAAACTGATTTTATCCAATATGACAAACTGTGCCTTTAGAAATATGTGATATTAATCAGCTTGCCATGTGAATGGATCATCCACAACTCCTTTATTCTAAACTGGAGCAAGAAAAAGGAGTGGTCATCTCCCATTTCAAGTGTGCCTGAGGCTTTGGTTTTGTTTGCATTCCACATCTATCTCTAACCAGGAGACCTATGTTTAGAGGCAGTCTCAGAGCAGGTTAAACAAAGGTCAGTGCAAAAATACAGCAACTTACTCTGGCTACTAAGGAATTTTGTGAATGAAGAATCGACTGGGTGAGGATAGCTAAACCACTTTGGGTCAGGCTGATAAGACTATCTGCCCCATTTTTGGCAAAAAGTAAATCTTTTTAGAAGTTTGAAATGCTCATATTACTTGCTAAAATATTAAAGTTTTTTGTTTCACTGTGCTCTGAAGCATATGGTTGAGAAACTAATTAGCAAGATACCTAGCAGTCCTCTAGTGACATTTACAATCTAATCACACAATCAAACCAAAAGTTTAATGGAAAACAAACTGTTTTGACAAGATTTCCATTAAGAATATAAAAAAAAATCTTAAACTCAGATGATCTGGAAAGTTCTTATAATGAGCTATTCCAGAGATGATTATGCTGACAGCTGTAAAACCCATCAACTAGGCTTGCTTCAGTGGACCAAGTATTGTTTTTATAAAACCCATCAGCTCGAAACTACAGCAGGCATTTCTCAGTCAATGTGGCCAGCTGGGAAACGGCTGTGCTGAGTTCACCTGGCTGAGGTGGATGTTTCACAAACACAAAGAAAGCAGGTAGAGAAACACAGTGGGAAGGGCTGAAGCAGAGGTGGGGAGCAACGAGGCTTAGGATCAGATTAAGGTGTTTGTGAAACTAAACCCTAAGAGGGATGTGGATTTTTAAGGTGCAATAAAAGGGTCGTATTAATCATTGACTTTTCAGTCTTTTTTTAAATATCCTTTCTGTTAGCCCTTTCTTTGAACCGAATCTTTTTGAATTGAACAATATTTACTTATTTATTGTTTCTGTTCTATTTTTCCTGCTGACATTAAGCCTTGTTTCACATCAAGCAAAATATTCCACTTTGTGTGTTTCATTTAGGATAGAAAAACAAAATCAACTAAATAAACACTGAAGTTCAAAGGACTGCCCATCCTTTGATGAAGATGAAGCCAGTGTCCTTGTATCCAACAGTTTAGTACTTAGAACTCTCATCCAGGACCCAAGGGATTTAGTCTAGCATTTAACACACTCACTAGAGGACCAGTGCCTTTGGTCTCCTTGCTGCTCCAATTGCTGTTTAGCTATTTATGATAGGCAGAAAAAGGAGGAGCTCAGACAGAGGGTCACAAAAAGTAACAACATTTTGACTGACAAATTCTATTCTCTGATAATAGGCACAATATATTTCCTACTGCATTAGTTAACCAGTGATTAACAATGAACTAACCCCCATTTTCTAGCCTAAGGACAAAATTTTGCAGGAGGATCAGCCTAAAAAGAATGTGAACACATACACATGTATGGAAGCAAGACAGAGGGAGAGATAAAGTGAATGGGAACTGTCTGCCTTATCAGGCAATGGCAAGCACTGCCATTTCTTTGTATATAGTAATGTGTGCAACCTCTTATCATAATTATGGCTCCAGTTCAGTTCAAGGAACAATAACACATTCCAGCACGTGCTTAATATGTACATAAAATGTAGACATAAGTGCTGCAGTTATATATATATATATGACCAATTAATTATACATTTAATTATTAATTTGTGAAAGCAATTAAATACTTATTTTGGCAAATAATGTTTGACTACTAGGCTAGGGCTTACTGGGCATGCAGCTTAGGCCACTGTTGGACTCAATAGTGTCAGAGGTCTTTTCCAACCATAATCACTCTAAGTATTCTGTATTGTCATATGCCATGCAGCATTTTTTATCAGGTTTTATTTCTGAAGATTCTCTTTTCTCTAATGCTATATAAAATTAAGACTTGAACTAAATTTTACCTGGGATTTTAATTGAATGAAATCAACTTTTATGGGAGTGGAATTAAATGCAGAACTACAGTTATTAGAAATCAAAAGTAGATCATGCCATATATTTAATCTAAATTATGCTAACAGAGAAGATGTCTCTTGTACTCTTTCTCACTAGAAACTGTCTTAGGAAAAAAAAAAGCTGTAAATCCCTCCTTTGGGTTTTATGAACATCATGAAGTTTGCCAACTGGTCTCTTACTGAGAGTAAGATCTCCTGACTTCCTTCAAGTCATATTTTCCTGTCTATTTAACAAATCAAAAAATGACAGTAACTTCTAACACTTAAATACAGCAAATACATTTAGCTGCTGAATAAGCATCTTGACAAAAACAGAAGGTACTGAGACAGAGGAAAAAGCAACTTTCTGTGAAGCTACTTTCCAAGTTATCTGCCCCCACATATTTCACAATCATGTTAAACACTTATTTAACCTATTGCCCCTTTCTTATTATCTAAAAACCACCTAGCAAAGTAGGTTCCTTATTCCAAACTACTAGTGGTCATCCTTGATGATTCTGAAGGCCATTTTCTGTGGTTCAAACACCAGGATTTACAGATAGGCTTTCCACCTAAATTTTCCTAATAAGAACTTCTGAGTTTACTTTGGCTTTGACTGAGATGGTCCCAAATCTCAAGGAGTGAGAATCATGAAACTTAGTGAAAACAGAATACTTACTGGTTTTTGTTGACACATACAAATCCTCTTTATAATTTGAGTATCCTCAGGGAATCATGCTGACAGTCAAGTTTTGATTTTGCTGTCCCTCAAGTGACAGAAATGCTATATGTAACTTATATAAAAACTGATGGAGACATTTTGTCACAAAGTTTGAAGAAGCTATCTTGTAGCTGAAATCTTATCAGCAACTAGAGTTTTCATTCTTTATAGTTTTCCCATTTGGATCATTTATTTTTGATCAGCCACACAAAGAAAGGCAACAGCAGGATTCTCCAGGTGCTGCCATCTTCTCATCATCACTTTTGCACTACTGTTACACTCATTTTAAATATATCTGATATGTGTGAGTGTTCAGTATCTGTGCCAGTAAAGTAAAAGGTCTTTCAACATACTACCTTTTTTTCAGGTGATTATATAACATTGTTATGAAAAAAAACCAAAACCAAAGTCAAAAACCTTTGACACATACAAAACCAATTTTTTGACTGAGAACTTTATGCTGAGGCTTAGCCTGCAGCAAATCTTGAGAAGTGAGCTAGAAACTGAGCATTTCCATTACAAATAGAAAGCAAAGGATGCAGCAGTTTGAGGGTTACACAATTAGAGGAAAATGCCTTCCCTTCTTTTTGCAGCCAAAAATGATTTTGCAGCAGTGTCCAGAAATTGCTTCCTGTGACGTTTGGTGAATTGAAAACAAAACAAAACAAAAGAAAGACTGAGATACAGATGTTATAAAGCTGTCTACAAGCAAAACCTATTTCCTTTCCCCTCCCCCTTAGATAATTGCTCCAATTTTTCCTCCAGCTGAGATCAGATTATGTTTCTGCCTAACAGATGAGAAAACTTTCATGATATTCACTATATAACAGACATTTAATCATGTATTTCCTAGAAGAGATGAGAAAAAAGTCCAGAAACAAAACTTAAATTGCTTAGAAAAAAGTAACTGTCAAAAAAAGCTCATGCTCCAATTTGTGCCTTATGCCAACAAATGTCATGATCTAAAAGATGTTTGCAGAAGCCTCACACATTCGTAGAAGCAATCTGTCTTGAAAACTATGACAAAGAAGCAAATTTGCTGTGACATAGCACTTTGTCAACCAGAGAAACCTGTGACACTAAAACCACAGGGAGAACCTAAACACTTACAGCATTAAGTCCTTGCCTGATTCAACTGCAAAGTGGTCAGATCTGGAGCTGTGCACAGCTGGAAAAGTCCCAGGCCAGCAGAGCAGGATGTGGTCTCCATTGCCTCCCACATGACAAACGTGCAGGGGAGGTTGGCAGTGCTGCAGCACACAGAGGGGCAAGCAGGGGAGAAGTGCCAAAGGCCACCCTGGGGCACCTCTGTGCTGACATCCCTCCAATGGGAGGAGGGGAGACTTGGCAGTGGGTTGGTATGGCCATGGGGATGCTACCACCTAGGAAATAACTACTATTGGCATATCCTAGGCCTGTCAACCTCAGTTTTAGAACAGGGTTTTTGCATTTGTCCAATTTTCAGGTACTTCCATAAGCATTTTGCATAGCACATTTGTTATGAGGGAATTACTGCAGCCTTGTTTCACCCAGTAGGACCGGATCCAGCTAGATCCTCTTCCTCCTCAGCTGTGGTTGAGAGCTTTTACCTGTTAATTTATGCCAAAGCACAAATATTTACATTACTTCCTTTTCCCTCAAACATCTTCCCCTTGTAACAACTCCAGAACTATATAGCTGCTCTCCTGACATGCACGGGCTTTTTTACAGACTTCTAAGAGCCACACATTGATTTAGCCACATGCTAGAGGGCTCTCTCATTGGGTGAATGTCCACAGAATTTAAAGATAACATTCTCCAGGAGAGTTCTTAATGCTTTTAAAAAAGTTTTCTGCAGCTACAATGAGATGTAAGAATGCTGTGAACTAGGGCTACAAATAAACACAGTTCAGATTAGAAGTCACTCCTATTCCATTTTCTCAGTTTGCGGAGAAAACTATATTTTATCCTATGAATCATTTTTTATCATTTTACACAGCCAAGCCCGCTGTCCCTGGGGAGGCAACCACAGCTGCCTTCCCTAAACAGAGAGAGGAGCAGAGCTAGCTCACCAGGGCCAACCCATTGTGCTGCTCAAAGCGTGGTGGTGCTCCACAGAAAGCAGCTTAGCCACAGGCATGAGATTGTAGACCTGCCATCGTTGCCAAGGAAGAAAAGCAAAACTTTGCTTATTAACAGCCTTCAAGGTTTCTGCAAAACCAAGAAATGACAGACAGGATTACAGAGGAAGGGAAAGCAAAAAAGATGGAAAAATAAGTGTAAAAGAAAAAAATATGTTGAAGATGTATCTGAAAGATCAGGGAAACCAGTGTGTCAGGGTGCTACTAAGGAAACAAAGATCTGGGACAGAAAGGAGTGTTATAGTCTCAAGCATTCACTTTTCAGGATGTGGTTCCCTTTGACAAAATGGGATTTTTTTCAAATTAAGCATTACCATAAACCATTTGCACAGACTATACTTTCATATTAGGCATGAAAGTAGACATTGATATTAAAATTATAATTATTATAAAATGCTTAATAATAAGTCTGCTGTACTTAAAGCAGTAAAGAATACAAGTTTACCTTGATTTATTCAATTTTTTTCCTGCCAGTATGCCCAGAACCACTCACAGGAATGCAAAATTGAAAGGGGACTTCTTCAGTCTCCCAAGATCAGGTTCCCCATCAGAAAAAATCCTTTCATAAATTGCTAAACTCCATCTAAAAATAGGCAAGATTTATGCCTTTGTTGCTGTGATGAAAGGTAGCCTCAGATCCCCCTTCCCTGGTGGCTGGAAGGCATCCAGCTTCCAGATAATGAACAACCCCAACCAGTCCTTGCCTGCTCATGTGAGCGAGAAGTGAAAACTTTAAATTATTTAGAAATTAGGTAAGGAAAAACAAAATACATAGCAGCAGTTTTTAAAGTGTACTACTTATGTTTTTACATGTTTCGAGATTGTAGACAATGTATTTTTATATAATTATTACAATATACTGTATCAAAAAATGAAAGAGAAAACATCTCCTATGAGAGGTTTCAAGCTTTGAGTGAATTCATACAGCAATACTAATACAGTCACTGGAAACTTCAGCATTTCCTAATATTTTGTAATTCTAAATTTTTAACTAATGCTACAACCAATACACACTTTGCTTCATTCAGGTTCCTGTTTTAAGACGAATTTCTGTCAGGAAAAGCACAAAGAAAGCAAGCATACTGACTTTTTAAAAACTGATCTAAGCCTCAGCTTTTCTAGTGTTGGAGATACATCATATCTGGTTTTCACAGAGATCTGAGAAATAGAGATAGCTTTAAAATTTACTTCCACATCCTCACTTGCCCAATTTCCAGTGTAGCCTAGGTCCAAGGTTTTGACTGAAGCTCATTTCTTCATATTTAGCTAATTTAAATGCTAATTAGACTAATTTGATGAATAAAACATGGTAGGAATTCATTAACAACTTTGCTGCTATTGCTTTATGTCTACAGAGAAATTTTCTGAAACAGGACTCCAGGGACACTAGTGCATCTGTTACCAGTTGAACAAGTTGGATTTTTTGTAACACTAAACCTTAAAGTTGGTAATATATTGCAGAATTGCAGAGGAGGTGAAGGAGCAGTTTTAAATTTTCCAGATCTAGCCCATTTTGGACATAGGCCACCAATGAAGAAAAGGCCTTATGCTGTCCTGAGCCCATCTGCTTCATGGGTTTAGCTCTGTGTTTTATCCACAGAGGAAGAAAACGTGCCTTGTCTCTCTCTCATTACCTACTAGAGTCCTTTGAGCTGATACTACTACAGTTGTTCTGCCTGACATTGGTGTCTATACAAAGAACTCAAATGATTCATGTCTGATACCGTGGATAGACTTTCATGGTTTTATCGAGCCCCATTAAGTCAGTTAGACTCCACAGATGTGGAGCAGATAGAAGGATGGATAAGATGATGTCTTTGGAAGAATAGTCTTGGGATTTTTTTTGTTGTTGTTTCCTTTGCCTTTCTTTGCTTTGGGTTTTTTTGGGTGGGTTTTCTTTTCTGCCTTTTTTCTGTGCATGTACCATTACCACAGTCAAGGAGGTACTTTAGGTTTTGCTAAACAAGAATCTATTTTGGACTCTGATCTCTTCATGTGTCAGCTCCCATGGATCAATCCAGTTTGTGACTATTTTAATTTGCATGTAGAGCAGCAGCCCTCATGGGGCCATCTAAAAAAAACCTCAGATTTTGGGGCAACATGGATTCAGATCCCTTCCTGCTAAAGATTTTCAGTGATTGTGGCAAGGCTTCGCGAACGAAGATCCAGGGAGGGCTCCACCCACGCTCCTCCTCAGCGCCTTTTCCAAGCGCGCTGATAAAAAGAGGATAGCAGATAGCACCCCCGAGCCTGCACTATGGATTTTTTTAGGTGAGACACAGCATGCACAGAGCTGGACCCACCCTTTAGTTCTAAGGGTCATCTGCCAGGGCCTAGCAAGCTTGGATGCTGGCAGAGAAGTCCTTAGGGTGGAGGTTTAACCTCTTAGCTGGAAGGCCTTACAGGGCTAAACGAGCTCCATCTGCCCGGGTTTGGAATCAGAGTTGTCCTTCTCCTAGGATGACTGCCAGAAGGCTAATGAGCTCATCCTACCCATCCAAGGATTCTAGGAACATGGGTATCACTCCCCACACTTTCCCGTGGGCAATGAGTTTAATGCTCCCTCTGCTGTCGGCACAGTTATGGCACCAGGGGCCACAGGAGACCCCAAGGGATTTTCAGACTGTGCCTGTATTTTCAGTGATACTCAAAGTGGAATATGTAACTGAGACAACTCAAAGGCCAGTAAGCATCTTTCATCTTCCAAAAACAAATACATCTCATGTATGACTATTGAGTATTTGTATGCTTATGTATTTGGATACTTAGTTCTGCGGGAAAATAAATAATTAGTGGTTTACAGAAACCTAAATATTATTATGGAGCTGGGTGCTACTACTCCTTTGCCTTCATTTTCCACCTCTAAATACCACTCTGTGTCACAAACAATCCAGAAAAAGTATAGTGAGTGATGAGCTGAGCTAGAGCAGTGGCCATACATAATATCATAACTAAAAGGGGATAGGAATGTAAAGGAGATCATTTGTATTGAGAATATAATTTATCAGTGAAAAAGCTCCAAATCAGTTTACCACTACTTTAATTTAGTTTTGCACTTGTTGAGATTTTTTTGTTTAAACTTTTGTTCCTGAATGCTAGAAGTGAATGTAATTAAGTTTATAAGTATTTCAAAAGAAGATCAATACTCACTTCTACATGTTGACAGGTTTGAATCAGCTTTGCCAGAAGAGTTTCCAGTTCAGTATTCCTCTTAATAAGGTTGGTGAGGTTACTTTCCAAATTTTGCTGTCAAAAAGAAAGAAAAGAACACATTAGCATTTTGAAGAATTTAATATTTAAGTGAACAGTTAAAAAATGGATATATTTTCTGGATCTGAATTTTGTAATTACACAGGTATGAACATGAGACTTTCATTTTGATTTTGATATTCTCTGTTAGGTGTTTTGACTGCATCAAGTATGGCAAGACAAGCGAGCACAAAAGTTCAAGAGATCTAGAAAATAGAGTTTCTACAAACCTACTAAAAACTAGTTTAAGGATTAGTTTTAGTCAGAGGGAGGAAAAAAGTACAGAGAAGAGCATTGAAGTTAAAAACATTTCACCAATAAAGGTGGTTTATTTTGGCTGAGAACATTTTTGACTCCTTATTTCCTGCTGTGAGGCTAACATCTGAATTTAAAGGTCTCTGAACAAGTGCCCCTTTGGGACTGTACTTGTAAGGACCCAGAAGACTAGTCAGCACTTTCTGGTTGGGATTCACAGTGCTGGTGGGAATTGATGTAGTTGATTTTTTTCCCTAGTTCAGTGGAGTTATATTTTTAAATAAATAATTCTAAAGAAAAATGTCATTTCTGTGCATAAGAATGTAATATCTACACACAGATTGTGCCTTCACTAACTATTCTTGAGAGAACTTGCATCTTGTGTCTGTGTTTATAAGTTGATTGTGGCTGCAATAAATATCTGCAACTGTGGGAGATCAGAATGCTTTCCACCTTCCAGATAATAATGCTGTATCCTGGCCACTGTTGCAACTGCACATGAGATTGAGATTAGCAACAAATGTATCAGTCATCTTTCTCCCCTCCCTATCTGAGAGAAGGAAATGCAAGCACATGAGGAGAAGGAGATCTGTGATGGCTGTGACCTGCTCCCTTGTCTGGCTGCATTGGAACGAGGACCCTGCCATGCACGCTGGAACCTGCAGCTACCAGCTCCTTGTTTTTTACTACACATTCCAAGATAGCTGCTATTTCACATGAAATGCCATCTTCTGGAAGCACATGGACATAAAAAAGTCCTTTTTTTTTTTCATAAAATGCGAAGTTTCCACAGAGATAAAAAAGCCCTGGAAATATAATTAAAGTACATTAAAAAAAAAAAGAAGGTAAAAAAGAAGTCATAGTATCATCATAGAACAGCTTGGGTTGGAAGAGACCTGAAAGACCACCTAGTTCTACCCTCCCCTGCCATGGTCAGGGATGTCACCCACTAGACCAGGTTGCTCAAACTCCATCAGCCAGCTCTTGAACACTTCCAGGGACACGGCATTTACAGCTTCTCTGGGTAACCTGAAAGATGTTTAAATTTCAGAAGCATTGGTTTACTCACAGACTTGCCAAAGTGTCACAAACTCAATTCACATCCACACCTGAAACTTCCCAGGTTGTATAAAAATTCAAGGCCAGATTTGGACCTCTGGCCTTTGTGAAAAATTGATCCAGTACTGTAGACCAAAACTCCTGCGATAGTGAATGGTAGCCAGGTGTTAAATCTGGAGAAAGTGTGCTCTTGTATTATGAGTACATATGTGAAAATGAGTGGCAGAATAGCTTATTCAAAGCATCTTCCTTTCTCTCAAGAAACTGTCTACTGCTGTTCTCCTAGGTGAATGAGATTACAACTGTATTTTTGTAAATATACTAGGTAAATCATAATTTCATAAAAATTTGCACCTGACTTTTCATACCACTTTTGTCACTTGCCAATTTTTATTTTTATCCATCTATTGAAAACTAATCTTAGAAATGCAGGGGTTGGTTGTTAAAATGACCATAGTTGCTGTGCATTTGCTCTGTGAACAGGCTTCACACATGTTAACTCAGTGGATGCAAACTGCTCTCAAAAAGCAAAAGCCATGCTGGATGCTCCCTGACTTACCAATGCAGACCTAGCCCAAGGTCTTGACATTTCACGTGTGGTTTGCAGCTGTTTTTACAACATCCAGTATAAAATGAAAAGAATGCTTACTGTCCATTTAGCATAGTCTGACAACTACACAACATAAATATTCCTATGATCTTGGGATAAATCCAAGTGTATGAAATCACAGACATGTAATTGAAAAGGACAGTTGAGGATGATGTTTCATTTTGACTCTGCATGCCAATAAAATGGTATGATCCAGGGACTGGAGTCTGAAGTTGGAAAAATTAATGGTAAAAAATTAGAGGAAGGCAACTCAAGACTGGCCTTCTTTAAGCTGCTGGCTAGCTCACATTGAAGTCGTGATCTTGTGGCAGTAACGATTGCGTGAGGCTTGTGCCCTGATTGAAGTGAGAGGTCAGGCTAGATGATCACAATGGTCTCTTCTGGCCTTTAAATCTGTCAGTCTATGAAAACCAAATGTGAACTCATGCCCTTTGCCAAATTAACAGTCTCATGCAAAGCATTACTTGTCTGAAATAGGAAGGTAGCACAAACAGATAGTCCTAAGCTACTACATGGGTTAGAAATGCTGTCAGAATAAATTAATATAAGCTTCTAGAGAAGAAAAATGCTGAGTTGTGTGCTCCTGCCTTACGTCACAGCAGAGAAAACAACATCCCCAAGATTATCTTCTTGGAGACATTTTTCTGCTCCATAAAACATGTCTATTCAAAGATCCACAAAATAAAACATATAGCTATCAACTACAAAGAGACTTAAAACACCATTTGAAGTAAAGCCACTGTCCTTTTCTCATTATATTTTTCCCTGACATTGGTAAATATCACTGCTTGAAAGCTGTGAGAACTAGTGCTGGAACTGCAGCACGTGCTAAGACACTCGCAACGTGGGACAGTACTTTGTAGCAACAGCCTTGAACACCATTTAGATCAAATACATGGTGATCAAAACCTTCTGGCCACAAACATTGACAGCGTTTGCATTTCCTTTGCTCCATGTATAGATTTGACCAAAGGCTGGCATATTTTGAGGCTACCTCCTGCTTTAGAGAAGAAAACCACTTTGGAGAGCCTTCCAGGCTTGTCAGAGTCCTGCATAATGGAAATCAGCCACCCTCCCACTATCTTATTACAAATAGTCAGACTGAAACAGGGATTATATATTTTCAGATTTGGTTGGTTAAAACATGTAACCAAAAGCCACACACTTACACTGTAGTAAAACAGAGATGAGGAATAAAACACCACAAAGCAGAAGTGTGGTCGTACCCTTACTTACTGAAGCTAACAGGGCAACCAGAGCAGCGTTGACATGCCAGATCAGTCTTTAGTACATGAAGGCTGATCATAAATACACAGCCTGTTGCTAACAAAGTCCATGCAACCACATCTTCACTGCAACTATTTTTCCTTCTAAGTAGAAGAAGTTATGCTCAGATGTGCTCCAGTTGCATTTCCACCCCATCCTGGTGACATACCCTATGAACTAAGCCTGTTGCCTCCAGGACTCGTGTCTAAACTATTAAATAAGTTGCCAATCAATTCCTGAATAACTGCCAGAATATCAAGCATGATTTTGAGCCAGGTTTTGGGTGTATGCAAGTTTAATGTTTCCTTTGGTGTTCTTTATTTAAATGGACATGCCAGGTGCATATGGAAAAACTTAAGCTAATTTTTATTCTATGTACTTGTCCTGAAACAGATGACTGCTCTTCTGTAGGATACACATGCTCAATCCTATATGTCTCCAGCCAGGGAATGCTAACATTTGTGGTTAATAGGAATGATTGACCTCAAGTCTCAAATGTGCAGAGCTTGACAACTGCACTCCACATTTCTATGTGAAAAAAGTAACAGCTATGATGTTGATACACTCCTGGGGACTAAGATTTTTACCTCAAGTGATTACAGTGTATCATAAGGAAAGACCCATGAGATACTGCACTGTTAATTAATTGTCCAGGACTATGTTTATTAAAAGTGCAATAAAAATAGCTGCACTTGAAGCCACTCTACCTTAAATGATGTTAACTAAGTTGGGTCTATTTCAGTATTTCATAGATATGTCACTTATTTTTTTATTAACCCTTTTTAAAACGGGACACTGAGGTCAGATTCTTGACCACACAATATCTTTATTAACTGAGATGGCAATATTCTCTGGGAAAACCTACAATTGCACCCTGATTTCTCCACAAAGCCATCCCCTCCGATATATCATGGGAGCTTGCCTCTTGTAGCCACAGTTCTGCCCTTTCATTTAACTACACAAATCTGCCTCTTGAGTTGCTTTGCTGCAATGCTCTTTAGTTTTCCTTCACTGCTGCTTCTCCCTTCCTCAGAACATAAGAGAAATTTCACACCTGGGGCCTCTGAGGAAAAACGAAAGAGCTATATATAGTACACTATAGTGAAAGTTTTCCTTTGATGTGCAGTTACTAGCTTTGGGAAAGGAATGATATACTTAAAAACTATTCTGCCTGTAACATGGACTGTGATTACCAAGAGTACAGGCAAATGGAACTGCCACTGCTTAGTTATTTTCAATATTGTAATGTAAAATGGACATACAGATACATTAAAATAACATTTTCTCATAAACAGAGAAAGCAATCTGTTTTCTGAGGGCATTCAAACATGTTACAAGACCTTTGTCCCAGTATAGACAGTGACAAAACTGACCATATAGGACAAGCAATTTTTTTTTAGAGATTCCATTTCAATTAAGCTATTAGAAAATATCCAAGTGTTGGCTTGGCTGTGATCTGGGGTATTGGTGCAACCTTATTTCTAATGAGTCATTAATCAAAGAATGACCAGAATAATAGTCAGGAACCAAGGATCAACAAAGATTAGATCAAGCATTATGAACCAAAACTGGTCTGATATATGAGTTTAAACAGGTTTGCAATACTGTAGATATATTTGAGGCCTCAATATCTTTTTTTTTTTTCATCAATGCAGTAGTCAAACTGGAAGCTGAAGCATTAAAAGAACACAACAAATACCAGACACCCTGCATTTAAAGGATGTCATTAAAGACTTACTGCAGAGAGCTAGAGGGTTCATAAGATCATTCTTTTCCCCATGGGCTAATCCAGTGCAATGAAAGGGGGTTAAGGAGAACTTGAACTGTTGCACAGCTGTCCTGCAGCATCCTGACTGCATCCGCTTCCAATCTCCAAGGACATAGAACACACTTAAAATCACAAGTTCAACATGAGCTCCTGCTCATGAAATGCCTAATCTAATCTTGCACAAGCAAGATCTGGGAAGTGCTCACTTGAAAAACTGAAGTTCTGAGTTTTCCACATAACTAATGACATGAAGAGAAAGCAAAAACTCATCTGAAGAATCACAATTTATGCAGTGTTATAAAAGTCCTGGCTTCTACAGATGTGTGCCTAAACATTTCTGAAAGTTTGTATTTTATTTAACAGGCTGTATTGCGGAAAAAAATCTGGATTTAATCAGTCAGTACATATTACTGCATTTTGTGGTTGAAAAATTCCACCTTATCTATCCAGGTATGCATAGAAAGCAAGTCAGTATTATGTAAAACTGGCAGGTTAGAAAGGACATCTAGATAGGCAAAGAGTAGAGAAGGTCAACGTGGTGATATGGTCTGTCTTAGATAGCAGACCAGTGGAGATGCCATGAACTCAATTGACCTCTTTCTTCTGGCCTGTAACAAAGCTGGTATTTGAGGCAGCTGCACCCATCTGCATTTGTGTTTCTCAGTATGGCAGACAGCACTTCGAAGAACCTCTATAGATTAATACATGAATGAAGCTGGAAATCCATCTCCTAGCACAGCTGGAAGGATTGGGACACCCAGGGCACACAATGCCTTTGTCTGCTACTGGTGCAGCATTTAGCAGTTGGGCTAAACAGACCACTAGCAGTGCTTACTCAAGAAATTGGAGTGACTTTCTGAACAGTTCATAGAATCATAGAATCATAGAATCATAGAATGGCCAGGTTGGAAGGGACCTCAAAGATCATCTAGTTCCACCCCNGACTTTCTGAACAGTTCATCTATAGAGAGGAAACAGGTGCATCTGGGAACACAATATATTCCCAGCTGTTGCTCTGGTGGTATATTAGGAGCCATACAGGCACAATCAGTAAGCCCAAGTGAAGCCAGATCACAGTAACTCTTTCAGAAAACACCAATCCCACTGTCCAACAGCATAGTGCATGAGGCAAGTGTCAACCAAGCAGTCAGCCAGAAAGATGTAACTCTGACTTAGGATGAATCATACTAAACAAAGCACCACCTACAACTACATTTTATGGCAATTTTTTTGTGTGTTTATAAACTCTCTAGGATCTTGCCAAGAAGTAGACCATGAGCTAATTCTTCCACTCTGGAGCACTCGGGTTTTGTGCCACTGAAGTCACTGGAGGCTCTGCCTTTTCCTTCCAGTGAACAGGCTCCAGCTGCTACTCGCAATAAAAAAGTTGGCATCCATCCAGTTTAATGCTCATTCTGGCACATGCTCATTGCCTTGCTGCCCACAGTTAGAGCTTGGTCTAGACAGAAGTGTAAATCTCTCTGTTTTCTTCTCTTCATTTGCTCTATTTGCTATTCAAACCTTTAAACTAAACATCTTTACTACATTCAGTAAGTTTGGTGCAGTGAACTTCATTTACTCATAATTTTAAAGTTTAGACATGAGCTTAAGTATATTTCTGAAAAGAAGGCTGAAACATTCACCTAAAATACTTGTCAATCTAGCCTGATAATATAACTGCAGTATTTTACTATACAAAGCTTTTGACTAGGCACCAGATCTAGAGTTTAGGACTTAGGGAACTAATTATCATTGATTTGGATTTCAGCTACAGAGTTGTTGTTATATTTAAATCTTTGATTTTACAAGTTGCTATGGATCAAACCAGAGAAAAATGTTAAATAACCTTAGTGCTTTTATGTACTTGGGGGCTTACTAAAACAATGTGATGATGATAAGCTAAGTTTAAACTAAATAGTGAATATAAATTGCCAAGTACAGATCATGATTTGGAATCAGATTTTGTTTCATGTTTCTGTCATACCCAGGTAAATTTCCTGTTCTGATCTGCCTAAACCCTTCTTTGCCAATCCTTCATCTGAGATCAACTCCAGATTTAAAATTCACCAGGTTCAGGTCTGACTATAATTTCACAGAATCATAGAATCACAGGATCATTAAAGTTGGAAGAGACCTCCAAGATCATCAATTCCAACCATCTACCTATCACACCACTAAATCGTGTCCCTATGTATCAAATCTGTGTGTTTCTTAAACACCTCCAGGGACAGTGACTCCAGCACTTCCCTGGGCAGCCTGTAACAGTGCCTAACAACCCTTTCAGTGAGGAAATATTTCCTAATGCATTGATCCACTGGAAAAATAACCACAACAAAAATAGTACTTCCTTTTTGCCTTAATTTGCAACTGATAAATGAAAGAAAAGCATACCAACGAACTAGTCAGCAGGCAGAAGTACCATCCTTTCTCATGTAATGTACAACACTAAAAGCTATTCCTCCCCATACCTCAGCAGTGGACTCATCTCCATTCCCAGAAATCCTGATCTCCCTCACCACTCTTAGCTCCAAAACATGTATGTGTTTTGTCCCTTTTTCTTTGGTCATGATGTGGCCTACCCAGATGCTGCCATGATACACCCCTCATTTCTTGCTAGATTTTATAAACCTGAGTTGAACCCAGTTGCTGGCTCTTGCTTTTCTGTCAGTGCATGGTGCCAAGTGTTTTCAGATGGAAGGTCTGAAAGTAACATTGATGCTCAAGAAAATGCTCAGGGGGTGAGG
Source organism: Bucco capensis (assembly GCA_013396975.1). Lineage (NCBI taxonomy): Eukaryota > Metazoa > Chordata > Aves > Piciformes > Bucconidae > Bucco > Bucco capensis. The sequence continues at coordinate 313,244 of VWZO01018719.1, read as the reverse complement.
AGTGTGTGCTACAGCCAGGGGAGCACCTCAAGAAATAATCTGTTCCTTACCTTGCTAAGATATTATTTTTCAGTCCCTATTGGATTGCACACAGATTAAAATGCAATAATCAACTCAATGTTAATCCAACTATAATTTGTGAGGTCAATAATTCAAGAACAGATTATTATTTAAAAGCCTTTGACAATGTATATGGAATAGTTAAAGAAATGAGCAAGCCAAAAGCAAATGTCCCATATGGAGGCCACAGCAGACTTGTGTATTTCACTTATTTCAGCACTGCACATAATCACAGATGTGTTTCATTTCACTAATGTGAACTAATCAATTAGTATGAACTAATGAATTGTTCATACTAATATGAACAATTCCATGAGGATACTTCAAAGCAGTGAATTTTAGCTCAATAAAACATGTTTGCATGTACTTTTGTAGCTTATTTTTACTACGTTCCTATGATAACAAATCACTTGTAGCATGCCAAACCATAAACATAACTCAAGCCAGTTCTACTTCATCAATGCTTCAAGTTCTATCATTATATTCTAAATGTTATATTCCACTTTTTGCTTCAGCTTACACACAGCTTCAAAGTCTATCTAGGGTAAAACTTCTGTTGGTAAGAATCAGTGAGTTGTGACAATACATTCCTAGTAGCACCGCAGAACTCTGGTCTCTGAAGACATTTAAAACATAACATTAAAAATTAGAAATTCTGCTGCAATTTGGCGAGGCAATAGATCACATTGTATGAAATCAAGGGACATTTTTAGAAAGAAAGTGCAAATAAATGCAAATGCTTACAGATCTCTTTTAGCAAGTACTCCAGTGAAATCAACCTGCAGGTTACAGCTTGGGCTCTTCCTTTAGCTCACTGGGCTCAGTGTCTGTATATTGAGCTGATTTGCCCACTCTGAGCTGATATCAGTTATGCGATTCCTGATTTTGAACACTACAGAGTCACTAACAGTCAAAAGTGAGTAATGTATGGGAGAGAAGTGAAATGTCTCTAATTCCTACTAGCCTGGTCTACTGTTTCCTGTATCTCCAAGAGTTTGGAAAGCAAAGCCTGGCAACATTTGCCAACCCTCAGGACATCAGGCTTCCTCAGACTGAGGGGCTTTGCTGCCTTCTTTCTGCACGCATGCCTCTCTCTGCCCCATGCATAAACACGCAAGTCTGTGAGATGGCCAAGAAAATAATTGTGCAAATAGCTGAGGGAGTACTAGGAGGACTATGCCATACATTGCCTGTGGAACTCATGGTGAGAGCAACTCTATTTTCCCAATTGCTCTGCTGTTTCTAGAAGCGTATACATATTGCAGTTAGTTACACTGTGGCAGGGAAAGCAAGTTGGCATTGGTAAACCTTTCACTTTTTTGTAACTGTTCACGCAGGATTTAGGAATTACATCTGGGAAACTGCATATTCTAGACAATATTATTGAAGTAACAGCTTCATTAACTGCCATGTTTTTCATTTGTTTCTGCCAGAGTGGTGCCTATTCCACATACTTATAGTATAAAATTAGCTTTTACCCAAGATTTGTTAATTATTAAGGATCTTATTCTACTTTATAGTTCAAAGTCTCAGGTGGGTTTTGGTTTTGTAATAACATATCTGTTCCCAAAGCTGAAAGCAATTCAAATCATGCAATGTCTTTGTTTCTATAGTAATCACCTTGTTGCAACTGAAACAAATGAAGCATCAAATACACGAGGCCTTAAAATGCCTTAAATTACCATTTAAGTAATTAAATAAAAACGGATAAAATCAGTTTTCTTAACAGAGATAAAACAGTAATACTGCATATTTTGTACTTTCCCTCACTGAATTTCAATTACATTTACAAGAGAAAAACATTATGATCCTTATTTTATAGATTATTCAATTTCCCTAAGATGAAATGCCTTTAATCTAAAACCCACCTAGCCTTCAGATATACTAGGTTTTCTACTGAGCCAGTGTGCTTTGAATGAGAGTCATCAAAAGCCAGGAAAGTTAAGAAGGTCCCTCTTGCCACAGATCACACGTGCTGGTAACATGTGCTTGTATGGAGAAGTAGTCTGGGTGCTCAAGTTATTGATTATTTATTACTTTGTTGTCAGAATAGGATTAGGAAATTAGATATCAAACTATTGCTCAAACAACATACACATGATTACTGATGACAACAAAAACAATGATTCAAAGATGCCTGGTTTGACACAACAGAGGTGAATAATATACTTTCTGGGTAGTGTGCAGTTACAGGAACACCACACCTTTTCTATCTCATCTGGAATCTGTCACAAAAAAAAAGAAACACTGTAATTTATTAGGGGATGTTTTTAGTTTTCAGCACAATTGTGAGATACGATAAATAGAACAGGAACTCCAAGACATCTTCAGCCTTTACTATTTAATATATTTCTAAATACTACTAAATATAGTAGTATATTAATTAATTTAATATTCTACTAGAAAGAAAAATCTGACTTATTTTCCTCCATTCAGCATTGGTTAGGCACTCTAAGCAAGGGTAGAAAAATTGCTACTCTTTTTTCAAGACTTGGTCTGTCAGTATGTGGCATTGGACAGTTTTGGTTTAGTGCTCCTGGGCTGTGCTGACAGGCATGAGAGTTTCAAAGAGCTTTGATTTTAAAGCCCAACAATGGATAGAACAGATGCCAAGTCTGCTTTTAGCTGCTTTTCACATTTGCTTGCTTGATATGAAAGCTGTAGGGTAAAAGGAAGAAAAAGCCTTAAAATGTGTCTGGATTGCTTTATATAGAAGTACAAATTAAATTAAGAGAATTTAGTGCTGCACAATGTTAGAAAAGTGTAAAGATGTGAGCACCACCTAAATGAATTACAAAGCCTTATATAAAACTTGTTTTCCCTGAATAGCCTGGCTGCCCTGTTTTTTTCTGTCCTATTAAATGGTGGTTTTTTTCACAGTAGAAAATGCCTCTTAACTGAAGTGAAATCCTTAATTCTTTCAAGAGTATACAGTATGGGTGTCCTAACTAGGCCATCCTGTGGAAATTCAATTTAAAAAAAGATTGGAGAAAGAGGAAAGAAATGCTATATAACACTTAGTACTGAAATAATGCACCAATTAACCAAAAATGCAAGCTAAAAATTGCACACACTTCATTTTTTTTCCCCTGGAGATCTTGAAAAGGCTGAAAGCATTTTCAGTTTAGCCCCACAGATTTATAAAATCGAGTTCTATTCTGCAATTAGTCATTTTGATAGTAACAATGGAGTTTATAATTTCACACCAGGCTGATCATCACTTAAAACCATTTCTTTCAGCTCAGTACATCCCCTGTTAATTGGAATGTTTTGCTACTGGTGTGTTCCCATTAAGACACAGTCATGTCATTACAGCCATTAGCCTCAACTTCTCTGGAATACAACCCAGGAAAGAGGCCTCCCCCTTGGATACATGCATATCAATAGTTGGATTTGGATACATCAATAGCTATCTTCTTCAACTGTTTTAGGTGAAATAAAATAATTAGTATGCAAAATGTTGCAGTCTCTCTTGCATATGAGGTCAGATTAATTACTGTGGTCATGTCTGGCCTTAGAAAACTGAGAATTTATAATGTCTGCCTGCAGCAAATTTTAAGAAGTTGGAAGTTTTTCTATACACAGAGGATTAAATTTAGCCATTAGTTGAATCAGATAGATTCCAGAGATGGAGCTCAGTTCATAATTTATCCTCTACTCTTTAGAACATATTTCGGGCTTTTTAAAGCTGTTATTCATATCAGCAGGGATTATAGTTTCACCTATGATTCTATGCATATTAGACATTTCCCATCATTAAATCGTGATTTCACGTACAGCAATGCCAAATTTTAGTTACTCCAGATTAAATTTCCAGTTATAGTGTTTCCTTTGCCTGATTTTATTTATTTTTTATTTTTATGAAAATGTCAGATAAAACCATCAGCTAATTTCACAAAATGGGCTAGGTGAAATATGCTGCTATCAATGATGAAAAAGTCTTGCTCTGCTGCTTCAGTGCTTTGAAAACTTGACTTAAATTTGACAGCAGAGGTTTCTATGCCAGATATATGCCTTTTTGCCTTTTGCAGCCAGTCCTTCCAAATTCAGGCAAGATCTGAAAAAACTGTGCATCACAGTTTCACAACTAAAAGCTTGGAGAATTGCCAAGGTTAACTGAGCTCCAGACTCCCAGCTGACCAGATGGTACATGTACAATCACGGTACAGCTCAGGGCTACTAAAATCAAATTACAATATCTTTGTAATGAATTCTCCCACCTGATGACCAAAGGCAGGGTCATATTCCAGATCTATCTATCCATGTTTCTTACATGTACAGGCAAGTTAAGACCACCTAGGAGAGAGTCACAGCCTGACTCTGCTAGATGGTTTGAAGGTATTTAACATTCATCCAACACGTGCCATTTGCCAAAGGAAAAATATTCATGCCCAATACTTCTACTCAGGATGAACTATTTTTCTTACACTGCTAGATACTGCTTTTTGTTCAAGGAATAAGTCGCTGTCTGGAAGAAAAACTGCTTCTGAAAATAAAATTCATTTATTTGAACTGACTCAAACAGAGATATTCTAGCAAATCCCAGGTGAAAAAAAAATACTTAGGCAAAATAAGATTTACCATTTCTTTAAGAGATTCTGGAAATGGCATATAGCTTTGGTGCACAGCACCATGCTTTTAAATATATATAAAGATTTACTATTCTTGAGTATTCATCTAAGGAAAAATCATTCCTGACTGATAACATCTGGCAAAGAAAAAATAAATTTGTTACAAGAACCATGTTATTTTGAGCACAGGCTAGTAGGAAACAAACTACAGAACAAGTATTCACGTACATTTTGTCTTGACTTTTGTTCCCAGAAGTGATGTTTATTCTCTGGCCTTTGCCACATCGTATCACTAAGCATTTCAGTTCCTTCATCTATAAATGGAAAAAAGTAATGTTGGCCTAACTCTACTTAATGAGGCAATGCAAAATTAGCCTCAGGGTAGTACTCAGAGGCCTTCCACAGCTACAGTCCATGCATTGCCACTTGCTGGTTTCATGGGGTGGAAGCAGTTGCTACAAATGCTCTGACAGCCTGTACAAGTAAATTCTCAGTGTGCACCAGTAAACTGATTGGGACTGGTTAGGTACAAGTCTTACAAGAACATTGAACGTGAAGAGTGTTGTTGTCTTTACCATGATATTGTCACTTACAGCTGTGATGACAAGGCTAGTTTAAGAAGTATGTGCCTGCCAACCCCTCTGTCCTACCCCAGCAGGCACCACTCTGTGTGGCTGCACTGTAAGCCAGGTCTGGGTTAAAAATAAACCTCCAAAAGAAAGGAGGAGGGAATGGAAATATACTTTAAACTAGTATAAGACTTCCAGTTTGCAGTGCAGCTCCATAGACAGTTGTAACAGAAAAACTTAGGAGCTGATGAGCTGTCACAGAGCGGGGAGAGTAAGGTGCTGAAGGGTCAGAAATTGTCAGGCAGTCTTCACACCAAAGTCAGAATCTCATGGATTCACTAAAATGTAATCCTGACTCACTAAGTCCCTCTAATCACTCTAAAATATAATTACATAGAGTACTACTTTCACTGATGCTGTAATATTAAAAGAAGGGAGGAATTTACTAAAGAAAATTATAAAGTCAGCATCTGATACTACACGTGATGATCAAAGAGAAAGGGAAGGAATAGAGTAACTGTATAACTGGTGTCAGTTCTCAGAAAAGCATAAGTTGAGGTGTGTGATCATATCTCCTTGGTCAAATATTACTCAATTTGCAAAACAGCCAGTCAGCTTCAGCTACAAATGAATTTTACTTACTCATAAAACCTGATAATTTCATCATGTTCTATTTACTTACTTTGAAATGGCATGTTCATCTCTGCAATGCATGTGTCTTCCCTTCTAAAAGCTATTTTCAATTTACAAGTCAAAAGACTTGCTCTACATTAAAGTACAATAAAAAAAGGACCTCGTTTACTTCCGTTATCTGACACCATTTATTTCACATGGCCACTGAAAATGTTCTCTTTAGAGGATGAGTATATGCTTGTGTTCAGGAAATTGAATTATGAATGCAAGTTTCCTTACCTGGCCTATCATGGCACTACAGAGAGATACTGTCACAGCTTCTGAATTCTCAGCAAGCTCTGGACTCCAGGGTGGGGTTAGTTCCTTGGTGAGAAAGAAATGAATTGACACAGAGAGTTTATGGCATCCTTGCATCTTTTATTTATGGTAGATGCAATTTTAAAGAGAGGAATTAGACAGCAAAAGCAGTATGTGGTATGTGACTCAGAGACAGGTTCTAGAACTCCAGAAAAGTCTCCCTCACGCAAAACCTCACGCAAAACCTCACGCAAAACCCCACACTGTTTCTCTGAGTAGAGGCAGGACTCTGCTTAAGCTCCTTTCCCCAGACAGTGAGACAAAACCTCTTAGTTTTACTTGTCATCTTTTCTTTTTTTGGCAGCTAGTTATTTTAATAACTTAAGACCACGCCATTGTTGAAAGGGGCATTCCTCCTCTCACCCTTTCATCAGCACTACAGCCTGTGTGAGTGTATAGTCAAGTGCATCAAAAATGTTCATCTTGCTGAAAACAAAACCTTCCCAAAGGTGTGTGATTGTAACAGCCAGCACCAGTGAGGCAGTGGATAACAAGTTGTCTCAAAGCAAGAGGTGAAGTAGAACCATCTCTCCTATTGATGAGGTTTCAGATTAGCTGAAATTGCTTACAAAACTTCTGTAACTGACATTTTCCTCAGAGGCTTCTAGAGCCTACACTAGTTTGTTTAGGCTTATGACTACTGAAAGTCTTACAGTCCCTTGAAAATTTAGCTACATTTACTTAAAAATGCCACTGATCTGTTTTTCCTGAGATGCCTCAGATTTGAAGGATAGAATTACAAGGCATGGATTTAAAAAAAAAAATAGAAAAATTGGGCTTCCATGAAGCCATTTTAGCACCTGAGTGACTTTTTCAAATCTTGCATAAGCTCAACATAGCTGATCTGCATCCCTCATTGTAGTGTCTATATGCTTTGCCACACAGAGAAGCATTTTACTGCTAGCTCTACAAGTAAAGGATCAGTCAGGTTTTAGGTAGTGAGAAATATTTTATTTGCATGCTATTATAGTTTGTTTATCTTTCTAGATCAACAAGTTACAATTGTATAATGGTGTGTATCCTCAGAACATGTTCCTCTGGAAACATGAGGCTCACTCATAAGTACAGAAAAACACAACAGTGACTCTCTGCAAAAATTTAGTCCAACTGTAGAGTTGTGCTGGGAAAGGAATGAAAAGTAGGGGGTGAAAACCTAGCTTTTTAGCATTCTAGAGGGATAGATATGTTTTTGTTTCAAGCTGCATATGTATATGCTCACCCTCAAGCTCTTTTGCCATTATGCAGTTACTCAGCACTAGGAATCCATCTGAACTATGCCACTTCTACATCTTGCAAAGACCAACACGAGCCTTCAAAGCATAAAAAAAACAAGCATACAAAATAAATCTATATTCAGAGAATCAGTTAATATACTAACTATCAACAGAGAGGAAAGGACAAAACACTGAATTTTGAACCTGCCAGAAACTCTATCTTTCTTTAGTGCATGAGACATTTATCTCTAAATAAAATGTCACTAGTGAATAATTGTGAAGCTAAAAGAAATCTGTAGTAATTAAACGCAGAGCTAAGCACTGAAACATTACCTCCAGGGACACTTCCTCAAATACTGCCTTGTTTAAATGTTAGAGAATTTAGGCTAAAATGTAAATACTGGTAATTATTCATAACTCACAAATGACAAGTGATTCCTGATGAGTGATAGTTGGTAAAAATTAAACCAATCAATCAACTTTAAATGTAAATATTACAGAGTATGCTTTAAAAACAATAACTTATGATTAGAGAACTATCTCAAAAGATTTAAGTAAAAAAAACATAGAACTAACATTTAGATTTTTTAACTGCAGTTTTTTATTATATTGCTATATATGGATCCAAGTTTAAAAGTGAACTAGTTAGTAGTTTTGAAATAGCTGCAATAAAGCAAGCAATCTGTATAGAGTTGAAGTGATATACTGCATTCTTCTTCTGTCTCCTGCTGCAGGGTCCTGTCATACATCAGAGCTCTGCTCTGCTATATACTATATAAATGTAATATAAAAATTTAGACCCTGCACAAAAGTAGTTAAACATCACAAGCAAAGATCCTAGCATTAAAAAAACAAAAAAAAACCCTAGTATCACCTTTTATTAACATTATTTTTAAATTATTTGATATAGGACATTCTGAACAAGCAAAACCACAGACTCCACTGCTTAGAAGTGCTGTTTCAGAGCTTGAAGTGGCCTTTCCTCAAATCACTGAGTTTTGTTCTAGGTAAGGGGACTAAACATGAGAAATGGATGTGTATTTGGAAAACAGCAGCACCGAGACAACGAGAACAGGGAAGATATAGCAGATGCAGCAAAAGAATCACCATGCAGACTGTTCAAAGGAATCATGGGAAGGTGCAATTCAAGGGACATCCAAACAGGAAGCTGAAGCAATAGCTGGGACTTAACAGTTTTGACAGTAGTACCTTGGACAATGAGCAGGAGTAAAGTCAGGCTGGAATCATTCACAAGGAGGCAAGAGTAAGAGCCTGCATGGGAAACGATCAACACATGGACAAGCAAGGACATGAGCACACGAGCAGCTGTATTGTAAGCGAAACCTGAAGATATGAGAAACTTCAGCGTATCCAAAACCATTGTTTTAGGCAAATGCACACATACAGATTTACAGATATAAAAATACATACCTATGTGTGTGTATATGCAGACAAAACCACACCTACATACACATTTCTCAGTGGTCAAAAATATCTTGACAAAATTAAGTAACTTCTGTGTACTTGCATTATTCAACCCATGTGATTGGCTCATGTTCTCCAGAGCCCAGTGATTTTTACTTTTGATTCAAGATGTGTTTGTTTCTCCCCTTCAGAGATTGTTTCTGACTGATCTCAGCTGCAGTAAGCTAGAAAAGCATGCTGCTGAGAAGTACTGCCTGAGTCTGTGGACTGCTGAGATATTACTCTCAGAGAAAGATGTCAAGCCCAAAAAATGTCATTAAAGGTCAGAGTGTCAAAAAATCTTAAAAACTAACTTCTTAGATGCATATTCTCTGAGGGAAAGTTTTAAAGACAGGAGAAGGCAGATGGGGACAGGAAAACAGTTGCCACAATTGAGAAAGAAAGTCAATATGGTTTAAGGAATAAAAAGATTAAATATACCAGCATTTACAAAAAAAATAGCAACAGAAAGTTCATTCTCAAATTCCTGATTGTCCCTGCTCCCACTACTCTACACAATCTTATCACCCTAATTTCTACAGATCTCTGTATTTCTCTGTAGAAATAGGTATGGTTCACTTCTGGACTCTTTTCTTTACAACACAGATTGGAATGGATTCACTTAGAACAAAACACCACAACCCTGAAGTGTCTCTATCTGAAAGTTTACACCAGAATGGAAATTGAATCTCTGTGACCTAATAATGTGTATAAGTGACAGGAGATTCAGTTACTGATTCTGAAATGATGAAAAACTGTTGAAGTGAATTATAGAATTAAAAGTGGCTTTGTGCCCAGGCATTAGACTATATTTAATTTAAAGGTTTTTTTTATTGCAGACTCAGCAGATAAAAGATAATTTATTAAATATTAAGAGTAAGGATGGGAGGAGAGTATACAATTTTATTTTGTTCAGTCTTGACTTTGTTTTGAATAAAGTAATTTAATAATGAATTCCTCTGTTAACATAAATAATGTTTCCAATGCTTATCTCATGTTCTCTACGAAAATAAAAGAGTAAAATTACTACCATTATTTTCCTGATGCTTTTGGCTCTTGATCAAAGGTAATCCTGATCTGATCTGCCTGTGCCCTATGCTGAGATTTTTCTACTGGAAGTTACACTGCAGCATTCATTATTTGTGAAGTTTCAAGTTGCTCTGTTTGTTCCACTAGGACATAATGCTTTCTCAAACTTTTAAGATACTTCTGTCTAACATAATTAAAAATGAAACACTTGTTCAACTTGCTTGTTTGAAATAAACATTGAAGCATTTGGAATAAAATAGGCATTCCAAATCTGAAACCTAGATAGGAATTAAGAGATTTTTTTTTCAGTTACTTGAGGCAGTATTGGTTACAAGTTAAAATAGAAGCACAATACTCGTATTTGACTACTGACACAAGGAAAAAACCTAGGTTCTATCTCAAGACTTGGCAGTGACTGTGGGTGAGATGAACACATGCATTCTGTTCTCACTTTTAACTAAGGGTACACTTACAGAAAGTGTGGGAAAAGATATGATTTTGAAGTGCTTCAAGAGGAGAGAGCACAATAGAAGTGATGAAAAAATGTTTGTGGTGTTCTGCAGTGTCATGTTGCTTCCAATTCACGCTGTGGTTTTCTTTGAAGTTCCAGCAAAGCTTTTCTCCCATCCTAGGTTCTGCTAGTACCTTAACTCAAAAGTTTATATAAAGAATCTAGACTAAAAAGTCCAGATAATCATCAAGAGATGATAGCTGTACCTGTCACAGCATCCAAAATAATTTCCAGCCCCCCAAATTCTCCCAAAGTTTTGCTGGCCCAATGACTGCAAGAGCTGATTTTCAAGTGCAATCCACTATACAACAAAATAAGAGTAGTCTGAAAGAGTGCACGGATATCTTTTTTCCTCCAAGTCAAACATTAAAAGATATTTTAGAAAAACCCAGTATTTTAAAAGTTTCTAGATATATTTTGCGTGGAATGAGACAAAATACTATACAATGACATTATTAGGGTTTGTAGAGAACTTAATAGCAGTCAGATTTCTAATTCACAATGCAAAGTTCATGGTACTTGCACATTTAATTGCTTGATTAAGTGCTTAGCCAAAGCACATGGGGTTTGCTGCAGTGCTTTTAAATGGTTTATGCACAGTTTGACTCCATGGACCTCACTTGAGACTTTACTACTCAAGATGCAGACAAAACACTCAAATTAATCCCAGTAAATTTTTAATGCATATAGCCATTGATTCCCTGTGGTACTTGTGCAGCAGCCTTCAAAGTCACCTAGGGTCTTTTCTGCTGATGCTATTGAGCCCCAAATCAGGCCTGCCATCACCAGCTTCAAAAGAGAAACTGAAGCAGAGCCCTAAAAATGGATGATAAAAACTGGATGGTTTTTTATAAGGAGTCACACTCCCAGTAGAAAGAACTAAGGTAATATTAGTTCTAATTCCCTAAACATAACCCACAATATTTACAGTAAGATTTAATTTGGTGATTCTGGATGGATTTTTTTAAGTGGAAAAAAAAATTTAGAAGCCTCTCATTGAGCATCATATCTACATTCACTGAGTTCTTCAGCGTCTTTCAGAGCTGTAAATACCTCTCAGACCAATACCTAAAGGGTGAAATAGGCATTGAGTTGAGCTAGATGCTGTACTCTGAGGTCCAGGACAGCTCAGAAACTGCAGTACTTTTGGTGAATTAACTTCAGATTTGACCTACAGGGCAGATTTCTATTGGGTAATGTTAAGTAATTTACTATAGGCTCATTTAATCCTGAGGTCTCTTGCAAACAAGGCTGCTAAATTGCAAAGGTGCTTCGTGAAATCACCTATTGTACATCAGATTCCAAACTAAGACTCCTCTGCCCAGTCCCCAGACAGGAAAACCTCATGTTTTACCTCACTAAAGACCTTTTTTTTTGACAGCAGAAATAAGAGCTGTAACAGACTGCAGGTTGCCAATAAAAATAAGCGGTTTACTAAACTTATTTTAGACATTAAATGCTAGCCTGGGGGTCTTTAGCTCATGGGTGTTTTTTGTGATGTGAAAAAAAGTGTAACAAATACACAAACCAATTTTACATAATGACAGTCCCACATCATGTAAGCAGCCATTCTGCTAAAGGGCAAATTCCTGCTCCTATTTAAATCAACAGCAAGACTTCCATGTACAGGACTGGGGCCTTTACACATCTTTTCTTTACCTTTTCTTTTTTCACGTATTTTCTATGCTAGTTTTCATTTTTCCTCTCCTTTCTTGTATATTTTTTTATAAATTAACTGAGTGAAATACATCTGTCTTGAAATATTTGTAATTATTAAATGACATTAAAACCAGAATCTTCACCAATTGATTATATATCAAAATAAGCATCCATTCACTTCAGTCAAATAGCAAGTTATAATGTTTAAAGAGATTGACAATGACAGTGAGACCATGAACACTGATGTTCTCCAGAATAAGTCACCAATAAATACAGGCCCACCAAATATCTGCCTCAGAAATGTCTTAAAACATATTAGAATCATGAGTGAATGAAACATTGCTGTGTTTCTGGTGGTATACAAAAAAGAACAGTGCAAAATCTGCTCTTCTTTCCTCTCCAGTTGTTATTCATTTGCAATGCAATAAACATACCATTCAGTAATAAGAGTTATAACTCATGCAAACACTGAAAAAGCTGATAGAATGACACAAAGCTTTTTCTTCAAACTCTGCAGGAAGCTTCTCAACTTGGGAATTAACCTTAGGATTTGCAAAGCTACAGAAAAATGATATAAATACCCCTGTTCAGAGAACTTGGCCCACTAGTGCTCTCACTAAATTACAGCTGGTCAGTTGATTAAAGATTAAGGTATCCAGAAATCACTGGATTTGAGGACTGCAAAAATCCAGCCACAAGAGCTGGGTCAGAATAGCCCAAACTTTGACCACTACTCTTTAGTAATAAACTAATCCTAGTTTATGATCTTTGAATGTTAGCTGTTGGCATCAATGCAACACATGTAAAGGAAGTAAAGATGGTATGCTGCGAAACTATTACAATGATCAAAACTGAACTGACCACACATCCCAAGCTAGGCTGTAAGAACAAAAGGGCATTTTAGTAATACATTATTCTCCTCACATAATAAAGAGGAAACCTCTTTTTTTCCCTTTTGCTGTTCTCTTTTATATTGGATTGAAACACTTCCTTCTGGTCCTCTCTGCCAAGTCTCAGTATCAGAGGAAATATCAGCTCACTATTGTTAGTATATAAATTTGCTGAACTTCATCTAAGACCAGTCTGGAGAACTGTTGTGCCAAAACAAAACAAAACCACAACACCCCAAAACCTACTGCATCTCTATTTTAAATACTGGACAGAAAACAGGATTCTTTGGAGAATGTAAAGGAGTATAAAGAGGTAAAATAAGGAAGCACATGGAAAACAGCCTCCCCAGGTGTCTTAGTTCCACATAGGCCAGACATAACCACTGTCATACTGAATATTACCTTACTCTGCACTATGTAGGGCTGTGACTGTAATTGATTTTCTGGGTCAGCAGCCAAACTGAAATACTGGAAACAAAAAAGTGGCTGTGTGTCTCTGGTCCTCTCCCCACCCTGGACTGGGAAAAGAATGAACTTGACCCGAGTTCCCACTTTCTAAAAGACAATCTGAATCTCCAGGCCCTAGGACAACCAAGCAGGAAGGAAAACATAGACAACAACATCTCTGCTGCTAAAGCTGATTCAGCAGCAGTGTCAATGTCAAGGGGACTCAGTGGCAGGGGACTGTGTGTGCCAAAGCACACGAAGCTGGAAGAGCAGCCAGTGGACTTGAGGGATGGAAGAACTCCACACCTCTGGCTGGCTGGGCACATGAGATATCACCCATGGCACCAGGGAAAAACTATTCTGCTGTGGTCTACTAAGGGTCAGAGATAAAATTCCTTTCTACCCTCACAAGTAAGACACTAAGTGCAGTGAAAAGAGAGAGAGAAGAGCCTACTCCAAATTCCCTCTAATTTTCTCCTCAGAGACACCATCATTTTGCAAAGGGAGGTTCAGCTTCTAAGATTGTCATGCTGAGATAAAAATCAAATTCCATAATCCCCGAGTTAGCGGGTAAAAGAGGGGAGACATGACTAGAATTTATCTCCAGGCTGTTTTTTCCTCCCCTCAGACTGATTCTGCAGTTCTACTCAAAAGTGGAATTAGCTTTAGAATCAAAATCCCATTTGTGATGAATTTTGTGGTCACTAAAAATATTACCAAACTCTGTTGATTAAATTGCAGGGTAAGGCCAGTCTGATCCTTCCAGTAAGCTCAAGATTATGCCAGCATTTTCTCAGTGACTTTGCAGAACTTTATAGCAGCCAATTAACCTGACCAGACAGGCCAAACCCAATGTCATCATCTAGTAACACTAAAAAAAAAAAATCACAGTGGAGTTGTTAAGCAACTGCTGCAACATTTTTTGGGGGGGGAGGTGAAGGGGAGTATGGCATAGGATAGAGGCATCCTATTGTCTTCAGCAATGCTGAAAGTATTAAGTTTGAAATCCAGGATAACTGTAAAGCTTATTGTGAACTGAAACAATATGGCAACAAACTATTTCAGACTATTGCCAAGATCTCCAGCACACTCTCATTTGTCAAACCTCTGAGAAGACAAAAATATTTGTTTTTCTAAATCTTAGACAGCTTTGGGTTTTCAAAGCTACATAAAAGAAATGAATTAGATGAAATCCATGTTTGACCTACAAATCCCACCCTGCCTCTTTCTCTTTTCATGTCCCCTTATGGCAGTTCAAAATCAGGAGACATCATTCTGTTGCTAGGGTAGATTATAGTTTCTGGAACATTTACATGAGGACAAATATTAGCTCTAGTAATTATTTTTTATTCCCATCCAAAACAATGTTCCCTTGCCAATGTTGAGCAATAGAACGATATGGCAGGCTCATTTTGTTTAAAAGTCTTAGGGTAGAAAGAATATCAAACCTCAAAACACCGTTTTTCTCTAAGTATACACATGTAACAAGGATACCCACCTTCCTCTGAACTCTGCTTTTAATATTTTTAATATTCTTTCTACATCACAGTTGTTCTGTGAACTTTACTGTCGAACATGTTACTCTCTAATCTCAACATTTGATCACATTTTTCTTTCTTTAGTCAATGATTTTTTTTTGGTTTTTCATCAAAAGCCTGAAATTTTCCTGTTTTCCCACCATCCTTTTTCAATTACTTCTGCTGGCACTACTGTCAGCTGCTGCTTCTGCAACTTTGCCAGTAACTGCCATACACTAAGGAATACAAAAAAACCCTAAAACAAAACAAAACACAAAAAGAGACAATAATAGGGTCTCTGAAGATAACATGAAGGACTTTGTTGACTTCATATGATCAGCTGTCCCTGAGCTCAAGTGTTAGGTAACTCCTTTGGGAACACGTAATATTAAATATTCATGGATATACAATTCAGAAGCCATAATACTGAATATTCAAACTGGAAACACAATCCCAGGAGTTTTGCTTAGCATCTACAGGAACAGAAACATAGCTGTTCAACTAACGCATGCTCTGAGCTATACTATTTCATATATACTTAATTAGAATGGGCATACTAAGGAATATTAAATACAAACATTTAAAGGCTCAGATTTGTCCTCAATGCAAATTCCTCTTTCCTGAAATTAAAATTTGATTTAGGATCACTTTAAACACAAACTAAAATAAATCCTGCTTCTGATGAGACAGGGTGACCCCGGTTTTAGTTTTGCAATAGAATTATTGTCATAGTTACTTCATTGTATCTTTTGACACTTTAACGACAGCTTATTTGATCTTGAACAGCCCATGCAAAGACAATGTTGGTATGTTCAACAGAATTCATCATGGAAGTTTTTACAGGTGTTTAAGTTGTATGTTGTACCTCCATGTGCCAGTCTGGGTCCTGACAGATCCAGGGAATTCATTACACAAGAGGCCAAGCTGCCCAACATCTCTGGCTTTCCCCCAGCTGGAGGTCATTTGAGTTATGATCAAGTGTCCATGCACTTTCTGACAGCAAGAGGGGCAAATGTTTTTGTGGTGGAGCAAGCAGGAAGGGCAAATCAGCTCTGGGCAGGATGCAGGCTCCCTTTGTGGAACCCTCTTTCCTTGTCCATCTTGTCACCACAGACCGTGGTGGAGAATTTTTCTAGTGTAACCCATGCAAGATTTCTTCTCCTGTCCTCCCCTTGCCTTCCCAATAGGCTTTCCAGTGTGGCTTGGATTAGCCTTAAATTCTTGTGGTTTCTTGTTTCATATTTTGGTCTGGTCATTTGTCATCCTGGTTCTGTTTCTCCTCTTTCTGGTCTTAGAATGACAGAACACAGGATCACCTCTCTGGATAAGGTTATAAATGCTTCACTGTCAAATTGCCAGTAACAAGTCTCCGCCAAATTTATATTCTAAAATTCCCCAAGCAGCAATTTAATTACATTATTTTGGATACAGTACCATAGCAGCTGCACTCATTTGATGAGGATTAATTATGGTTGATGGTGAAAACAATGGCAAATTAGCTCTGATGTGTTTTGGAATTTGCTCTTTATTTAGTTTAGAATAACCCTGTTTTAGTGAGCATGACTCCCAAGCTCATTTGATCCTGCAGTCTGTGAGAAAGTGGAAAGGCTCTGACAGAGTTCTTAAAAAATCCGATATATCTACACCTGTCGCAGCTCAGCTGTGGAAGTCCTGCTGGCTTGTGGTTAAAAGAGAATTACCAGACAGATTCATTCCATTATATTTCAAGGAATATTCCAGGACTATTTCAAAAGTCATGTGTATAAATCAAAATAAATACATAAATTAAAAAAATCCTCAGTTTTGTCTGTATTTTTCATGGATGAACTTTTCCCAAAGCAGAAAAGATTACATCCCTACCAGAAATCTAGTAAGGGTTTTCAAAAAAATCTAAAACAACAGAGTTCTGCGATTGCTTCCAAGCTCAAACTAAGCCAATTTATTCCATTTTTTTTGGAAATGTCTGGAGGACTTACTGTAAGTTCTAGGTACATGCTAGGGGGTGACATGAAGCCTAATCATAGGGCAAAATTCACAGCAGGGGTGTAAAAACCTCCAAAGATCAAATCTGTTCTACTACTACTATTCTCAACAAAAGGTGCAGCTTCACATTAGAAGCTGCATTAGAAGCTTTTGCCAGAGTGCTAATAACACATGAGAGGTGTAACTTTGGCAGGGAATTTTTGTACTGAAAAAAAGTCTTTGTATAGGCACAGTTCTAGCACAAAAGTTTTCAATTTGTGCAAATATGGACAAAGCTGGAAGAAATCAATTAAACTAAGGGTTAAAAAAATGTTCCTCTGATAGTATTTTTTTTACCCAAAAGAACTACAGTAATTCACAGCATCCTGCCTGCCTAAGAATTTCAGTGCATCATTTCAGGAGAGCTGAAGCACATGTCTGCCAAGTCTAAAACTAAAACTAATTCAGCAGAGGGAAAAACAACATAAAAACTACCAAAAAAAAACCTTCATGGTTGCTGCTTTAATCGGTGGATCTGAATGGAAAGGTCAGTTTTTCCTCAAGAGTGGTCAAAAGAAATGCTCAAAAGGGGGTGAAAACACTATTGTATCTCTAATATAATGTCCCTTTCCCCCAAGCTGCAGCATATTTTTTAAGCTGAATGTTATCAAGTGCAGAGAAGAGAACAATACCTGCCCATACTTCAGCCACATGAAAGATTGCATCATCATACAAATTCACCCCAAAGTTTGCATAACCTCATCAGGCATCTTGAGTAGGTCCTTTTGGTAAGTGGGCATCTATTACCCCTTGGGATCAAAAAGGTCCTCAATGCAGGAGTTCCCTCACATCGCAGAGTTTTCAATGTACAGATGAATTTTAACCCTCAGTGCTAGCCTTCCAACAGCAAGCACTTAGAGAAAAACAAATGCAGCTCACTCCCACCAAGCTGAAGAATGCTCTGTGCAATGGGAAAACCCCAGCAGTGGCAGGGCCATGCTGGAGTGACCCATTGCCTCAGCAGCACCCAGCTGCCATCTACATGGGGGAAGTGGGAACCATACAGTGACCAGAAAGTCCATGACTACTGAAAAAACACAGGATCTTTCTCTCCCAAGCATTCACCTTCACCAATCTCTTGTGTATCTGCACATACATTTTTCCCCTTTTATAGTTTACAGAATATAGTCAGATTTCATATTTGGGAAAGGCATTGAAAACATCTATTTTTGGATTGACAATTTTCAAGTTTTTATAACTGGTGTCAGTCAGATATTATTTGTAATCTTTTAATAGTTCCTTCAATTAATTCTTTAAGGGGATTTCTTGCATGTATGCATTTACAGCCTTCAGGCCACAAATACAGCACTTTCAATACCTACTCAGATGAACCATCATCCATACACTAATCAGTATATTTCCTTCTCTTTAATAACTTATTATAGTAATAGATGTTGCTCAAACTCACTTTGAATGAGTTATACTCTCCATATGCTGCTGGCTTAATCTGGAAATAAAGTTTGCACACACTGTCATTAGCTCTAGCCTAAATTGCTCTGCTTAACGCTTCTGCCACGAGACACATATGTTGTGAACAGCTGCCTGTCTTTAATCTCTTTTAAAGTTTTACTGTATCATACAAAAATAACAAAAGTCAGCCATATAGCCTCACATTTCAGAATAGCCAGTACCTCTCCAAAATTACACAGATGACTTTCAGTAGGGAGGCTACTGTAATACAGGAACCTACAGCAACTGCCAGCTGGTCTTCAAGTAAAGCATTGTGTGCTTACCAAGAGAATATAAACCTCTATAACTAGTACAGCACTGGAGGTTCTTCTTCCTTTGTCACAGGATGTTTTCATTTCTCTAGTAGCTAATGAAAGGTGGCATCTTTTCTTTTTTACCTTTAACTAATTTTACCTATCAGCTAGACTCGAAAATTATGGAAGTGCAATAGTGTCATAATTGAGATGGATGGAGAAATATTTCTACAGAACCATACTCCCGACTATGAGTCCACTGCTTGTCCGTTTTTCTTCCCTTTTCCATTTTCAATGCTTAGAATCTCATGGAGCTCTTTCAGAAAAGCCAAGGTGTATATCTCAGCACACAGGTTCTAGCAGGCAGCATAGAACTCTCTTAACCTTTGCAGTCCAATTCCAACCACAACAAAGTGTCAAAGTCTTGGCAACTGGGGACAGTCGAAAGCAGGTTAGTAAGCTCTAACAGAGGGGACCTGTAAGGCACAGAAGCAGCCCAGAACTCCTGGCCCTCAAGCACTTTCGTATGAGGCATTAATACAATCCTGCACATACTCCTCTTCCACAGCCATAAACTGAGTTATTGCATAGGACCAACACCCCACAAAAAGGATAAATTCATAAACCAAGTGGTACTTCCACTCGAGCCTGCAGAAATTATAAAAGAAAAGGCTATCATGGAAAGCAATCCTCCTGGCACCATCAAGGCACATCATCAAGAAAGTCAATGATATTTTATTTATTTATTAGCTACCCAATATGCTCTAAGGATTTTACTGATTTAAAAAATCTCTTTCAATTAAGCATTTATACTGTAAAGGGGTAAGAAATGCTTAAGTAAGCATTTACAGAAGTTCTAGGAATAACTTAGTGTAATCACCCTGATAAAATCATCTAATTTTCAATTTTCTTTGCTCCTCCTTCATTTCTCACTTACTTTAGATAACTGGAAAACAGAGCAGGCTCTGTCTGGTTTGTCAGAGCACACTATAATTAAGACATGAAAGCTGTGAAGGGCAGGAATCAGTGTGGGTGCTCACTCTTGAGGGCAACAGCGTCCTTCTCAGCAAAAGAAAAGGTTTCCTGTATACAGGGCCAAGGGATGCCAAGGGAGATAGGGTGCTGGATGGCTGGGTGTTGAGGAGAGGTAAATACCAATGGGAGAAAGAGGGAACACACAGTCATACCACCCACATCAGGCTTTGAGTCCAAAGCGTACTTTAGCAAACAAACATGGCTTTTCCAGTCCATGACTTCTGGAGGAGATTCCCTCTCCATGGACTACTGAGGCTTTCCAAATGAGGCATTGTTTCTGATTAGTATAAACCTCTATGTATAGGCTCAGAGTGCTGAGGATATATATAAGTATTTTTATTTTGCTAGGAAGTGTGCATTTTGCTGAAAAGAGAGGGCCAAAGAGAACCACAATAGCTGCACACTTGCAAAGCCTGATATGGAAAGGAGTGTCCTGGGATCACTGCTGGATTTAAGATCAGACAATATGGAAAAAAATAATAGTTCATGAAAATTGTTCAAAATAAGATGGAGAACTAACATGCTTTAATCATGCTCCTATGATGGTGTGTTATTACAGGGCAGAGTTAAAGTAATTTTGATTTCTCTTCATGGAGTAATTTAAGATATTAAATTAAAGCTTGAGAGAAATCTGAATACTGAGTGTTTTGCAGTGCTTATTTGGGAAATATTTACATCCAGGTTTTGGGGCAAGTTTTTTTCATAAAGCACAGTATTAACCACCTTTGCCTGAAAATGTATTTGCTGTCATATTATATTTTTTAATACTTGCATTAAAAAAAGGTTATACTTTAAAATAAGTTCAGCATATACATATCTAATGTATAGATACAAATATTCATACTGTTCCACACACCTCAGAAGTGTGAGTTTTAGCATACTGTCTGTAGTGAAGGGTTTTCAGCCACACTTCCTTAACTAGCTTTATCATTTCCCAGGAAAGAACTAAAAGAATTAGCTTACCCATTCTATTTATCAGTTACAAGAAAACACACTGATAAGCTAAGATCTGTACATGCTTTGCCTTTGAAAAGCCACTTGTTTGCAACTTTTCCTGTTATCAACCCTATCTTTATTACTCTGGTAGACACACACTGCATTTCCTAAACAAAGTGTCAGCCTCTGCCCAATGTTCTAACACAGTTCATTATTTGCCCTTACAATCATTATTTCCTTCATTTCCATTTTTACTGCTTTATTTTTTATCTCTTTATGAGTTACCATTTGAAATAAAATTCTTGTTCTGATTACGTATATCTCATGCATTGTATTCCACCACCAACTTTTGAGCATATTATGTAAAATCATATAAGGAACCTAGGGTCAGTCAAGAGGTCATTACAATAAGCAAATTCAGAGCTAGAACATGGACTTAAAGTCCATTATCTGAGCATTTTGGACCAGATCCACGAAAAAGTATGGAAAATATATTTTACTTAATGCCTAATTTGACTTCCCTGGAAATCAGTGTTATGCAAACAGAAGTAAATAAAATTGTAGATATATTGGATTATTAATTCTCTTGTGCTTCCTGAATAGATTACAGCTTCCACATCAACATTTCCACTAATAATTGAAGGAAATAAATAGTATGCAAACATTTTTAAATGGTTGAAAATGGGTTTTAAAAAGCTATGGCTTATATTATTTAAAGGATCTTAGGTAGATAAAATAAAAATATCTCGTAGTATTTATAACTATTCTAAAGTCATAGTTCATTATTATCAGTCAAAACCACAAGGATTTACATGTTACACTAAACCAGGTCAAAATTGACCAAAACATCCAAACAAATAACTCATCAAAAAAGGATTAATATTGTTATTGCTGTATCGACATCTTCTATTATTCTCCTAAATGCCAAAGAAATACCAGATCAAGGAAACACAACCACCTGAGATAACACTCAACTAAAGAGAGACTGTTCTAAAGTCTACCTTAGTATTTATGTATTAATGTAATAAAATTAGTATAGCTGGAAAACCTTTATAGTACAATAGTTCATTTCTACATTGATCCTCTTCCATGCAGCAACTTAATATTTTTGGACCCTTGCAAATACTGAAGCACAGCCAGTTAGTTATATTTTTGCATCTGAGTTAAGTAATACCAGATAATATTGCATACTAATACAGATACAACCATTCATCATTTCAATTTCATAAAAAACTAATTCACTAAATTATTTGTCAAGCAGTATCTAATCAAATAATGAACTAATAATAATATCAATTTATATCTGATCTAAAAATAGTCTATAATTACGAAAGTCCATGAGTTCCATGTTAGACCTGAATAGCTGGTGCTATAGAAAGCAACTTTCTACATCTGCATCAATTAAGTACAATGTAAAGGAAAGTCCCGTTTATCTAAATATTTAATAACACATATCATTCTAATGCTTATATACTGTGTTTTTACATAGCAGTTGGATTTTTTTTCCAGTTAAATAGCTTCCATTAAATAGAAAGTTAATAAAGTTAAGGGTATGCAGGAAAACTATAAATTTAGATGTGAAAATAATCAGCTAGTGAAAAAGAATATATGCATGGAGTATTTAAAAATGATACCAAGCAAAACAATTAATGTGTAGAGCGTGTGTGTGTGTGTGTATATATATATAATGTGATCAAATATTTTTTTACTGACCCACACACACATATGAAACTGTATATATTTACTTAAAATACAGGCATATGTATATTTATTCAAATTTAAGATTCTAGATATTCATGAACTTAGACATTACTAGAAATTACACGCATTTCTGTGCTAGACAAACAAGTCTACACACACAAACATATGTAGTATTGCCTTTATATACTACCATACGTACTATAAACACGTGTATAAAATAGGATGTATATACACACATATTTACAGGTATGTGCATAGTATATTTATATGTAAGCAAAGAAACCAGTGTTCCCAGATTGCCTACTCCACTGTTTGTATGATTATAGATTTGTAAGGGATAGGTTCTTAAGATACCACAGTATACCAATTAATGACCAAGCGGCAACTACAAGATTATGCCAAATAAAAATAGTTGGAAAGCTTCAACACATATTTTCCCAGTATTTCTGCAAAGAAATTTAAATATGAAAAGGTTTTTTAAAATAAAAAACCTCATAGCATACTATTGCAGGGAATCAGACATATTTTTGCACTTTATTTGAGGAAGCTGTAGACTTGACAAAGTCTCCTACCTTTACATAGTCAAAGTAAGCTTATCAGGGTTGAATGCAATTCTCCCTACATGGAAACTGTTTATGGCTGCTTCCCACCAAAAAAATAGTTATAATTGAATTGACCCATCACAAAAAAACCCAAATCTCTGCATCCTGAATCACCAGTGTAGGAAAGATAGATGTGTATGAACTCTAGCACTAAAACTAGCTGAAAACCACGTGAATAAGGAGCTCCCTTTTGTTCTTGAACTGCTCAGTGCCATTCAGAGGACTGCCCTGCCTTCACAAACATGCCCAATACACGTCAGCATTAATAAGATTCAAATGAAAACATGGAGAACCACACCGAATCTACAGCAGTTCAAGTCAACAAAAGCTCTTTCTTGACTAAGCACTACAAAAAATGAGCCAAAATTATGTTTTGACAAGAATATATGCATCAGCAGCAAGAATCTCAGTAAATAAGAAGGTGAGTAAAAACATTGGTTCCAGTGGAGTTGTGCTGGCTTTACACCGTTTAAGAATATGGCTTACCATATATCTTCCTCTCTTGTTACACGTCTTCATTGCGCTTTGCTAATGTTAAATGAGCGGTATCTTTCCATTCACCTTGTAACTTCTCCTCAAAATATTCTCTCTTATTCAAAATAAATCTTACACTCTTCATATTTTGTGTAACTTTGTAGAGTATAAGTACATCTATAGAACAATGGTATTTTTATGAATTTTTACTGAAAAAAAATGAACGTTCTTTTCCATTATCTTTTCCTTTCCATTGCAACAAGACAATCAGCAAAGAATCAGTATCAAAAGTAATTAGCCATAAATATTTTGAGGTAATATGGTGGGCTAATCTCGTTTAACATTATTTAGGTAGCTAAATATTTCTAGTTTATGCCACAACTTTGACCACCACCTTATAAATCTGGCATATCAACAGGATATTTCCTATTCTCTGTTTTGATCTTGTTTTATCATTTTTCCATAGTGAGTAGGCATCTGTCTATGATATACTTAAAAAAAACCCGACAAAAAATGCAACCCCTCCCCAAACAAACAAACAGAATAAAGCCACAAACACAGACAATCCCTAACACCATGTCTATAAACACTAAACCAACTACAAGTATGAAAGTATACCATGTGGTTGTGTAACTCAACATGAAAGGATCCCTCCTGAAAGTGCCCTCAATCTCCTCCACTCCCATAGAAGTCGAGAAAGAAAAGCACGTCTCAAAGTTGGAGCTGTAGTTGCCAAAGGAAAAAAACCTTCTCATGTCCACAATTCCTATTACACTGACTGTTAAACACGCTTCAGCATAGACATCTCTGTTAGGCAAGTGTACAGAACTCCTAATTAAAGGAGTAATTTTTGCCACAAAAGGAGCTAGATTGTAATGGCATCTTTTGTCCTATGGTTAATGAAGGGTGAGATATTGTTTAAATAATTAGTAACACTGCTGGAAAAGAATGCAAGTAATTAGCATAGCTTAACACCCAGAGCAACACTGGTTGCTGTTGTTAGCATCAACAATGTCAATTTAAAAAGGAAACCACAAGAAAGAAAGTGTCACTTAAAGCAGTTTTGCTTTTCTCTTTTCAAGACACAATTAACCACTCTTTTTTTGTTGTTGTTTATAATGAATCCACTCTACTATTGGCTACTGCGTGCTCATTCTTTCAGAATTGTTTTTGGGGTTCTTTTAAGGTTTTTGTAGCCTATGTATTAAACCCCCATGGATTTTAAAAACTCACATTAATAATATAAGAAGCAACAACCCTTTTTTTGAGGGGAAGACTTTCTGAACCAACTGAATGTTGAATTTGTTAATGGTATGTGCATATTATTGGTAAGTTAAAGACCATCTGCAGGCGCGCACCTAAGATTTGTTAGCAGCATACCAATGACCATTCATGAAGGAGGAGACCCGAATGTGAAAATGGACCTGAAATTCTTGCTTCTCAGTGACCAAATGTTGGTGTGAACAGGTATCATTCCTTTACTTCTAAGAGATAAATACCAATCTACAGGACTGAAAATCTCATTCTCAGAATTTGATATATAAAATAGAACAAAATTCTGAGATGGACGAGGTGATGAGGAAAGGAAAGACATGGTTTTCAGATCACCTTCTTATGAACAGAGAATGGACACTGGATCTGAATGGAAACCACCTAGCCTACTATTCCTGGGCTCAGAGTATAAACATGGTATAACTGCTGGCATGACTGAAATAGGCTGCAAAGTGAAATAGCCTCATGACAAAGGGGACAGGGACCAAATTTCATGCAGGTTAATATTTACCCGTACAAAGTACTTCTAGATATTTTGGGTACAAAGCAAGTCCACAACTCAAAAAAATTGCAAGCAATGATAGGCGTTGCCATTATAAGGAAAGAGTTACGTGAGCCAGGCCTATGCTAACCGTTAAATTAGTGCTTCAATTACTCTTTGTGGTGGCTGGTGGAAAGTACTTTATTAGGCTTCTGCCAAGTTGGCTAAATCGTGTAACGTGTAACATCTAACATCAATGTTGCTTGCCTGTCCAAGATACCAATTCAGAGTTGGCTTAGGCATTTTGGCCAAAGATCATGCAAAAATATCCTACTTTTTTCTTCTGCAATATGAAGTCAAAGATCTCAGAACATCTTTTATAGTGTTCTTTGAAGATTTGACACAACTAGGTACACCAACACTAAGAAATGTTCAATATTTACTGACATCCTCAAAAATATACTTATCCAGTATTTAATTCTGAGGGTATTTAATGTTCAGTGCATTCATATTCATACAAAGTTGATAAACAATACAATTTTTCAATCACTATTAGCTTACTTAATAGTAGCACCTGTTAAGGATATAAATGTGTTGGATTATTGAAAAGTACTGTAAGACTAGGCACCTTCTGTTCACATTTATAGCCCATGCCTCATTTTATCAATGGCTAAACTCTTACCTAATAAAATGACAAATCAGTTTATGAGGAAAAAAGAAAGCAAAAATCACAATTCCTCCTTAGCAAATAAAAATGTCTTTGGGAGTTGAAAGGAAGCTGTGAGGTCCAGGTAAAGAAGTGCCTTTCATTATGTTTAAATAACCATAGAATATGATCTGCATGTTTGCACAAGCATAGAGGCACACAATCCACAGAGCATGTGTAGGCGTATTTCACCTGCACTCACATAAAGTCATCACAGACATGTGTAGCCACATATTTTTGTCTGAAGCTGTTGAAGAAAATCCTTCCAGTTAATTACAACTATTAATTCAGTTTCTTTTTCTACCTTTGAGCTTTGGAAATAAATCTGCTGGCCTTCTGCACCAGCACACAAAGACGTCTGGAGGGAATGGGTGAGGGAAAGTATGGGGTGCTTAATTCCTGCCTTTGCTCTGCAGCAACACCTAAACTGGCATGAGATGAGTGTACACCCAGGTGGGTCGGAGGCCACTCACTGTGGCCTCACTGTTCAGAAAGAGCTCTGGAGAGTCACCAGAGCACTCTGCAACCTGGCCAGCCACTGCCACTCCACCCAGGGCATCCTGCACAGGGCCAGGGGGATGCCAGAGCTGCCTGGATACCTGGCAGGAGATACACCAGGAGAATGCCACAAGAAGCTCAGAAACAATTTTGGTTTTGTTTCCTGGACGGCACTGCCCATGAGCCCAGGTGGGAGGTAACGCAGGAAGAGTGGAGGCAGCATTTGATTTCCCTGGTTAGACAGGCAGCTGGCATCCCTGAAGCCAGCATGGATAAATGCAGCTCCTGTTAGCAGTGACACGAAGGCCTTTTCACAATGAAAGCAACCAAATGAAAAAAAAAAAAAAAAAATCAACAGTAGAGTGTATGCAAAGACTGCCTGACATCTCAGTCAGTGCCTGTGTCTGTACAGTCAGCACTAAATCTGCAAGCTACTATGAATAAAGCTGTAGTTAGATAAGAAAATTCACCTAAACAGTAGTATATGCGGCATATTCTTTATCACAGCTATAGAGAAAGCAAAGTATAACTAAGGAATTTTCCTTAAGCCAAACCAGATACAGTTTCAGTGGCGATGAGCAGATGCACATATAGATTTATACATGTATCTCGTCTGATTAGAGACCACGCATCTACCTTTCCCAACCCCTGCCCAAATGAGGAATGTAGCATGCAACTAAAGAGCCCTTTACTTCCCAAGGAAAAGGATGATAGGTAGCACTAACCTTTAGTTTGTCATAGCGCTCACTTAAAGCTGCCACTTGATGGTCACGGTGTCGCCCCACCAGTTTACACAAGGCACAGATTAACTGGTCATCAGTCACACAGTACATGTTAACTTTCTCATCCTCGTGCTCCAAGCACATTAATCCCCTGATGTGAGAGTCCGGGATGGGCTCGATGAGACGGTGGCCAGTGAATGGTTTCTTGTTGGGGTGAGTGGCTTTCAGGCACTCCTCGCAGTAGGACACCTCACAGGTAACACAGGTTTTCACTGCCTCCTGGGCAGGGTCCTGGTCGCAGAACTGGCAGAGGACCTTCTCGCAGGACGACATGCTGTTGCTATCAAACGCCCGCTCCCGGCGGGTCTCACTGGGGGAATTGGGCCCGCTGACAGAGGCTTTCTGAAACCTGTCGATGATGTTCTGCAGGGTGACGTTGCGCTTGAGCCCGTCTAGACCGCGCTGGCTGAGAGTGATGACATAGCGGCAGGTCGGGCACTGGAAGGCGGTGATAGACTCCACCGGCTCGTTGGTGGCGCAGTGGGAGACCAGGATGCGATGCGCGCAGTTGAAGCAGAGGCTGTGAGCACAAGGCAGCAGCAGCGGGTCTTCAAACAGCTCCAGACAGATAGGGCAGGTCAGTTCCGACTCCAGTGTTTCCATCTTCAGGCAAAGCTTTCTTGTGGCGTCAGCGAAATCCAGGGAAGCTGATCAGCTATCTGGAAACACATGTAAAATTCGATTAGGCATGAGGGGTCAGCCATGGGGGGTTGACAACTTTCGCCACTGCTCCTGGGGCTATCAACCCACCGCGCCAGGCAGGAGAGCAATCTAAAGTTTTGAACCTGCACATGCATATATCAAGGTACTTAAAATTGGACTGCTTAATTTCCCTTTCCCCTCACCCCCCATTCACTTGAGAGTGCAAAACAGAAGCTCCTTCTTCATCTCTTTCCCTTTCTCTGTTATGTGATAATAACGCACAGAAACAGCAGATGTTTCTGTGTATTATTAAAACCCAAAATGATGACCTTCAAAGAGCCTATTATAGCAAAATTAGATTTCTTCTGCAGATGCTGCTTTTGGCTTCACTTAGGTAGTAGTAAAACTTTTTTAAAAAGCCTTCAACTTAGCATAGTATTTATGCAGGCTTAGTCCAGAGTATTATAACTGATAACCTTAAAATTGCTATTACAATTAACAGTTATTTTATCAGATTAAATTCTTCATTGGCTATTATAGCAATAGCACAGCATTTGAAGTGCGTGTCTGTTTACTCACCTAAATAGATATCTGAATACATACAGAGAAAATTGTTTCTAGGAAAGCATGTTCTAATTTACAAATAATACACATATGATGCAAATATCATACACTAACATACTCCTCCTGTGTATTTTGAGAAGACATGCAACTGTATTCATATGTACCCGTATTTTTGTGCATATGTACCTGGGCACACATGCTCCAAAATATATCACACACATTTGTAGATAAATATAGCTAGAGGACCACACAGTGTCGTAACCGAAACACCTAAAGGAAGGTGGATGAAGTAAATGATAAACAGTAGTTTAGTCCAATTTTCTGATGATTCTAACCTCTGGTACAAAAAGAGTCCTAGGGAGAGTCAGATAGTCAAATATAGTGAGAAAATGAAATGTTTTATTTGCCTAGGAGGAATTTGTGTATGCAACCACTTCTGTGTGAGTTCTGTCTGCCACTAAAACTTAGGAACTACCACTTGCTTTAGTGGCCTTATTAATCATCTGAAGTGGGTTAGGAATCAATGACTTAAATGGAGGGTATGGGATTTTCTGGAGAAGGCAGCACTACACGAAACTTCATTTTGCTTCCTTTCCTGCACTCAGTGTTACAGAGAGTGGTTTTGAAAGAGTCACCCTACGCAGCTCTCCCTGCCTAAGCTCCCGTCAAGGGCTCGTCACTGCCGCAAGCAGACAGGTCAGTGAAGCAGAAGCAAAAGCTATGCTTCACACTCACAGAGCTGTACCTTTTCACAGTACAATCTAATTTAAGCTTTGTTGCTCATAACAGAGGATGGCTTCAGATGGCACAGCTGCATCGTTTTCACACTGTAAAGTCATTGTTTGGTTGTGTTAATGCTTGACTCCTCCCTGACCAGGGACAAGGCGGGTCAGACAAGATTCTCCCACAAACAAACCTTGCTTCATTAAGGGTGAGGAGAGCTCAGGGCTCATTAGCAGCCTTGGGAACCAAGCATGCTTGAACCTTCCGTACTTCATGACAATTAGCAGGGGGAGCACAGTGGCAGTGACAGGAATGCTACCTATAACCCCAATATGAACAGCAAAAAGGAAAGTTCAGCAAACACAGGCAAGGTTCAGACTACCCATTGGTATTTAGTCCTCCTTGCTCTGTGGGAAGAGCAGCAAGGCATCTGTTCCATAACCATGCTTAGAAATTAGGATACTTTGCCTCTCTGCACTAATGCATCCTTTTATTATGCCAAGAAATCTGAGCATTTAAAAAATGCACTGACCCCATCACAAAATTTGCTCTCTATTTTCTGTGATGCTGATCTTACTTGAAATAAAGTTCAGTTTGCTAAAGACTAATTAATTTATAACTATCCATCAGTTGCCATAATTGCATGGTGCATCTGGTCAAAATTAAAGGCCTGGCAATTTGATATAAACAGGAAGAGAACTCCCCTTCTCTCTCCTCAGCCATAGCCACACAGCACAGAAGAGATGAAAGCCTTTTCTGCAAAAGACGACCAGTTTGTCTTTCATCCTCATCACTCTCTGTACCACAGAAGTCCCAGAAGATCAAAATCTCATTAACATTGTTTGAATCTCTTCCACACCACAACTGTGTACTTCATCATCCACTTATCCTGCAGGCTGAATGCTGTGCTGGAAATTACAGAAGGGGATTTGAGGTTTGCAGGATACAAAGTTTTACAAAGGCAAACTAATGGTTGCCTATCTATTGGCAGTCCAGTGAGAACCTGCCAGCCTTTTGGGTTTGTTTCTTAGGACCATGTTTGAAACATGGGCCTTTCTTCCATGCTATCCTTTCTGTACATAGTCTCTCCTGCTCCTTCATGTGCCAAACAATTCAGTTCATTCCGTTTCCTTCTTAAAGCACTTTAACCAAAGGCTTTTTTTACATAAAAGAGAGGTACAGATAAAAGCAGAAGAGCAGCACTGCATCACTGCCTTATGTTTGAATCACCACCATGGCTCTACACAGATATCACCATCTCAACTGATGACTAATTCCAATCGATCTGACCTGAATGAGCAACAGTTCAGCCCTGACTAATGCTATTCAGTATGAGCAAGGGTGCCAAAATCTGATCCTAGACTGTAAATGTCTTGGAATAAGAGCCTATCTTCCAAGGTAATCAAAGCCAAGCACACTGATAAAAAAAAAAAAAAAAGACATTTCCTTGTTTGCTTTTGCAGTTGCCAATAAGTCAAAACAGTCTGCATCTGGGACTGAATACTGAATTACTGAGTCCTGTAAGAGGCACTGAAGAGGGGCTGCACTTTCTGGGCAATCCAATGATTACTCTCTAATCGACTGCAATTCTGCTTTCACTTTTAGGTTGGTGCCTGAGGTACAGAGTGTGCTGCTGATACAGATAAAAAACAAGGTTTCATATTCAGCAATTATTTTTTTTGTTGAGAGAGCTAGAGAATCCATAGCTGCCGTAAACTGGAAGATTAGGCAGAAACTCAATACGTATGGTTTCTATATGCACATGGTTGTATTCCACATTCAACATGGCCCATAATTTGAAAGCCACATAGACAGCCTCCAGACATAGAAAGGAAAGAAAGAATTTTAAGTATATAATTTTGTATTTGAAAAAAATATGGAATTAATGGCAAAAAATGATACTATTACCAGAATGTCATTGAAACAAGAAATATTATTTTTCCACCCACAAGAGACAATTTTCAGAAAAGATACCAACATGAAAGTGATTGTCAAATGACAAGTGTTATTTAAAAATTAAAAACATACTTAAGTAACTTTGGATTTGTGACATCTCCCCCGCACATAACTATTAGTTACGCATTATGTGGTAAGCAAGGCAGTAAATGAAATCTTTACCTCAATGTAGTTCATGGCAAAACTTCTACTAACCCTAGTGGAATTAGCATCTTCATGCCTCATATTTTAAGCACAACACATTTTGCAGATGGCATAAGTGCCTTCAGTTGCACAGAAGCACAAAACTTCTTAGAAGTAAAGAGATACGAGAGAAACTAAAACTAAAGCTGAACTACATAAATTTCAGTACATTAAATATCAGTAGAGCTGAATAGACAGCTGTTTCATAATTGGATGCAATGCTATGCTACAAAAATGCTGAATTATACCTTCCAATTGTTTTATACCTGAAAAATTATCGATTAGAGATACAACAAAAAGACAGAAGATAGTTAGCACTAATCTCAATAAGGTATGCTTTTTTACCTTTATTTTTATAGTCTTTCAACTCTCATAGCTTTAAATTCTTTAGACAAAAGATTTAACATTTCCTCAAAATGCTTCAGGGGAAGAAATACAAAGGATTGTTTAATCTTTAGTATATGTGAATCAGTATAGGTCTACTGGCTTCNTGACAACTGGCTTCAGCAGTGGCCTCCTAACAAATCTATGGCTGAAGGACTGTTCCAAAAACCTCTTCAACTAGATTCATGCTCTTCATTTGAGAAATTGATATTTATTCTGGGGTATATCATAACTGTACAACAAGAAATACTGAGGAATTGATTTCACATCTTGGTATGGATACTGGCAGCATGGGAAACAACTGGAGCAGCTCCAAAAACTTGCCAAAGCAGATAAACTGCTATATATAACACAATTTCCCCTCCCCCCTCATTTCAAGCTAAGAGCTTCCTAGATGATGGATTCTACTCTGCAATAAAAGGAGAGCAAAATGATTTCACCCAAATAGTAAATACAAAAATACACCATTTTTCATAGGGTTTTGGTTGCACGAGACAGCTCAAAACTTCTCGCATTCCCCAGTTAGGAATTTCACTTGTGTAATGCCTTAGATGGTATGTTATTCCCAGATCTTTCGCACAGATGATACAGCAACAGAAATAGCCAGAAATAGCCCTGCACATCCCTTCTAGTCATATGTGTTCACATACATTGATACATAACTTAGTGCAGCTTGGAAACACTGAGGCCCTTAAGCTACTGCAAGTTTTCAGGGAAGAACTTTGGGTGGCTTGAGGAAATGATTGCATTCTCTTTTCCACCCTGTTGTTCAACAAATTCTTTCCTTGTATCTAAGCAAAGGGACTCATAAACACTACTTAAATTCATGATCATCGCCTCCATCTAGATAATGACATTAAAAGTTCTTAAGGAAGAATCCTAAGGTCTGCTTGTTATCAAAGAGAGGATTTAAAATCAGAGCAATAAATGTTCCAGGAAATGCAACAGGTGTGAAGGTGTAACCTCAACTGCCACACAGGACTCTGAATTCAAACTATCTGCAAGAAGCACTTTGGACGAACTAAAGCTCTTTCTGCTTACAAAGCTATGCCTGTTGCTTTACAAGTCACCGATGCTTTAGCCTCTTGCTGTCCTACTCTTCATGTGTGATCATTAAAAAGGCCTATAAAAGGGTTGGGATTTTTTTTTTTTTTAAACAACACATGCTCTTATGAGTTATATACTGCACATTTGCAAAGACTACAAAGAGACTGCTGGTGACTGCAAAAAACCCCACTGTCCAACACTAAGGAGCTCCTAATTGATGCCTCCTGTACTCTCAGTACACTGAGCTCCGTAAGATCAATGGGGTATTTAAAAATCAAGATTGTAATCAGGTAGTTAGAAGGGGAATTTAGCTGCAAATCATGGGAGGATGGAGGATAAAGAACAAATTATATCTGTGTCCTGAAGATAATCTATTTTAGACCACTGACAGAAACCTGTCTGGGTTTATTTCGTTCCAGGTATGAAAGAAACTTAATTTCTTATATTCTTAAGACTCCATCCACTAAAAAGTAACTATTTCCAGTGTTGTTGAGCTTTAAAAAAATAAAATAGAGGCTCTGCATCCATTCTTCATTATTCTTACAAGCTCAACAATCACTTGTTTAGTCATATTAGCTTCCAATAATTCTTCCAACATGCCTCATTCTCCGTAAATAATTCTCTGTATTTAAAGATCAGGAAACTGAATTAGGATGCAAGAGAATGATCTCAAAGCCACCTGTTTCCAGGTGACACTACTGAGCAGAGGTTTTTCTGGATTCACATGGTTCTGAGCCCTGCTACACATGAAGGGTGTGCAGATAGTTCCTGAGAACCAGATATAACGGGATCTGCACTAAGCCTTAAGACCACCCTTCCTGGCATGACAAATTTAACTTGAACTTCTGTGTTTTAGTCACAGATTTTTTTTTATTTTTTTTTTTTTACACAAAATAGTAGCTTGCCTTCCTATACTTAAGATCATGAACCAGATACAGGACCCTTCACTTTTCAACTGTTCATCCATGCCCTTCTTGCCACCCCACTGTGGCTCTCAAACAGCAAAATCAACTGAGACAAGAAAAATGTACAGAGGTCTGTAGTGGTTAACAAGAGCCAGTTGTTTTGCTTCTAAGACTCTCAAGGGCTTGGCATCCCAACCCAGCCTGTTCAGTGAGGTATCGCCCCTCACTCACAATGAGATGCAAAGTCTTAGTCTGTATTCCTTGTTAATAAAGCTGAATCCTAAGAAGGTGGCAAGTTTCCACTCAACCTCTCTTGAGAGCTTTCTAGGTCATGTCAGCTGGGGCTTTTTGCAATGAGCAAGTAATGCTTTATTGTTTACCAGAGGCACACCCACATGTATTTTTTTTTTTCCTGAGAAAGTGTTACTTAACAGAAACATACCACAATAAACTCTGGTGATCTCAAATATTTTCTTTATGCATTTTTATCCTTTGAGAATATTATACTTCAAAGACTTTTTTTAAAGGCCTAAACCAATCATTAACCACAGCCACATAATCTTGCCTCACAGGGTTTTAGGGTTTTTTGTGTTTTTGGTTTTGGGTGGTTTTTTTGCCTCACTGTGGCAAAACTTCATTGCTTCAAGCTAAGAAATTAAGAGCAGCAGAGGGTTGCATTTTAACAGCAATGTAATTTGCAGCTTAGAAACTGAAATGGTAAATAGTATTATTCTTTTTAAACCCTACTGATGACCAAAAAAGATGTTCTGGGAACTGAATCAGGACATCAGGTAATATTAGTTTCTAGTCCAGCTAGTGAAGTGATAAGAAGAAATGATCCAATTTACCTGTGCTTCACTAGACATGAACCAGAAAACTATACAACAACAGAAGGTCAAGGGTTATTTAAGTTCACTCTGTTGAGTGGAAATACTGTCTTTCTGAGTTGTCACTATACAGCATCTTTGTTACTTAGTGTAACATTCCCTCCAGGTCTGAGATGTGGGTGGCATTTGCTTTGCATAGTTCTTCTGTTCTCAAGGAGATCCTGATCCTGAGAAAGATCTTGTTGAGTAGCCTCGTGAAATGAATGGAAAATGAATGCTTTTCACTGCCTGGCTATGGCTGTCTTCTGCCAAGCACATGCCCACCTATGAATGCACACAACTGCACAGAAAAAGGTTCCACGGGCTACAGATGGCAGGACTACTTACTAGTTTACTTAACATCCTCAAATTAATTGCCCTGCAGATAGTCTTCAGAATGACTAGGAGTAGGAAAAAAACCTAAAATGATCAATTGTTTCTGAATATCTCTATCAATATCCTAGACAGGCCTCTCAGGTAAAAGGTTTTCAACATCACTAATAAAATAGCTCAGTAGCTTTTAAGATATCATGGAAAGAGAAAACAATAGCTTAATTACATCCCTTTGAGATGTTCCTCATAAAGAGGAACATGTATAAAGTCTCACAGTTTATCTCAAAAAACTAGAATAAATGGTACATTTCCTGTTAGCTAACAAGCTGGTCACCATTGCTGTGATAAAGAGAGCAGCACTTGTTAAAGAATTACAGGCATGCATCTGCACAACCTCCAGCCTCAAGCTTTTTTTTCCCCCCAGGAGCTTGTTAAATATCTGCTTTAAATCTCGACTGAATGTCAACTTATCCTGCTCTCAGGCAATTGGTCATCTTGAAATAGCGCAGTGGGAAGATCACTCTAGAAATTCTGTACCTGTGGACTGTGCATGCTTCTGATCCTCCTAGATGTATGGTACATTTTGTGGGCTTTTGTGGATACAGAACTTGCATATAAAAGAACTGTAGTGACCAGACCATCACTCTAAGCATACTGGTTCCAAAAAGCACATGCTTTGAAAAAAAAAAAATAGTCTGTCAACCATCATACTTTAACACATCATCATTTTAGGTTACGTAACTTCATCAGTTACAAATAAGTATAAATGGGATTTGAAAGAATTTGCACAAGGAGTGGAGCAGGCTTTAGGAAATGACCATATTTTTTCATTCTTCTAATGTAAACATGCATCTCACCCTTCCTCTTATTTTAAAACTGAATTACCATATTCCAGATGTTGTTAGCAGTATGAAGATACTAATGCCCCTTCTATCTCTCTTACTAGTTTTATGACAACTAACAAGACAATAAGCCCTTGTTTGAAAACACAAGATGAGAAAAATCTTTCCTAAAATGTTCCCTTTTTCCCTGAGTTTCCAGTACCGAAAAGATAATTCATCCCAGCAACAGCACAAACCTCAACTCCTCCCTTACGACTGCTAAACGCATTATAAAATACTTCCTAAATTACTT
This sequence comes from Bucco capensis, assembly GCA_013396975.1. NCBI lineage: Eukaryota > Metazoa > Chordata > Aves > Piciformes > Bucconidae > Bucco > Bucco capensis. Next base: position 277,374 of record VWZO01018719.1, on the reverse strand, counting down.
GCAGTGACAAGCCTACACACACACATCAGCTCCAGCTCCCAAGAAGCCACCCAGCTGCATACCCACCGCTGGATCCCGCCCTACATCTTCTGGCTGAAACATTGCTGCGGAGACAGGGACCGTGCTGACCCTCTCAGAAAAGCACCAACATCCCAGCTGGGGTAGGCACAGCAGCCACCACCATCCCAGTAATCCTATGGCAGCACTGACTGTGTCTGCAACTGGGAGACAAGTCACAGCCGAATCACAACAGGAAAATCTCCCCTACAATTGCAGGAAAACTCGCTCCACCTAACCGCCTCCGCCAGGATCCGTGCTCCCAAAGCCTGCGCCCACAGCAAAATCCTTCCCTAACCCTCCCAAGGGCCAGCCTCAGTGGGGTGAGAAGGCAGGAAGGAAATGGATCCTCTCACAGAGCATCCCAGCAACCTGACCGATGGTGGTACAGTGCTGCCTTGTAGCCCAGTCGAGGGCAAGCTTAGTCCTGGGATCAGGTAACCCAGTGCTGAGTGAGAGCTGGCAGCACCCAGCCCCACAAGAGATTGACCCAGACTGGCCCAACTTGGTACATGCAAAATGAAATTGCTGTTCTCCAGAAGGGCAGAACTCTGCACAGCAGACACAGTAAATAACCAGTTCACTTTTTCTTTTTTCTTTTTTTTAACTGTCTTCTTCAAATATTATTCAAAGACTTAACAAAACAAAGCCCAGCAGGAGTTCACCAAAAGTGGGGACAGTCTGAAAGAGCATAGTGCCCTAGGGACTTTTCTTCCTCATGAAGACCCCATTTTCTGAAATTCAGCAGGTGAAATGCGAGATGATAGCAGTTGCTTTATTTATTTATTTTACTTTATTAGATAAACTTGCATGTAAGCAGCAAACTGCAACAGAAAACCACAAATGCTTCAGCAAAGCACCCAGGAGGAATCCTGACTAGAGTCACACCAGACATTTGGTCTCCAACAAAGGTGTTAAAAATTCATGCAAAGTGGAAACAGCAGGAAAGAATTGCTTCCTCCTGTTCTCTGGTTTTCATGTTGCAATGCCCTCTTTTATACAATGGTAACACAACAAAGTGAAACAAAACATACCTCAGACATTTGAGCATAAGGTTGCAAATACACACTGCCTTTGGTCTTTCTTCCAAAGCCGAGCCTGCACTTTGTTCTCATTGCAACAACAAACAACTGTTTTGATTATTTAATTTCCTATTCATTTTATTTCCTTGAAACAATAGACCAAAGCCCTCACAAAAGCACTCTCTTCATAAGGTTTTTAAGGGTTTCTGCTGGCAATGTCTGTTAGCATGTGTATGGAAAGACACCTTGTAACAGGCAAAATGAGCATGCAGAAAGTAAGACAGATGTGTGGAGGGATTATGATTATTGGAACTCTTTGCCATGATATTAAGTGTCCATGGATAATCTATAGTCAAGTCAATTTATAAGCAGCCCAGCAGGGGTCATGGGACAAGTCCTAGCTGGAAGAATTTTAGATTCCTCAGCTCATATCCTGTCCTTAATCTTTCATTAAACAACATTATGCAGTTTCTTTGGACTATTCCTCCAGCCATGCTGGCTCACACTCATCCAAATGCATTTGAGACCAACCAATCCAAATATCAGTATTACTAGCAGGTGTCGCCCTGCTTTCTGTTTGTCCACATTATAGTTAGCCTGAGTTTTTCATGCTCTTTGCTTGCAGACAACCATCCACAGTTTGAAATAGTGTTTCAATAAATAAATAGGGGGGTTTATACTTTAATTTTCTACTTAATCAACCATGAAAGTGATGCAAACCTGTTCCAATAATATTAATTATACTGATACATCCGCCTTGATTTCTGCATGTGTGCTTCTTCAGTTCGAGGGTAGCATTACAAGTTTTAATATACAACACCAGAAGCAGCTTTCAAAACTTCTGAGTGTTTTTTTTCTGAGATATGATTGAATATGATCCAGTTATCACAGTTTAACAGTTTATCTTCAGAGCTCCAAGCCAGCACAGCTTTGCATTTGCACACTTATGGTACCCAGTAAGAGCTTTGGAGAATCTTACTAAGGAAACACAAGGTATGTAAAGCTACTGATGGCCCTTTTCTGCTGAAGGTTACCATGTTCACCACAGAACCAGGAGATTATGTGCTGAACTACAACTCATGAGATCCTTTGCAAGGTATAAGCTAAAAAAAAACAAACCACCTAAAAATTATTGCTTGAGGTTGTTCTAAGTTACAGCAGGGGAGAGAAGTAGATGGCTGGTGACAGTAACAAACTGTCCAAAAATTCAATAGATCAAAAGATTCAACTGGCAACATCCCTAGCTTAGTCGGGTTGTAAAGAAATTCAATGTAAGACTCAATATAAGAATATAAATTACTAGAGGTAAGTTAACTTACTAAATTTAACATAGCTTAAGGCTGGGATATTTAGCAAATATCCATCTGTTGAGCCACCGTAAAATTAGTATTTCATCATGTGTGAGTTCTAAATCATGTACTTCAGATGACAGAATCTTCAGAATGTGTCTATTTGCTGTGCAGCCTTCTGTTTCTGCAGAATTCAGGGTCAGCTCTGCACGGGGATAGTTTGGCCATTGAACCCTGTTGTTCAATGGAGTGCCAAGAGTATGCTTTGTGTTCCGCACACCTCATAGCTGTGCTGTATAGTAACCCAGTGTTCTGATTACAATGCTCCTTGCAATAAAGAACGAGTGCTTTAGGAGCTGGAACAGATAAACAATAGGATAGAAACAAGCAGGTGTCTAATTAGGTCACAAGAAATCCTATTTCCACAAAGTATTCAAAGTCCTAAGGTAATTCCAGGAGTGTCTGGTAAAAGCAACTTAGATGGGGCACAAAACTGTTCTCCAGTGCCACTACTGGAATTCATCAACTCACGAGAATCCAGGACAGCTTTCTGTGGGGTTCAGTTGTCTCAATAATAAGTCAGGCATAAATATCTTAGCAACAACAGCTGCACTTGAAAATTGGTTTAAGTGTTTTATAAGAAAGCTAGAAAATATGATTTGTAGTGTTGGATTGGAAATCCTAATATGCAGTTTCCAAAAACCTTGTTTTTACTGCTACATCATCTGCTCACAAAAGAGAATTCTCTATGCCACTCATTCCATGTGCAAAACAGAAATACAATCTTTGTTTTGAAGCTCATTATTTGTGGATTTTGGTCTTATTTTGATGGACAAGAGGCATACATTTTTAGATTGATAGGTACTCCTGCCAGGCATATACTCTGAACAATCAGTGCACTGTCTACAGAAAGCAGATGCCATAGTGTAGTATAATAAGATCATAGCGGAGCTATAACATTAGCAATTGGAACAAATATGCTAATATGCGTGCAGTTTGCATCTTTCTCACAGGCAAGCATACTCACATAATTTAGTTGTTCTATGCAGCTACTTATAGGACTTTACGATGAAGAAAAGTAACATCAGTGGATTGGTAGAACATAGTATTTCTCCATCCTTTCTTCTCTTGTCATATTGTCCATCAGCACAGAAAGCTTGATCCAAAACACAGCTGTAACTCAATTCTTTTGCTGAATAGGGCTAAAGTTAGAGTAACCTCACTGCTGTTCTTAACAGCCTGTCAGAGATACAGGGCTTTCCTGCTTCAGGAAAATACCTTCAGTACATTACTGATTAGTCACATCCTGTTCCCATCCCAAGTAAAAGAAGTGGAGAAAGTATAGGAACTCCAGCCTTTTGGTCAGTGTCTGCACCTTGTGATTGATTCTCTTTGCATATCAGAAGGAGGAAAAAGGCAGTTTGGCTTTTTGGAAAAATTAGGAATTGTCATTTCAGCAAAAGTAAATCATGTGATACAATTATGAATAACTTCTTAATATGAAACTGTTTCAGATGAATGCTGAGTACCCATTCTCCACCCAATGGTTGTTTAATATTAATTGCTCTGAGCTATAAAGCCTCCTGTTGTCCCACTGATGGAAGTCTTAAGACAACGATGAGTAACTGTATGCAGGCATGTCATTTTCCCCTGTAATGATTCATCCACATTTTACAACATTTGAATTTGGCTCAATAAGCCATACAATAAATGACCCATCATTAATGCTCTCTGGAGAAAGGCAAACTGTAATCCTGAGAGCAGCGTGTGATCCTGAAACGCTTTGTGCCTCACTGGAGGAGCAACATGTAGCACTTGATTTCTGTTAGATGAATAGATTATGAATTGCACCATCAAATATCAGATTTGCCTTATTCAGAAAAAATAGTATACTTTTAAACTTTAAAGCAAGCCACAAATAAAAAATCCCCTTGCTTCCAGTGTACAGCAACTACTTGTAATCTTCAGGGGTTAGTGAGGCAGGGAGACAGGAAAATAGAACTGCAGCTGAAACTTCAAGTCTGTTTTCAACTAAAGCTATAATTCAACAGCTTGCTTATAAAGGGAGTGTCTTCTTACTGCTAACAGTAGTGGCAATTACTCTACAGACTCTAAGAGACAGCATCAGATACATGAATTTCCTCGGAATGCTAAAAAATCTTAAGTACATAGACAAATACTTACAGGATTAGAGCCAAAGCAAGTGTCTTCTAATGAAATCATCTTTAGTCCTGAGGGTGTATCTACTGTTTTCAAGGGATATTCCTATATTCAGTGTACCAGTATAAACAAAGGAGGACCATTTGATAATTGTGATGAATAGCCTTGAAATGTATTATTAAGAGAAAGATGTGCCTCTTAATAAAGAAAATAAAGCAAAGAATCAGAAATCCTTGTTTAACAGCGTAGGGCCTGCTGAGTGACTTAAGTGCTTTTTTCATTTGCAAAAGACTGCAGAATTGAGACCCTTGGAGAGTAATGAAAAATATACACCCTTATGCTATTTTCCTAAGAGTTTACCAAGTGAAGAGAAGTAACTATTTACAAATACAAGTTTTGAAGAGAAGAGGAGTATAGATATTCCGTGTTCTTAAAGGAAAGCAAATTGCTTAAAACATGAAAATTGTATACTTAGTCAACAGTTAGTTCAAAAATCTTTCCATGTAACCTCATATAAGATGGATTTAAACACAGATCTCCAGAGACTGCTAAAGAAAACATCTCCACAAAGGCTGACCTTGCTGATTATGCTTGATTTATGTCTTGATTTATGTTTTTTTGATTCTCCAAAGGAATATAAATCACTGTAATGCATTACATATTTTTCATATGCACTACTGACCTGTTCATCTGATTTTTCCTCCATTCAAAAACAAAGAAAAGAAAGGATTCATAAACCAATATGGATTGCAAAGAGCTTTCTCACAAAGTTCAGATTTTAATTAATGAGACCATTGTAGCTAGGAGCACTTGTTAAACACATAGTTCTAATTAATCCCATCAATCACTCGCCCTCTTAAAGTACTCATGATTTGGAAGAAATTAAATGAGCACCAAATTTGGGTAACAGAGCAACCTCCCCCCTCTTTATTATTAAATGTCTAATTATCTAGCAACTTTCCTCACGTCATACTCGTTATTCTCTTGCTAGTGTCTTCATCAGGGTGTTGCACCTGGATCTAGACAGAAAACGCACAGCTCATTGCCAAATTACAGATAAAGGACCCATGCAAGTATTGTCTTCCATTAGCCTGAAAGAAGATCCTGCCACAAAAGTTGTAGGCTCTCCAAAGACCTTGCAGTTCTCAGGATCACAATCATTGTAGTTTATGTAAAGGAGTTTTCCCCCCAAAAGTTGATTAAGAGACAAGGAAAGAAATATCATAGTTTACTTTATGCTTTTCTTCAAAATAATCTCCTGTTACTGTAACCTATCACAAATTACACCATAAATTACAACAAAAAGCATACCTCCCAGCTCAAAAACAATGGGAAACAGTGCATTTGTTCTCAAGCAAGAGAAAATGAAAAAGCTTAAATAACAACAAAATCTAGCAAGTAAATCTAAGAAAAAGGCTCCAGTAGCAACTCAAGAAAATAAGTATTTATTTAAAGCAGCAACAACATCTTCAGCGAGGAATTGTTAGGAAACTTCCAGGTCTAGAACATGACATTTTCCAGACTGAAAGGACTGATGGAATCCTCTAACTGGTAAGGGTGTTGAACTTCAAGTTTCTGTCAGTGAAGAAGCCATCACACAGTAATTATATGTTTCAAAAGCTAAAGATCATACAAGACTGATCTTATCACGCTACAGAGAAGACCAGCTAAAATAATACATACTGCAGCTATTAATTTTCATCTACTTGAACCTCAGAACTTTAATACAGACATTTTGCATAGGAAACAGTCATGCTAAATTAACCAGACCTTCCTCTTCATTGTTGCCATGGAAAGGCTAAGTCCCATAGAAGATGTGTGAGGTAAAAGAAAACAGAAACAAACTAGTCACTGACTGAACCTCTGCCAGGAACACCCACTCTGCTGTGGCAGCAGGCAGCTGGACAGCCATCCATGTGCCCATCTCCCATCAGTTATTCCTTTGAGAGCCCATTTATACTTTAGGCCTTCATAACTTCCCATGGAAATAGGACCAACTGTTAATTTTAAGCTTTGGATCTGCTCAGAAATAATTTCACAAAAGAGCAGATGTGTTGCCCAGCAGTGCTTTGCACAGTGAAGCTGCACAGCATTTTAATACTAATTGCAAGTTCAATTTTCATTCCAGGTAACACTTACTTGTCACAGCTATCACTAATTTATTCTACCTGGCTCTCATAGACAAAGCTGAAGTCCCTTGTAAAAATAAAATTTATTGGGATGCAAAGAATGGACTAAGTCAGGTTATTCTTTATCCACCTTTGTTTAACTTAGCTGAGTTTTCTGTCACCAGTAGAGGCAGCTGCTATGCTCTGCAATTTTCCTCTCCACTTGTTAGTCCTGTATGTATTATCAGCTCAGGAATGCAATAACTTCTCTTTTATTCTCTTTTTCTTTCCCACCTTCTCCATCTAATTAATGCCAACCAGAATAAATGTGTCTTTGTGAACTAGTCAGACATAGTAGTGCCTGCTCCAGGTAGCTGCTCCAGGTGGTAGTTTGTGGCCATTCATATTTCACAAAGCAGCCAAACAGGTTCAGCAACATCCAACATTCAAGAACATCCAAGCATGACCAGGGTGGGGGGGAATCCACCACAATCCACCTTTAGATTTCTCTGCACTCACTTCTATGAACCAGTCGTAAATTCAAGATCATGCTTTTTGTGTAACAAAAGACTAATTCCATTTTTTCCATGACAGGTCTCCTGTCCTAAAGATACATGCAAGATACAAAAGATGAGGTGTTAGCCGTAGAGCCTGGAACAGCTTCCAGCTCATCCAATTGCCTGTAATTTAGCAATAAAACAACAGACTCCCTAAAGCAGGGTGAAGACCAAATTCTGAAGTGCTATTCTGACAAAGACCCCATGTAAAACACCAAGTTTTGCAGTCCCAAATGTGTAGAATAACTTGCAACTATTTCCTTGCAGCCCATTCTCAGAGACTAATGCCAAATGAAAAATAAATAAAAGAAAAATAAAGAAAAAAATAAGTGAAGTTGTAGGTAATAGATTTAACTATATAGATACTCTGAATGATCTTCTTCATTGCCATCTTAGGGCTACTACTTGACAAGATACCGATTTTTCTCCTTTCATTCAAAGAATATGAATCTAAAGGACAGAGAAAAACAATATATGCCTGTTGCTTTGTTTCATTAAAAATGTGTGGTCATTAAGGACTCCACATTTTTCAGCTAATCGGAAGTAAATTTATCTGACTTAAACCATCAGCAATACATTACCCTCTCTGTTCAAGTTGCTAAGCACACTAGCCACTCAGTGAGACATTCTCTGGGAAAGATCAGAAACCAACACCTTTTCCTCCATTAGCATGTATGAGATGTGCAAGAAGGCCTGAGAGATGAAATATTTTAGCAGCCATGCAGGAAGCAGCAGCACTGCCATCACTTAGTTAAATGTTTAATGCCGAAAGAAAATTTAATGCTATCTCCAGTAAATCTTCATTTGTTTTAGTTAACCAAAAAAGAGTTTAATTCTTTTAGTCACATTGATTTTTTTTTTCCAAGTAATTTAATAGTAATTGATAAAAAAAAAATCTTAAAAAAATAAACAAGGAAGTAATACAGAGATGTAATCTACATATCAGAATTACCAGCAGGGGATTTGGGGGAAAGTATTTTTTCCTCCATGTTCACATTAAAGACGATGTTATTCTGTCACCAAAGCTAAGCTGCTTGACACAAAGAACCTACTTGAAAAATGGCAGATACTTTGCATTTGAGAAGGCAGATTAAAAAGTCCAAGTGGTTCACCAGGACCCTTGCTATCACTGCTAAGGTTATTATTTCAGCATAAACCCTGCCTCATTTACAAGATATCTCCCCCTTGCCCCTGCCCCCAGCGCTGACTTTTGATTTCACAATCTTGTTTTCCTCTTTAGAGTATTGATAGTGGGGTAGCTCTCTTGTGAGGAACTCAGAAATGATCATTATGTGACTGGGTGAGTTTACTGAAGGAAGCTTTGTTCTCTCTCTTTGCTGTCCCTTGGGGGCTAGCCAAGTTTTTCCCTCTCTTCTCCTCCTTCATTTTGAAATACATTTGCTCAAACATCAGCCATACACACAGAAACCCTCCTCTTCTCCATCCCCTTAACTCCATCCCCACAATCCAGTACATCACCATCCAGAAGCAATTCCCTGGATGGGTGATTTTTAATCACTATCTTGGCTGGCAGCAGAGGGATTAAGCTATGGTCCATTCAAGAAGTAGTTTTAACACACATTAGCCCCCTGAAGTGCTAAACTCTAAACCTCTTTCTTCTGCTATGTCTACTCTGTATCTTGCAAAAACCTTTACTGATGGTTGCAATGCACAGCTTTTCATCCACACTTGGCTACAGAAATGGAACTAACTGGATTGGTGTTTTCAAATACTACAGTAGAGCTTTTTTCATGATTTAATAATGCAGGATGAGAAATACTCTTTTCCTAAAGAAAGGGATTTTGTTGCCTTCATTACTTAAGGCCATATTTGAATTCATTCCAATATCAACATATTTTAATTAATTTATCCTTGCAGTGTATTACATTAGCCTGCCATTTCTATGGCAGCTTCAGGATGGGTCAGATGTAAACGGATGATTGAAGACATTGATCCATCAGTGTTTTGAACCTAGCACAGTTTCTGACTTGATGGTTAACAAACAAGATACTATCTGGCCAGTTCTTCTATAATAGTATCTTTAACAAAACAGTGCAAATCACTTCTACCATAATGTAGTTAACCTACTGAGGGCTTCTTTTCCAGCAGTACCGTATGCTTTGCCATTTGCAATGCAGAGTAGTCTATCATCTGTGAGAATAAGGCATCCCATCTAGTGGGGAAGGTTCACCTGTGCACAATTTCAGTAAACGTTCATGCTGTTTAAAATAATTTGTTAGATTTTCTTTTTTAAAGCCAAATCTATACTCCATGCCTCTTTTACTTCAATTGTGCCAGCGTGCCTTAAAACGTTCCCATATTGTTGTGCTCAGCACTGTGTTAAGTGTGTGACAGTGGTTTCACAAAGAGCTAAACTGAGACCACTGAGCTCTTTCGATTGTCACCTAAATCAGATACAACCTAGGCTTTTCAAAGGTGAATAGAAGACTGTAGACTAAACATCCAGCATCACTTACATTAAATCCCACAGGAGCAAAATGTTTTGAACTCTCGGGAAGAAAAGAAAGCTAAGACTTCATTTTGCTGTGCATTCATCCTGGGATTTTATCACACACACAGAGCATGGAGTGCCATTTGAAGAGAAACTGCTCACTTTACCACTTATTTTATTGTAAATTATTTTGAAATGTTGAAGTGCTACCACTCAAATTAAAAACATGGATTATTAAGACCTATAGATTTGCATTAGATTTCTGCTTGGGACTATGGAGTAGTAAGAATTAGCAATTCCTGGGAAGTGAAACACTAAAATGTGATTCTGTGAGACACTGTCCTTGTCTTCCTAAGTGCTTATTACTAAGTCAAATGAGCTTCATAAAAGTCTTTAGGTGAAAGGTGGGCTGCATCCTTTGTACACAATCAAGATGTGGTCAAGATGGTTTATAATTACGAATCATGCAAGCAGCTACAAGGTATTATCAGCCTTTCTTTAGATGTTACCTTTTTCATTGTGTGGAAACTTCATTACATTACATGCATACAAGGAAAAAGCGACCAAACCCCAAAACACTTGCTGCATGAAAGATCCTTGAAGTGACTCAACCATAAGGTGAGAATTTCAAATTCAACTGACTTACTACAATGCCTAGAATGATTTTCACTTCCAGAAGCCAATAAAATAAATTACATTATTCAGGTTTTATATCCAAGTAATAAGGAAAAGCATTTGACAACATAATGAACAGAAATATTCATGTGTATGCCACCACTAATGGTCTGAACAGTGAAAATCAGACAAATGAAATCTGAGCCCTCAATCAGGGAATGATGTTAATTTTTCAACAGCATTTGTGTAATACCCCTCCCCCAAAATAGTCAAACAAAAAACCTCTATGTCACATACCTTCACGTTGCATTGGGAACATGGATATCCTACCATCATATTTCAGACACAAAGCAAACCAGAGTTTAAAATAATATAAAGGAGAGAGAGGAGAATATAAACCATTCAAACAATAATACTTTACCATCCACTTGAGATTTTCTGATAAATATCTTCCCTTACTTTTGAGTCAGACCAGTACTCAAAGGACCACAAGGGCTTAAAAAGAAGATTTGTTCTGTCTGGTCTGAAGATAAATATCACCCTATTGTACCAGGTGAAGTATACCAGTTCTCATGATGGATTGCTTGTTTGCAAAAGATCTCTAGTACATTGAGTAGTGCTCATTATAGGACTAAATATTTTGAAAACACAGTCTTTTAAAGCACTCTCACATATTTTTAATTAAAGAATGAGGGCCACAGTCTTGCTTTCAATTTATATATTTCAGAAGTAAATGTTTGTTCATATTGGAAAATTATATATTAAAAAGATACAATTTGGACATAAGGGGAAGGGGTGTCTTTTTATAGTTAACATTACCAAGCCTCCCTTCAGCTCCCTATTTGCTTTTCTCAGGTGTTTCGGGAGTGGAAAGGAATTGTGTGATGGTTCATGGCATCTGGAACAGGCTGACTTTTCCAGGACAACTGGTTTGTGAATTGGTTAGCAGAGCACCATCAGGGAGAATGGATCTGATACTCACCTCTTCCGACCACAGCCCACAACAGCGTAAACACCACAGGCAAGAAGAAGCCTCATTATTACTACCCTCATATGCACACAAGTCAGAAACAGGATTTAGAAAAATTACTTAAAACTATTATTTTATTTCACATTAAATAAACTGAGAAGTCTTTCCACGTCCTTCCTAGACTTAGATCCATTTGGGTTTCTGCACTGTTACAAGAACACAGATCCTTCTCTGTGTGAAAGCTAAGCCTGTAGAAGCCACCAAGTGAGTGACAGGAGAGAGCCTTAGCCTCACTGAGGGTGGAAGTCATTGTGTCTACACCTTCAGCAAGTTGAAAGATAAATGTCCAGAGATCAAAATCACATTAAGTCTCTGAAATCTAAAGTAGGATATGGCTGCTTGGAGCAACTGCACAGCCAATAACCACAGTGTGGTCTGAGCCATTGTTTCCTGGGCTAAGGAAGGATGTTGATGCAGCAGCAAAAAACCTGGAAGGAGGCAAAAAGGAGAAACCTCCACATTGTGCCAACCTGGTGTTCCACAACACCATTCTTTCATCAGCCTCTTTGAAGATACTTCTGTATCTGTCAATCTGGACACCCCACTACAAACAGAAATCTGGACACAAGGCTTATTGGTGGTTTATACCTCATGTATTTGACAGTTAAGACAACAGTAAAGTTGGATTCTCAATGGGGAAAGAGTGGATAAACTGACACAAGTTACAGTCTTCCTTATAGAAGCAAATATGGATGCAGAGATCTAGCTAAGCTCTCAAATTGACATCTTTGGTTTTCTAAAGCAGTAGCCTGGACATATCTTGGAATGGTTTTGCTTATGATATTAGATTATAACAGAGATGAAAAAATTGAAGATGTTTTTCCCCTTTCTAACTGCTATGTCTTACATTTTCAAAAGGGCATATGAGAATATATATATATATTTTATATATCCAGCTTGTGTCCAGTTTTTCAGGAGTTGTGCTCAGTACTCTTTAAAAAACAGATCCATTTAATATGTTACTAGTGACTCTGAAAATATAAACTTCTCTGTCCATCATCTTGAGTAAGCAAAAATAAAGTTGCAGTCACATTGCCAAAAGAGTGCTGTTTACATCTGCCCATGTGTGCCTTGACATTTCCAGTGCTCAGTACGTCACCATTGCCTTCCTGAACCAAAGTTTGCCTCCTTTAATCTCCAAAACACTCAGCTAAAAATCAAAATTTGATGGATTTAATTCTTCTAAATGATAGCCCAACACTTTGAAGTTTGATTTTTCTTTCTTACTAGAGTTGCACAACAGGCTCCATCTTTTCCTGCAGCATAATTTTGTTTAAAAATTTAATGGACATAAAATTACTACATCACTGTAGCTCGCTCTTTGCTGCCAGCCATTCCTTACAGTCTTTGCCATGCATGGCTCATTACATAGGAAAAAGTTACAGTTTTCTTGTGCCCTAGCTCCAGTTTGTAAGTGCTGTTCCCTCAGGGATCATAACATCAGCCTTTTTATTCCCAGATTCTAAACCACCAAACTGCTAAACACATTTTGTATTTCTAGTAATTATTGGTGTTAAATCACTGCATTCAAACAGGCAAACAGACTAGATTATATATAATAGTTGTCTGAACAGAGAACACTTGTTCAGCTTTTTTTTCTCAGCATTATGAATGCAGGAAAAACATGAGGTGTCATTTTGGGGCTGTAAAGAGAATAGCATTCAAGCATAACTTCAGAAAGAGTTTTAGCCATTGAAACTCAACAGCCAAGGGCAACAAAAATTTCCCATGAACTTAAAATTCATAGAATTGGCAGACCTTTTGTAAAGGCAAGGGGTAAAGTTCACGTGTTTCATAGCTTCACTGACTCCAAGAAACAACGGTGCCTTTATGTACTCCTGAGCTTTTCTGTAGTACAGATCCTTCCACGGTTAGCAGAGACAAGAAATAATGCAACAGAGATGCAATACTCCCATACTTCTGAGAAGTGTAGCTTCCTAAACACATTCACATGCTTGGTCAGCAGATTTTCCATACCTTTGGTTGAATTACAATGTTTTAACAGTAGAAGCTGTCTGCCACCTTGAAGAAACACTAGCTGCCTCTTGATGTTGAGCTCCCTGTTTACTATGGAAAGAGGTAGCTCTGCTCAAAATTCCTGGGAAGACAGCGCAAAGTCTGAATAATCAGGCCCCAGTAGGGGTCTGGTAACAAAGCCTAGAGAGGAAGTTAAAAGGATCAGCACTATAACACTGTTTAGCATTAGTACTCCTCTCTCTCAGCCTGACCCCAAACCATCTTCCTCCTACTAAGTCTGCCCATCACAGTTTTACTGTGCTCAGAATACCTAAATTCACTCATGTATCGCTTAACCTCCTCACTTGAAGGGCAGTCACACCACTGTGCCTTAGCACTTTGAGTGTTGCTTACTCATTAGCTGTATCTATCTCCATTGGTTCAAATATCTGTGCCTCTGCAAAGCAGAAACCCCTTGTGCTTGCTCTGCATCTTCCCACTTGTGCTTTCATTTAGGCCATGAGAATATTTTTAAACAATCTCCCAATCTTCTCCATTAATCAAGCTTTGGTTCACATCTCTGACTGATGCTGGAGCACATGAAGTTTCATCCTCTCAAATGAAACAATCCAGACAATAAGCTCTAGATGAGCACTTAATGACCTTCAGCCGCTAATGAATATCCAGTCCTCAGGCCCTGACTAGAGTACAGTATGGGAGATTAACTTGCACTCTCTAAGGTATTTACAGTTTCCAATCTATTGTTTTTTCACACCAGTTTTCAGACTGAAGTTCCTGTGTCTGTTACTAAGATTTGTTGCACCAATTCCCGTGGTTCCTCCATGATGCTTTCCACACAAGTGCAGGAAGGCTTCCCCAACCTTCAGTGCACTTAAGGGAAGCACAGACAGGTATTAGAGAACTAGCAGCATAAACTGATTTATCTCTGTCCTCCCCCTGAAGTGAGTAGGGTATGTATAGTGGCTGGCATCAAAGTAGAACTGGGGGCTTACTTCACACCTATGCCTATATCTTTAGCTTGGGAAAGTTAGGGGTCACCACCCAAACAAGATAAGTAACTCACTCCTCGATTATAACATATACATATCTAGTCATGAAATTGTAGCAGAGCCACAAACTGGCCCAGTCCAGGCTTCCTGTCTGAGCACATTTGCATTTAAAAAGATAAAGATAAACCTGCACAAAGCATTAAAAACAGAACCATGTACCAAATCTTTAACATGATGCTTTAAACCACAGCCAAATTTTGGCATACTATAACATGTGTGAATTATTTCATCCACTGAAACAAAATACTCTAAATATTTGGAAAATGTGGGCAACACATCTTACATGCTCAAAGTTAAACCGATAATGCATCTAAAGTCTGGACAGAAATTTCCCAGGTCAGATTTGGGGATTTAGAGTATTTTGTGGAGCAGCTCTCCTTAGTACGACCAAAGTCTACTTCCTAGCATCATTTGGAATCTCCCCTCTAAGAATTTCCTGCTAGCATGAGGACATCAGCAATTTATCTCTCATTTCAAGTCATTCTAGACACCTTATTTTGCATTAGTTTCTGCTTTGGGACAGTCACTAAGTGATATATGAAAATAGCCTGCTGATGGTGCCTCATGCAGCCTTTTTTCTTCACTTTTTAGAAAGTTTTATGCATGTCTATCTAGATGTGGTAAGGGAGAAAGAATTTAAAAAATAAACTTGTTAGTTATCTTGTTATAAAAGCCTATGAAGAAACAAGGTACCTGAAATGTTCACCTTAAGGTAGCTAGCAGGATTTTCACTACTGCTTAAGCTAAGGATGTTTATCCACCACATCATGAATTTTTCCCTTTCAGAACAGCTAAAATATAATAGTAATCCTGTGATTATAAAAAAAGACCAATTTTGTTTTTACTGGAGTCAGGAGACCTGACCAGAGTAAGCACTTCTAACTACTGGAGACTTGCTTTTCAACAACCAAACACATATTTTACATTTCATAAAGTTTCTTTTATATCATCTGGTCTGACACAAAATTTCATAATGAAATAATGTTTTAAGAAATTCCACATGAATTCTTCACCTCCTCTTTCACCAGATATTTCAATTTCAACAAGTATTTCATTCTCATTCACAGATCACAGGAACAGATTTTTTTTTTTATAAAACAGCTCCCTTTTGAGAAATTCATTTTTATCAAAATACACACATTTTGCAGGAGTATGTCAATTCGAATGAAGTGTTTGAAAGAAAAAAAAAAATAATTAATTTTGCCATTAAAAATATTTTTGTTTTAGATAGTAGGTAGAATAGCATTTTTAGTGTTTTGATAGAGTAAATCTGAATAAAACAGTTGCTCGGTCCCGATACATCCCAGAGCACAACAACTTAACCTTATTTGGGGGTCCTGCCATGTGAAAATGAAACAGTTTAAGTGGGTTGATTGATTCAGAAGGGTTTGAGGTTTCTTTTTTTGAGAAAATTGGGGAGAGAAGAAAGACTGGGTATTACTGAAGAAGAAAATATCATTTTAAGAGAAGCATACTCCACAAAGACACCATATACATTTCAACTCTATGGTAAGGAGTTGTCTCCTTTCTTAAATCGTCACTATTACCTGGGTCTAGTGCTTTTTCTAAAACTGTAAGTAAACTTCAAGGTCATTGGAATAATCTCAATTTCCAGTTAAGACTAAGGTTTGACAAGATTTTACAAAGGTTCTCTGGTATGCCATTGTCCAACTCCCCTTCCTAATTCTCAGTTCATTTCAGCTAGCTGGTGTGGAGTGACCAGCAAAGGATTTGTTGTTCTTGCAACTCTTTTAGCAGCAGAATACCAAAAAGTCATAGCTGCCCTGGACCACATATCAGCTAACACTCTACTGAGAGACACAAAAAGCATCCTCTGCTCCAACTCTCTACAGGAACAAGCCTAGCCAACAACGAGTATCACCAACAACCAAAGGTATGATATTAGGTCATCATTTTTATCCATATAGAATCTTCCAACATCATTAGAGTCTCCTCATACAGCATTCACCTGTCAGCCCAGGGCACAAGTGGCAACTGCCGTGGGAATTTATTCCCATTCTCCCAGCCTCTCTCTCCCTCAAACTTCTGCCTCCAAAACAATGTAGTGTGGCATGGAAAGTCTCTTCATATACATACACTTGCACCAAAAGCCTTCCTATGTATCTCTTTTTAAAAACTGGAGTCTTTCAACAACAACAAAATAGGAACAAACAAACAAACGCTACATTTTCCCCATCTGCTATTTTGCATCCTGTTTCTGAAACAAGAGTTGACAGGCAAACTTATGTGACCAGTATCAGAGAGTTAAGCTCTGTAAATGGTGATTGACATGGAAATGGGCATGCCATTAGCCAAGGGAGCTATCAACTATTGACCAGTCAAAATAAACTCTGAGAAATCTCCTCTGGGTGTTAATCACACTGAGTATCACTCTTTCCCACACTCTAGGTAAAGATTCTTGACCTTCTGATCTGGAGCAAACCCACTCCTGTTAATTAAATAATTTGTCCATTATCACCTGAAGACATATGTAACCTTTTCACCCTACACCAGGAAGACAACAGAGTAAATAAACATCTACTGTAAATGTGACTAATCCCCAAGCTTGCTTCATTTGCTACAGTGCATATACCATTCTAATACCACATGGAGTATATCTGCACAGCAAAGCACAATAGCACATTTTTAAATTCTCTAATGGATAAGCCTTTGCACAGCACTTTCAAATCAAACAGTCCAAAGCTGGGAAAATTAATTATCAATCACTATTCAGTTCTAATGGCTGGACTCATGCCTGGCCTGAAGTACAGCATCTGTCCATACCATACAAGCTTCTAACTGGTATCACATCTTTCACAGTAATTTTAACTGAGATGATCACAGAATCATTAAGGCTGAAAGAGACCTCTAAGGTCATCAAGTCCAACCATCTACCTATCACTGCCATGCCACTAAACCATGTCCCTAAGTACCACATCTATACAATTCTTAAACACCTCCAGGGACAGTGGCTCCACCACTGACCGAGACAGGAGTCTTTGGTTGGACTTCCCTGATGAGGTTAAAAGCACATTTGAAAAGGAGAGGGATTGATATGGCATTTCCCCTCTTTCTTCAAGACCCCTCTCTTCCCTCTGGGTTTACACCCTACAGTTCTGTGAGCTCTAGTGTTCCCAGATACCTGGAGAAGGACTAGGAGGTTAAACGCAGAGGCAAAAGAAAAAAATGGGGACAGTGAAATGAGAAGACAGTAACATAAATCCTAGAGCAGTGTCAGGGTGGAGGACAACAAAGGTCAATCCAAAGAGGTAAAAAAATAAAAATCACTGAACTAGGAGAGTGTACTGGAATTAGACTGAAAACTCAAGGGAAACTTCGGGGAAAAAAAATTCAGCACCATTAATTTTTATTCTCTCTTGGGGCATACCTACCTCATCAGCTCAAAATAAGTGGGGAGATAAAGTGTGTTTCTCCACAAATCTGTTTTGTCCAGTAACAGTTTCCAGATTTTCTAGACCACAAGAAGATAATCTGTCTTCCTAAAGCTAACTACTCTGCAATATTTACAGGTATATATTCATAGAAACAGACAATAGAAGAAATCATGGGAAAAGACAAATTAGACAAAATCCATGATGTAA
This sequence comes from Bucco capensis, assembly GCA_013396975.1. Lineage (NCBI taxonomy): Eukaryota > Metazoa > Chordata > Aves > Piciformes > Bucconidae > Bucco > Bucco capensis. Next base: position 259,456 of record VWZO01018719.1, on the reverse strand, counting down.
TACCCCAGGATTTCTGGTCCAGAAAGACATATGATGCTTGAGAAACAATTAAAGCTTTTTGTGGGCAATCACACAATAAAATCAAGCTAAAGGGAGAAGGTTTGGGTGTTTTTTTTTGTTATGTTGGCCAGGAAGCTTCCCTTGGAAGCTGTAAAGTAACTTTCTCAACACAGCCATAACATGAGCTTTAACAAACATAAATGTAATGTCCTGCACCTGGAAAGAAGCAATCCCAAGCAGAGCACAAGCTGAGGACTGATGGGCTGAGGAGCAGCTCTACTGAAAGGGACCTAGGGGTGGTGGCAGGCAGCAAGCTGAACAGAAGCCAGTGGTGTTCACTGGCAGGGAAGGTGGCCAGCAGTCTCCTTGGCTGTACCAGTAAAAGTACATTCAGTAGATAAAGAAATATGGCTCTTTCAGTCTACTTGGCATTTATTAGGCTATACTTGGAATACTGTGACCAGTTGTGGTCCTATCAGTTGGAGACATTACTAAGTGTCCAGCCACCAAGAATATTATGAGATTAGAGAACTTGACATATGAAGGCAGGCTGAAGGAACCAGGTTTGCTCAGCCTGGAGAAAAGAAGGTTCAAGGGGGATAAAATCACATTTCTTGAATATCCAAAAAGTTATTTATAGGGGAAATGAGATGCTCTTCATAAGGATGCCCACTGACAGGACAAGAGGCAGTGGATATGGTCTGCTTTGAGGGAAATTCTGTCTGGATACAAGAAAAAAAATTCCTCTGCATGACAGCAGCTGGAGATTGGAAGAGACTGTCCAGGTAAGCGGTGGACTCCCACATTCTGGAAAGCTCAAGACTGTTTGAAGCTGCTTAGGCAACCTGTGCTGAAGAGAAGATTGTACCACATAATCTCTAGAGTCCAACTGGAACTTTCTGTGAATCCCTATCCATGCACAGATTTGCTAGCTATATGAATAGTGCTGGCAGTCTACAGTCATCTTCTCCCTCGAGCTTTAGGCTTCTACTACTCTGGGGGATACATGATATTTATTTCTAATCATTGCTAATCTTTCATAAACAGTTTACACTTTAGTCCTCTTTAAACAGAGCAGGAGCATGGGAAACAATAACAGACTTCTCCCATGACAGTTTCTTTTGCAGTAAAGATATTGAGATAGTGTTATACTGCAGGAGGATTTTTTCAACCTTTAGCAACAAGACTTAATTAAGAATCAAGAGTAAACATTGAAGCACAGAAAAGGCACCTCTGAATGCTCATTCTTATTGGACTGTTGTTCCAATTAAGCTGGTTAACAAGGGATCTAAGAGCATTTGCATCTGAAGAATACTCAAAGACTTCAGATAGTAATTACAATTTTAAATTTTACTTGAGCTGAAAAATCTGAGTGGGATCTTTTGAAGGTTAGGTGTATTTGTGAAGAAACAGTAAGCAATCACCAGCTTTCACTGGTGAAATCAGCTTTCACCTCCCTAAAATATTTCAGCACTGCTAGGAACAAGCTCATGCTGAAACTCAAGAACAAATTTCCTGTTATACAAGAAAATATGAATTATCACCTGATCTGTTCAGCATTTATCACAAGGGTAAGAATTTACTCACAGATATACTTGAATAACTACAATAACACAGTAGTTTGAAGAGGGAATCTCCTCCATCTCCCCAGTCCCACTGACTTCAGCAGAAGCAAAATCAGGCTTCAGAGATGCCTATTTTGGATCAAGAAAGGCCAAGAAGCAACAGATGCAACCTTCAGTAGCCTACATTGGTTACATACCAGTAATGTCCATAGCTGTGAGTGGACAGGTAAAGCTAGTTCTTACCAAAATACTGTAACAGCAACAGATTACTTTTCTATTAGAGCAAATAACAGTAGCATTTAGTTGTCTAGTTGTTCCCTGACGGACCACAATTTGAGTCCTGGAAAACATAAAGTCTTGCCTTAGAGGTCCAGATGGTAGGAGAGGAAAAAAAACCAAACAATCTAAGCATAAATGTGAAGGAAAGTCCTTGTGATTTTGTTGAAAACTAAAAAACCCCTCAGTTTTTCCAAGAGAAATACTGATTACTTCATCTAGGACCTTATAGTTCACAAGGAAAGTATATGGCATGATTCCTTAATCCACTCTGTTATATTACATAAGCATCCAGGTAGAGTTTAAAATGCTGTTTTCTAGCAATAAAAAACCTTCATGGGAAAGGTGTACATGACTACAAGAGGTAGCACAGTCATTCTTTATTCATGACCTTTAAAGAGATTTACATTCAAAACAGACAAGATACTTTTCAGAATCTGTAGCTATAATTTCACTATGACTAAATTCACTGCTTTGTGTTCCACAAGGGAAGACAGTCTCAGAAGGTTTTGTTTTGTGTCAGTTTTTCCCAGATCTCTAGAATTAGCCTGAAGGATCCTTTTAGAGAGCAAGAAAATACACACAAAATATTAGGACAACACTGCAGTGCAAAAAGGATGTTAAATTGCTCATCCAAGTAGATGACATAACGAATACTGACATAATTTCCAAGCAGCAAAGCAAAACTAGGTCAAATCACATTGACCTATCTAACATAATAAGCCCTTTTTTTTCAGATTTTTACAATGTAGACCGTGTCTGCAGGCATTAATGTCCCCTGTTATCAATGTATAGTGTTGTCACTCTGCTTTAATGTCTTATCACCATGTTGTGTTAATTAGACCAAAACAATATAGTGCACTTTTGAACTGCTTTACTCCCAGTTTGATATATCTGCCTAAACTATACTTCTGAAGTTATCCAGTTAGAAATGAAGACATTAACTCTTTATGGTCACTTGTTTCAATAGGTGCTACTAAGGCTGGTGGAATAGCATAATTTTGCATACAGGTCAAAATCTAAACTTCATAAGTTACATATTATTTGTCACAAAAAAAAAAATAAGTCTGCATAGCTAACATCTGTCAGTGAGCAAAGTGCACATAACTTTCATGTCACTTAACACAAGGCAGAAACCAGGCATATACCTTGTCCTGACCATCACATGGACAAGCCTGCTCTGTGCTTGGCCATCACGTGTCCCTGCCCAAGAGTTTTATTCATGGCTTTAGCCATGTGCTGAAAGGGACAGTCCATTTCCTTGCTCAGGGCAGCTCTTCCTTCCCCTACTCTTGTTGTTCCTCTGCACATTAGGATTACAGCACATACGTTTTTCAGTGAGACTATTAAGAGTTGTGTAGGTTTCTTTCTAGGCACAGTCTGAAAATCACTTGTGGTCTGCTGTGGCCCCGGTGCGATAACTGTGCTGACAGCAGAGGGAGCATTAAACTCATTGCCCACGGGAAAGTGTGGGGAGTGATAGCCATGTTCCTAGAATCCTTGCATGGGTAGGATGAGCTCATTAGCCTTCTGGCAGTCATCCTAGGAGAGGGACAACTCTGATTCCAAACCCGGGCAGACGGAGCTTGTTTAGCCCTGTAAGGCCTTCCATCTAAGAGGTTAAACCTCCATCCTAAGGACCTCGCTGCCAGCATCCAAGCTTGCTAGGCCCTGGCAGATGAACCTTAGGACTAAAGGGTGGGTCCAGCTCTGCGCATGCTGTGTCTCACCTAAAAAAATCCATTGCGCAGGCTCGAGGGTGCTATCTTGTTGGTCCATAAAGCAGAAGCTGTCAATAGATCTTCCCGTAGAATACATACATTTTGTAATAAGGGCTTAGTCTTAGGGGGAAAACCCCAATACAGTCTAATTATAAAACCATTCCAACACTTTTGAAGTTTGCTTGGCAATGAAGAGTACCTTGAAAGTGGGATGCTGGCAACTTCAATTCTAAATAAATATACATGTACACACATATGTAAATGCGTTGTGTTCCTCTCTTCTTTTTCATAGATTCATAGAATGGTTTGGGTTGGAAGGGACCTCTGGAGGTCATCTAGTCCAACCCCACTGCAGTGGGCAGGGACATCCCCAACTAGATCAGGTTGCCCAGAGCTCTGTCAAGCCTAGCCTTGAATGCCTCCAGAGATGGGGCCCCAACCACCTCCCTGGGCAACCTGTTCCAGTGTTCCACCACCCTGGACTAATGTCCAGTTTAAATCTACTCCTCTCCAATTTAAAACCATTGCCCCTTGTTCTTTCACTACGGTCTACTGTTTTCTTTTTCTTTATATCTCCAATTACCTATATCAACAATACACAAAATAAACTAAATTAAAAACCAACCCACAGCACAAAAAGAATTATCATGTTTCCATATGTGACAAGAACTGAAAAAAGAGGAGAATATTTTTTGAGAACCATTTTGCCATAAAAAACTGATTTCTTGGTATTTTTTGGAAGAAAGTACCGGTCTCTGCTAATGCTCAAAATAAAGGTTCTAATAAAAAAAAATCAGAAAAGGAGATCTCAAAGATAGTCAGGGGTCTCATCTGAGCAAGCTCGCTTCACTTGAGTGCCTAAGTTGCGCATTGGCTTACCAGTATCACAAATGAGTCTGACCTACTGCTCTGAGGTGGTGGTGGGGAGGGAGTTTCTCTCTGAGCTCCTGCTGCAGCTGTTCAGTAATTAAATATCTTCAGACCCAAAGAGCCAAGTTAATGCCATTAGTCATGGGCACCTGCTGAGGATGCCAAAGGGAGGCAGAAGGCGATGCCGCGGGCCCACAGGTGCACACGCAGCACAAGGAGGCTAGGGCACAGTGTGATGGGAAGCTGTCAGCACTGCTAAAGGCATGACAAATATGTTGGCATCCTCTCCTCAAAATGTGGAGCTACTTTCATAGCATGTCACCAGCTCTTTTCTGGGGCCATGAAATATACAACTGTAAATATTTTCATTACAGTCCATCACACTATACATGGATCTCCTCATTTACTGTCTCATTAAGCCAGGACTAAAAGCCTGAACTCTTTTTTATTTGTTTTACTATCCTGAAATTGTTCTTGTGCCCAGCCGTCTCAACACTTACTCAATCAAAAAAGTTTTATCATAGTTCAGGGCCAAACAAACTTTGCCTATTTGCCAGCTTTTTGTCCTCCTACATCCCCCTGGGAAGATATAAATAATAATGATAACCAACTGTGATATGACAGCAAATAGGAAAGAGTTTTAAAGAATTAAAAACTACCTTTATTGTTTAGAAAAGAGATCAAAATCAGCTTCCTGCCTTTTAATGCCTTCCCCAGCTTTCAGTCAGGGTGGATTCTGCACTGCAAGCCAGGGATCTCGGGGATATACTGTAATACCTTACAGCTTGCTAAAGCATTACAAGCTCTAAGCCACACAACTGTAATAAAAGACTTCAAACCCAAGAACAGGCTAAAGAATCAAGTACCCTAAGAAGTCTAAAATGTAGGTCAAACAAACTCCAGCACGCATTCAAAAGGCTATTCACACAGTTGTACACACACTAGGTCTGCTCCTTTCTCTCAGCTCAGTCTTCACCCTGAGCCAAATCAAATTGTTTGTTTCTCCAAATCGTTCTTTCAGAATACTGAGCTCCAGCACATCCCCTGTGCATTCACCACCAGCTCCTTATTCCCAGCAGTCACTTTGCTCGACCCCAGGCTCTAGCAGACCCCTTACCTCTGGTGCTACTCTGCGGAGAGACTCTGAGATCTGACAACTTTTTGCAGAGCTCAGAAGCTGTTGCAGCCAGCCCTTCGTGCCTCCCGTCCCTCCCCGGCAGGGAAGCTCTGGGACCAGGCAGTGCTGGGAAGCCAGCAGCCAGCACAGCAGAGCGCCGGGCAGGAGGGAGGGAGAGAGCCAGAGACAGATTTCATCAAAGGTAAAAGGCCTGGTGGGGATCAGAGAGAAGGAGATACACATCTAAATAATTCAGGCGCTAATAAAAGCTTGAGCTTGGGTTCTGTTAAAGATGTGAGAGGAAGCTGAATTTCAATATGTTTCAGGCTGCCATCAATGCAGACTGCAGTGTTACTCAACAACCTGACACTGACAAACCAACATTATTTTAAGAGTATTCCACATAAAGTTAATGAGGAAAGTGGCTATGCCTGGGTTTGTACTTTTATAGCTTTTCCTTTGGGTTGAAATTCTATCATGGGAAGATAGAGAACTTCAAGTCTGACCTCTACAGGTAGGTTGCTGAAATAGGTACTGTATCTTCTGATTGCAAATTGTACAGAGGACTTTTAGAAATAGGAGAAAGGTAATGGCTCAGATGTACTATCTAACATCAACAAGTCATCATCACTGCAACTCTAAAACCATATTTTGAAGACACTACTATCTGTAGTAATTTGGCTCCTATAAATGCTTTCTTGAAAATGCAAGCCAACATCAGAAAAAAAAGCACATCCAGCACAACCATTTTTACATTCAAAAGTGTTACAGGGTTTTGCTTCTGCTTTTTATTATCATTCCCTGTTGCTCTCCAATCTTCCATATGATCTTCTCTCTCAAGCTACAGAAACAGAGGCTACTTTGAAACAGGTAACGGCTATTTGCATTTTGCAAAACTGATGATTTTAAATGCCCTGATTGGTGCCACCTCTTTCTAATCAGAACCAACCACTCTAACAAACTATCCTTTGTCCAGGGGATTCTGCCCCCTTGTTCCCACCAACCTACAGCACATGTTGCTATAGCTACCCTGCACGTCTATTTACCACACAAATGATCAAAGGGAGCAGACAACACACATATACACACACAAAAAAACCTCACCAGGCTTCCTACTGAGCAATGTCCAGTCACTAATTAACTGATACACTCCCAGCCTGTGGACTCTGTACACTTGTTTTCTTTATTCCTCATGGTACACAAAAAACCAGCATTCTCCAAGATGCTCATTCTTCCATTCCAGACCAAACAAACAACAAAACACCCCAGGATGAGCTCCAAAAGAGAAGTTCCTAAAGCAAACCTAAGGATTACAGCACTCCAGGATAAACATAGTGCTTTGCTATTGAGGAACACATTAAGAATTTTAAAAGGTATGCAAAAGAAAATGGGAAATAAGAAACACATGCTAAGAACGTAACAGCTGTAAGGAAAGGGGATGATTTTGAATTTTGCATGTGTTTTGCACTGAAATTGTATGCAGCATTTATTCACTTGGTGAATTATATGCATGCTAAAAGCTATATGACTGCAGTCATGACAAGTAATTGCAATGGCTTTACAAGCCTTAAAAAGCAGTTTCTCATTTTTAGGTGGCCTGTCAGCTAACAGTCATTTTGTTGAAGCTCTTTATGTGAAGAAGGGCTCAAGTCTGCCTCAATCAAAGTCAATGGGATTTCAACAGGAAGAGGCCAAAATAGTTACATTTGCTGTTAGGGATACTCCCACAAGTTGCACTTCAGGGATATATTGTAAGCAAAAGTGAGTGAAAATGAAGTATTAAAATCCATCAAACATTTAATTTTCTGTGAAGTAGTCTCAGGGCACTTAAAATAGAGCCCACAGTGCCCTCTCCAGTTCTGCAGCAAATGGGGAATCCAACCACATGACTGTGTCCAGCCATAAAAAACTGCCACTCCACCATATGAAGGCTGAGCATCTCCTCAGCAGTTTCTATCACTTGCAAATTTACTTACTCAGGAACTACTTTAATAAATTGAACTGTGTCCTCTACAAAGCAGAAAATGTGTTACCTACAAAGGATTTTTTCTTGTCAGGTTAGTTGGAGTTTCTTTTTCTTGTCTTGCAACCATGTTAATTGTGCTTTAAAAATAGCATTTCTGCTTCCTGACTCCAGTCTTATAGCACACTAACACACCCAAATGGGTATATTTCCTGTGGATGCTTAAAACATTTACAGGTACACAGCAACCCGTGTACCTTCCCTGATGTCAAATGCACAACAATAGGATAGAAACATTCCCATTATGGTTACTGGAGCTTACATGTGAAGTCATACTATCTGACATCTCTTGCTGAGGTTTTCAATTACCACCTAAAAATGACTGCTTCTTTACCCCATCTAATTTATAAATCTCACTACAACATTTACACCAGCTCCTGTTACCTCCTAGAGACTATTGGCCTAGCACAGTGGTAAAGTAGGTTGAATCTTATCAACTCAACACACTGTGTATTACATGTCTACATAGTTCTTGCACCTCTGTTGAGGAAATTAGTGCATTTGTCTTGCTTTGTGCTATTGTTCAGTACCTGAGAGCTGCCTTTGGGCCAGATTAGTCATCAGCATAGTGCCTGGTTTCATTCCAACACATGCAAACACACTGCCTGCTTGATGGTTAACTTTGCAACCCCAAATTAAGCTATAGCTTCCACCAAGAGCCTCTTGAAGTGGGAGCAGTCACTCCAGAGCCTGTAAGAGGAAGGAGTTAACTCACTCCCTCACTGCCTTTTAGCCAACTGGTGAAGGAATGGGGAAGGGAGCATCAGGGGAAGGGCAGGGAAAGCAATAGGAAAGGTAGAAAGAGAGGACTGCAAGGCAGAAAAGTAGGTAAGAAAAGCTCTCTATGGCTCTAAATAGGAGGGCCATAGAAAGGCCAACAGAAAAGTCACCTTCTGCATACTCCTCTTTCCTGTAAGAATTTCAAACCAGAAGCAGGAGCAAGGGCTCCAGCTGCACGAGACTTTCCTGCTCCTAAATGTCTGCTGTAAAGGCTTTCCTAAACGTTTTGTATGGTTAATTCCTAGCTCATTGCAATCTTCAGTTCCCACTAAGGCATGAACCCTGCTGGGGGGGGGCATGTCTCACCCCTCTCTGACTGTCAGGATTTTGTCCCTCGGGGCCGAGCAGCGCGCACACTCTCTGCCAAACTCAAAATAGTTGGGCGAAACAAACCACCCAAACCCGGAGAGATACTTGCAAGTTGTGCACTTGGCAGGGGAGAGAGAAACCGCGCTCGCAGGCAGGTGTTTAAACAAACTCTGGCAGCACTTCAACCGGCGCTCCCCATCCCCGGACCCCGTCCCCCGGGGGCAGGAAGGGCTGGCGGTGGGGTGAGGGGAGCCAGCCTGCCTCGGTACCCCCCACTGTGCTCCTGCAGGGGAGAGGGAAGGAGGCACACACCTACGAGTTCGGCAAGAATCAGCCCGCCTGTGCCTGCGCCTCTGCTTGAGGCTGGAATGCCTCCCTCCCCGCCTCCTCTTTTGGAGTGAGGAGGGAGCGTTCGGATGTGTATTAACATTTTCCCTCCCCTTTCTATTCTGGCTTCTTTGCCTCGCTCTTTTAACCCACTAGCCATGAATCTTCGTTACTCAAGAAGCCACATGCCTTAGGTACAAATGTGTCAGGAGAGTAAAGTGTATGTTTCACAGAGCATTTTACTTCTTATTAATGGTATCCTGTAACACTGCTGCTGCTTCCTCATTCCTTGTTGGCCACCCCCTGTGCCAAAGTACCCTCTTGTGGTGATAATGATTTCTGATGACTACATGTATCCAACTGACCACCTTGAGCTATGCAGTATATAAAATAGTCTTCGTTTTGCTTCATAAGGACAAGAATTCCCTTCTCTACAGATCTTTAAAAGTTTTTTTTTGGCTACTGGAAGTAAGAACTACCTTTCCTCCTCCCATCACCTATATTCTTTCTTCATTCTTTCGCACCTCCTGTAACTTACAGAAAACTGGTGTAAGGAAGCTGAGGTTTCCCACCATGGTTTCAGAAAGTGAATGGAAAACAAATACTCCATTTGCACTACAGGTGCAAGACCATCACATGCATTCCCTGGACATATGCTGTAACAGCCCCACTGCGAGCTGAATGAATTACATCCACACAGAAGAGACCCGAGAAAACTTCTCTAATTTCCTCATATTTACCCACTGCCTACCTAGAAAATAACATATTAAGTGCAAGTTTTGGAAGTGGACTGGCAAGGCTTTTTAAACTGGGACAGATTTGTAATTCATTCTTAAGATACAACCCAGCCAGTTTTCCTTGCTCCCACAAGGCTCTTCTAACCATACACTGTTATTGTAAAACTATGAACAACGCGAATAAAAAACATTTTGCTACTGTGTCTTTTAACCGCGAGAACGAGAATAAAAGCCCCTTTTGTCTCCTCAGGTGAATAGAAGTCTTCGAAAAAAAAAAAATCTCATTTGAATAATCTTAGAAAAAAATCCCTAGAAACCCATCTTAAAGTACTTCTGTGAAGCTGCAAGACAGCTTGAAACTACTACATTTTAAAAACAAGCAGAAGATTAGAGCACTGGCAGCCAAGGAACTCATGCAGAGCTGTTTAATAAATTATCCCTGGGCTGAATTACTGGCATATTTAGCCTTATATCACAGCAAAGTTCTTTCCTTTCGCATGTCACAAACGGGGCTACGAGACAGCCTACACAATGCATTTAAACCATGGCAAACTGGAATTGATTTACACCCCTCACAAACTGCTTTCATGCCCCGTACAAACCCCAAAAGCACAATGACCTGTGTGAGCATCACTGCCTGCCGGGAGGATTAAGCAAAAACCCCCTCAGATCGGTTGATTAGATATATACACACACATAAATATGCATATTTTTTTTCCACCCTGGAAACTTGCTTTTGACAAGGCTAAGAAACAAGAAGAAAAAACCCAAACAAAAAATTCCACCACAAAACCAAAAAACAAGCAAGCAAACAAACAAAAAACATCCCAAATCAAACAAAAATCCCAACCCACCAAAAAACCCCACCAAATTCAACCACATCAAAAACCCCCAAACAAACAAAAAAACCAAGCAGCCAGAGCTCCGCAGGGGTTGGTACGGGTACTAGGCGGGACGGGCTCTCCTCGCCTTGCCGGCGGGCAGCGACTCCTTACCTGCCTCATGGTGAGATTCCCATCATCCATCCAGCCGGCAAGGGGCTGCTCACACCGCGCTGCTGTCGGCAGGGCAGAAATCCATCAAGTTCCACACCGAAAGTAAGTTTTCCCCTCCCTCCTCCTTCTCTCTGTTCCCCCCCGCCCTTTTTTTTTTTTTTTTTAATCCTTTGCTGAGGGAGACTCCTCTTAAGACAAAGTCAAGTTTCCCAGCCTTCCTTCCCCAGCCTATTAGAAGTCGGGAGCCGGGAGGCAACTGTCCGCCTGGCTCCTGTTTCAAACCTCAGCCCAGGGATGCAGCAGTTGGCTGAATTAGGCCATGGAATAGTCTCGCCAATCAGGAGGAAGGGGAGGGAGGCAGAGCACATAAAGACTGCCTACATGGGGATTAGGAAAGCTTTCAAGGCTTTAAAAGACTGAAAGCAGCTGGAAACAGTGTCTAGGGCTACAAAGAGGGAAGTCAATTTGCGGTGTAAGAGATTATTCCCAGTCTCATCTAACTCCTCCGGGTCTGCTTAAAGCTGAACAGGCTCCTAGGACTTCAGCAAGGATGTGAACGTCCAGTTTAAAGCTACTGCAACAGCAGAGTCATGCAGAAACATTTCGCAGCCACCCAGGTGAAGTGGCAATATCCCATACGAGTCAGAGCCACATGCGCTCCAGAAGCACCAATTTCCTCATGTCACATTAAACAGTAAATTACATAATAACATGAGTAGGAAGGAGTAAAATGCAGTCTGCCTTCTACACCAGGAGCAAGTGCCTGTCTGCCGGAAGGAACAGAAGTATCTGTGTGAATCCACAGACCGTGGAAAGGTTTTGTTACAAAGCTTTATTTGTCTCGGTGGCAAATGTTTAATCAGCCTTAGTATTTAGTGTGTCATCTGCTTTCCCTTCTATACAGAGGGTGATTTCCTCATTCCTGAAGCTTAGTTCCTTGTGCAAGCTGACACTAGACGCCAAATGCAACTTTAAAGAAAAGAAAAATATTATTGTTTTAAGATTTTTAACAGGATCAGTTTCTATCTGCTGCCCCTCAGTGGCTCTCCTTAGAATAAACAAACAAAAGGCAAACAGAAAAATCCCAAATCTGAAGTGCCATTGCCGTCTGAGTTACACCTTTCTTGATTAAAAAAACACATGTGGAGAAATACAAACCTGCAAATTCATACCACCCACTCTTCTCCAGATTCTTTGCCTCTAACTTAATATCAGCTCAGAAGCCTATTAGTCTCTCTTTTCCACTCTAAATGGAAATCTGTCTTTTGATCTCGGGGGACAATTGAGCAAATCTGATGTCTAAAGTAAAGCCCTAACATCATGGATTTGCTTCTGCAAGGGGTTTATCTACCAATGTGAAAAGTAGTCACTATCCAGAAAAATTCCTGTCAGTACAAGAAAAAATACTACAGTGATGTGCTGCCAGGATTTTAATTAAAGGCTTCCTAAAATATATTTGCTTTTAACTTGTGTTAAGCTCCTGCACTGTGGATGTCACAGGGAAAGGAAGAAAAGGTCTGAAATAATTATTGATTTGCTTTCCAGTTTAAAGACAATCATTATTTTTCTCATAAGTGAAACCAAGAAAGGAGTTTATGTAATATTGGTACTGTTCAGCATAGAAGCAAGGCACAGATGAAGGGAAAACTTGATTCCAGTTCCAATACAGGAACAGTTTTGAACTGGTGGACCAGGTGCAATGCTACCTAATGCAGAATTACTCAGCCACTGGAGTTTCTTGGTGCAATACAGTTTTAGGTAGTCCAGACCAAACTAGGTCTGCACCAGCTGCAGGGGGAGCACAGAATGGGAAGTGGAGAAAAGGACTTTCTCTCATTAGCTGAGTTCCAGCTGCCATGGACATCCTTCTAGGCCCTAGAAGAACCCTTCTAGGTTCTTCTTTAGCAGAAGAACCACTCTGTCTCCTTACAAAGCTGTGCTAAATAGAGAAAGATCAGACCCCAGGATCTGATTATATGGTAGGAGTAAAAGAGTTGCAGCAGGGAAAAATATGACCCAGCACATAGGCTAGAAAGAAACAAATCTAGCATGAAAATCAACAGTTTCACGTATGAAGTGAATCACAAATATATTGCCTGTGATTTGCAATCTAGACACCTGTTAAAAGAAATATATGCTTATTAAAATTAAAAAAGCAACTAAAGTGTTGAACTTTGAGAGGAAAAGGTAATATTCACACCCAAGCATTGGTGTTTAAATTCGTTTCTAATGGCTTTTATAGTCCCTCCCTTGGCAGTTTCAAATTGGCACCTACAGAAAAAGCAGGGTGTCCAGAATACAAAACACTATTTAATAACCCCAGATAGCAGTAACTCAGGGCAACACTAGAATGTAGAAATAACCTCCAAAAGAACTGGCACAAAATAGGAGGATAGGAGGTTGCAAGATGAAGACAATTTTTTTAGAAGATGGTATAAAAACTGAAAAAAATCTCAAATACTGTTAATAACATAAACCATTCTCAAAATGTGAAAGTGCCACACAATTACTTAAAAATAGATAGTTAATATTTGTGAACATAGGAATGTGCAGAGCTGGATCTCCCAAAGCAGTACTTAATTGCTTTTATCAATATCACTGCAGGGAATGCAATGAAGATTAAGTAATTACCCTGGCAGAGTGTCTGACTCAGGGGCATTTAAATGCACACACATTTTCCAACAGAAGTTTAAAAATAAGAAACAGTATCAGACATCCTTAAATTTACAAATGCACACTGAAAGCCACAGTGCACAAATATGTCCTTAAGGCAAACCTCTGGGAAATTCGTTCAAGCAATATGACTCAGCCTTTTGGCAGAGTATGACCGAAACAGGTAGGCATGAGAGAGGTCAGAGCATCCTGCAGTCCTCTTGGTGGAGTGGTCCTTAGATGACCATTTGCCCTCAGTTATTTACAGCATCACTCCAACTGCTCTAATCTCACTTGGGGCTGCACCAGCCACAGGAAAGAGAGAAGGGGAAGGGATGATGTCTTCAGGAAACTTCTTCATCTATAACTTACGCAATCTCAGTAATCCACAGCTCAGGCAGAGAGAAAGGTGGTTAAAAAAGATCCATCTGCATTTCCCTTAATGACAACAATGACAAGACTTTTTGATTAAGGTATTTTAATCAAAAGAATATTATCTGCTGGATTTCGTTTTACCACATCTGCTACAAGGCAGATAGATACTAGGCTGAACAAGTTGGTGCATATTCATGTGTAATAAATTAGTGATAAGAAGACTGTGATAACCTATTCCAAAATTATATGGAAACTTAGTAAGTTAGAAAAACTTAAAGAAGGATGGTATAAGGGGTCAGAGTTTCTGAAACATCTATTCTCCAGTATACATACAAGCAGAATTAAATTGAAATCATAATTAGTTTACTGGCTTTGTCCATTTTATTTACTATGGTTTTACAATCAGGTGATACTTCAGTGATAATAATACCTCATTACTCTTAAACGTAATAGATAATAGTTAAATGACACCAGATTTTTCTTCATGTTCCAATCTTAAGCAGCCTACATGAAAACAGGAGTGATAAAGTAAAAAGAGAAGAATTGACTTATGTTTCTGTAACCCCTACTAGCACAGAAAAAAAGGCTAACTTTATTTCACTGCATTTTTTACCAACTGCTTAGAGACTGATTCAATAACTCCAGCTAAGCAAGTAAAGATTCAGGCAAATAGCAAAAGTTGTATGATATATGCCTTTTACAGCCAAACATCAAACAGTAGCTGCCAAAAACAATACTGTTCTGCTATTTCGGGAGTTATGTCTAAATATATTGTCACACAAATTCAATGAAGAGCCATCTGGCCACAATTTTACTGAAACAAGTTAAAATCTAAACTGGTAAGTTGTCACTTGAAGCAAACAGGAACATATTCAAACTCCCATTATATGTGTGTTAGCTTAGCCTATCAAACCATGCAAATCCTTTCTTTCCAAATGAAACACTCTAACCACAGGTTTAACAAAAAATGTGTTAGTTTCTCACAATTAAGACATTCTTTTCTAGAAGAGTCTTTCTACAACCTGCACACAGCAGGTTAGACATATCCTATGCCATGCAGAAGTCTGTGCCAGGAGTGAGAAACTCTAAGCACCGTTGGGACTATGCCATGTCTAGGAGGAATCACAGAGAGATCTACACTGTGTTGCAAAGCTTTCCAAGACAGAAGAAATGCTGGCATTCTAGTATCTTTTCACCACCCCCACTCCAGCTGAGAAAAGACACTAACATGAAGAACTAGAGCATTTCTGCACTATATTATTTCTCCACATATCTTGTTCTCACAAAACATTTGCTGTTTTGAAGTTCTGCTGTATTTCCCTGGAATGACACTACACAGCTTTGGTAACACTGAGGTACAAAAGTTGCTCAGGCACCTCTCTACAAATCCCAGGAAGCAAACTGCCACTGCTGGGATAACCAACCAGTATTTTATGGACTTGAATTCAGATGTTTCAGCTCAAATCAACAGTGACAAAGTTGTCTAGAAGTTCAAGTCAAACTAAAATATTTCGGTTTATTTTTCTAGGCAGAAAAATTTGACAACAATCTGCATTTTGTCATGAAACTTGATTTCACACTTTTTTCCAGTTAAACCTCTCCAAGAATATTCCTGTAAGGAATTCTCATTCATCTCTTCTGCCCATGCCAGCTGCCTGCCACACAGCAAAAGGGTTGCTCTGAAACAGGCAACCTCTTGGGACAGTAGATGCAAAAGTTACCTATCTGTGATCTATACAGCAACAAGGTCACATGGAAATCTTGTGAGGTAAAGCACTCAGAATTGCATCTTAAACAATAGTAATGCAACCTGCAACCTGTAGACTGCTTGCGTGTCCAGGAGCAAGGCATTTCATCTCCTCCATTTTAATTCTCAAACTGTGTATTGAAGCTACTTTTATTTTCCTGGGGATAATGAAGGAGAGAATAGATCTATAAATCTAAAACTTCTTTAAGACATTATTATAATCAGAGCAGCAGAGGGTCTGCCATAAGCAGGAAGGAAAGACACAAAAAGACTAATCTTTTTAGATGAGACTACAAGGTTCCAGGCTAAATATAAGAGTGAGAAACAGTACTAATCAGACAAGTAGACTACTGAAATTATTTCTAGAAAATCATGTATATGTTTATGCACATATGAATGTGTAAGAGAAATACATTAAAATTCTTCAAGTAAAACTAAATGTATATGCTTGGACTCTCTCCATTAGAAAGAAAGAAACCTTAAGATTGTTTTCCCTGCAGCTTAGCCAGGATACCAATGGATTGCAATGTCTGTGGTGATAGGACAACAAAAAGCCTAAACCCAGACCTGAAGTCCTTAAACCCTGCCCAGGAAAACCTCTTTACATAACTGAGAATTTGCTGACATATGTGACTCATGATTTGACTCATAAGCTTCTAGAGTTCACTGAGGTTACCATCAAGGTCAAATTACCTATGAAATATCAAATTACTATCCCTTCCCACTGCTTCAGCAAGGCCCTTGGTAGTGAATACATAAAACATTTATGTGGGAAGTTTTACTAAAAAAAAAAATCACATTCTTCTAAATTCAAATGAGAAAAACAGGCAAAGAATTTAGAAGAGAATCAAAATAATCTTCTTACCAGAGAATTTTAAATTAGGTAGTTCAAGTATGTGGGCAGATATCACAAAGCATTAGTCACAGCAGGAAAATAAGTGACAGTTTCAGAGGGTCTTCCCTACTGCACTAATGCTTTTTCTCACCAGGAGTATTGCTCAAAATTATTTATGTGTACACTAGCTAAGGAGAGGTTTGAAACACTACACTCATAAATAGGTCTATTGGGAGCACTGCCCTGGGAGGACCGGTCTGTCTGGGACTCACCCTTCTATCTGAGCCAAGTAGCCCTTTTTTAACCTTTAAACTGCTTTCAGATGGTACTTTTATGAGCTATTCCTTTTAATTACAGACATGTATAGTGTAGGTTTACCAGTTTCCAAAAGCATTTTTACTTTATTTAGCTCACATTTCCAGATGTGTCCCCTCTTCAGGCCTCCCTTTTTGTTAAGTGGCACTGGCAATAAAAGACAATGACTGCAAAGATAATGTACTTCTCCAGGTTCCATGCAGTCCTTTGATTCTCGTTTTATAAGCCTCTCTTATAAAAAATGCTAAAATAAAAAACAGACTGATCCACAAGAACTATATTTTCATAGTTGGTATTAAACTTTTTCATGAAGATCCAGTAGCTCAGAAAATCTGACTCAGGTTACGACTTGGAATATGAAGGCCAGCACAGAAATAAAATGCCCACCACTAGGGTTTAATTCATGCACCTCTTACTTCCACAGTTTATAATGGTCCCCATTTGTCACTACAATGCTGAAATTCACAGATATTGCAGATACTCATGAGTACATGTGTTTTTTTACAAGGGCATCCAACACCTCTAACCCCTGCCTGCCACACCCTAGAGCACAGCTGTGTTCATAAATAGGTAACTGCTTCAAGGGAGGGATCTGTGCTAACCTAGTTATTGTTGGGTGTCTTCCTGTGAGATTCCATGTTCAACCCTTTTGGGAAACCTTTCCCTTTATGTTGCCTCTGTTTGGCCATCACAAACCACTAAAGCCTTCAGAGCACTTAGCTGAGGGCAGTTATTACAGGCATGTGCGGGTGAAAAGTGATGTGTGTCCACCACCCCACTCCCTCTAGTGATTCCTTGTATCCATTAATGTTTTGCTCTTGAGAAAAAAATATGGTATATTTATATATAAACAAATCAGAAGAGCAATGAGAAGGCATATGGTAGACAGGGGAATTGTGAATCTCAAGCATTTTTACACATTTATTTTTCCATGTAGCTCTCTCCAAGATATATCATCAGCATTTTTCAAATATTAGCTGGGCATTTGCTGCACATTTCATTAAGATGTTGCAGTATCTCAAACAAGTGATAAGAGGTTGCTATGGTTACTATATTCTTTTAAGCTGAATACTAAAGAGGTTCACAAATTACATATTCTTACTTGTTATGTAAAATATTAGTCACCCACATGGCATTTGCTTATGTGCCCCTTTTATTTTGTCAAGGGCTTTCCACTCCATCTTTCAAATAAAGTGGATTTTGGTACTGTTCAGAGAAAGGAGAGGTCACTAACTATTCTCCTTCTTCAGAAAAGGGAACAAGTTAGGTAGCTCATTATGTAGCCTGTTTATAATTAAATTGAAAAATGACTGCTCCACTGTACTGGAATTGTGAGAGCTTTTATTTCAGAGGATTTAATGAGTCATGGAACGTGTTTATGAGGCAACAAGCTCTCACTACAGAAAGAACTCAACATTAGCATGGCAATAGACCATATAGCTTTTAATGGCCTGAACCCTTTCTCTCACATTCAGAGAAGGCCCTCAGATTGTCCCATCACCAACATCTGATCCAGCATTTCTTTCAGATGGGTTACTTTTTTGCCAATAGACCTGAAGGTGATATTTAGGAAGTCTATTATCAAGCATGCAATTTGGGAGAAAAATGTGTCACATCAAATCACAACTGTTTATTAAGATACTATTCATGGGAAAATACTTTCACGCACTGCCTATCCAGAAGGGCAGGTTGAAAGCAGTTACTGTACAGACATCAAATTTGGTATTTTTATCCTTGTCTGTCCCCTTCATGATGCCACTAAAGGAAAGTTTAAACACAGTAATTTAATTTAATTTTACCTTACTTATTCAGACATCCAGAATACAAACAAATATAAAGTTACCTAATTTTTATCATGATCCAAACACCAGTGTTTGGCTTTCTTTAGTTCACTGTGACCATTATACACCAGGTATTTTACTTTGAAAAATATTGACATTGGCTGCAGTCACAGTAGAACCCTGCTACTATGAAACTCATTTACACTAGTAATGGCATAATTTTTCCTGATGACTAGGATTTCATCTATATGCCTCTGAAAACCTGCTTGTGATAAGGAAAAAAGAGATTCCTGCATTTTGAGTAAGATTAAGTGAGAGCAAATATGCTTGCAACTTCCAGATCTGCTTTCACAGCTTATATCCAAAGAAATTCCTGGGAAATGAATTATTATATTGCAGTCTGAGGCAGCAAATTTTTATAGCAGGACTGAGCAACAGGGTAGGACTTTGTGGAAGATAATATATCGAACAGATCTAAGTACTAACTGGGTACTTACCCGATATATTTTGAAGTGCGGAATGTTGCATATTTCTAGAATCAAAAATGGACATAACATATTGCTCTTGCAAGGTGTTACCATGTTAACAACTAGAACACCTTCTGTTAAAACTATTAAAATGTGGTTTAGCACTTCATAAAAGCTGGAAATCACAATGCAACAACAATAAGCACATGTGGTACATATGAAGTCGATCTGCAAATACAATAATAAGCATACAGCAAGAAGCTTTTTTGTGCTGCAGTTAGAAGAGGTAAAATTGTCATGTTTGTTCTACAATCACCATTTCTGTTATTCACAAAAAAACCCATCCATACTAACTGTTTTTGTGTTCCTTACTGAAGTGTAAGAATCTCTTTGGCTGCCCTCTCACTCTTCAGCACACACCAACGTGACTTGTGAAGTTTGAAGGTGATGGTGAAGCCAGCCACTGGAAGGCTTAGCAATTTTAAGGAAATTTGTTCCCAACAGCTAACCCCTCTGTTTATCAGGACATCTATCACCTATCGTAATGATTCTGTCACTGGTTTCAGTATTTAGGTACTTATAGCACTTAGAGAGTAAGTGATGACCTTAGAAATAAGCATGAAAAAGTGACTGAGGTGATAAATGATGAGGCAGGGAAGTGTGAAAAGGAAGAACTATTAAGTCTTCCACACAAACATGCACATCTATGTGAAATTAGAACACCAGAGTCGTGACTACCGAACTGACATGAATACACAGACAGCATAAAAGCTCTCAGAAAATCAGGAAGAGACATAGCTCAGGACAACACCCCCCACCCAACTTTTCTCATACACACCGAAGAAGAGGGAAAACACATCAGTGGTAGCAAGCAGTTGGTTTGGGACTGACTTTTCGGTGGTTACTTATGGACGTGATCAGTATTCCCTAGCTGGGAGCAAGCAGACCGGAGGGAGCGGAGAGCACAGGCTGGTGGACGGGGCAGCCCGACAGGACAACATGCGGAGCCCGAGCGGAGCCCGAGCGGAGCCCTGCGGCCAGGCACAGAGCGGCCCCTGCCGGCCGCTGCCCTCCGCTCCCCTCGGCTCTGCCCACCGCCCCCCTACCTGCGGGCGATCTGCAAGCCTGGATGTCTCTCAAGTGGCTCAGAGAGAAATGGGAATGCTCAGCGCGCTCCCTTGGAGGCAGGTGTGACACCGCTTCCTTGTAGGAATTGCAAAAACTTTCTATTTGCATGGAAAAGCTAAAGTTCTGTAGTTTTGGTTGCTTCTCAGCTGAGCTTCAGATCCAAATCTAGGAATGTTAAAATAACGTTTTAAAAACCATACACAGCAGGCAGTTCTATAGATTGTTGCTGATAATGCAATCTATAACATCACATTTTCACTTTGTTCCTGAGATGTGACACAGATCCTGCTTCTAAACCTTTCTAACTCACAAAACTGATTTCTACAATGAAAAAAAAAAGGTAGCATGGGTTCAAAATGGCAACTGTTTTTCTCCTAGTTTGAATGATGTAAAGGAAATACACTACTGGTGCATACCAAGCATACACTGTATTATGTTTTATGCCCCAGCACTATTACCATCTGCAAGTCTCTGTTGCTGTAATTTCTCTGTCATTACAGTCTTAAAAGCCCACAGGAGCTTGCATACTTGAAATTTGTGATACACTGGCTTCCCAGCATATGCCTAGCCCCTTGGGACCAAAAAATTTTTGTTAAGGACCAGCTTTCTGCTTGTGAAAATACGATGAAACCACTGAACTCTGAACATTAAAGCAGGACACATTCCACATTAGCCTATAGCAACAGGATATCCTGATAGTCAGCATAAATGGGATAAAAACACCAGCAAGAAAACCTCAGGGTAACTCAAACCATTCCACATAATGTATGTGGATATAAATCCATCTTGCTCATTTTCATATTCCTTCTGTCTTTAGTGTTTGGGGTTTAAGTCAGAAGAGGTATCCAGCAAACCCAAACACTGAATTGTTGTGAAAAACAAACAATGCACTTTCCATTGTCACATCCAGACAGGTAAGAAACTACCTCAATACTAGGGAAGCTACTATCTTATATGTAATAACTCTGTGGAAACAATGTTATTCTGTTAAATACTACAACCTGCAACATTCACACAAAAACAACAGGTCTCTGCATAATAAAATGAACTTTTATCCCTGTCTGCACTCAAAGATTTCTGTTATTCATTTCTTCCTAGATGCACAGACAGCAAATATTAGCAAATTTTGGCATAAATCCCACTATGTCCCACTTTGTGAAAGATCAGTTTCAAATCATTTGTGGGTGTGAACAGGCTGAGCCCTTACCTCATATCCAAACTCGAACTCTTGGAGACAGATCTTATTCATCTTATAAAAAGTGAACAAAAGCAATACAACCTAACCTTCAGACTGAGATTCCTCTCCAAGCTCATCTATTCATAGCATTTCCTTCCAGGAATTCCTCTATCTTAACTCGGTGAGTTCTTCCTCTTATTTATGCTTACTTTATTGTAGGGGTAGTTAATGAAACTACATTTGCCATAATAATTCAGCAGAACATCAGCTTTGTGCAAGATCTTGACACTTGTGAAGAAGGTGGGACAAGAAGAATGTCCTATCACCCCTAACTGTGTACAAGAGCAAGGGTTCTGACAAAAGACTGGCTGACATCTTATTGTACTTCTTTTCAGTCTCAAAAAAAAAAAGACCCCTCAAAAGAGAACAAATTTTATTCATCTGAGGTTTTGCTATTTCTCTGTATTTCATCAGCCCTGGCATTAATACGACATTGTGGTTATTTAACCTAGGAGTGTGGGAATTACTGAGGGATGTGCTTATTTTTCTAACAACAGTTCAGGCATGCTCTTATTAGCAATCTATGGTATGTCATCAATGTCAAAGGCCAAATAGTTTCTTGAAATGTTTAGGGATCAAGTATATTCTCAATCTGAGAAGTCTCTGTTCTCACTCTGCCATCGACATGCACACATGGGAGCATGTTGCAGAAAGACTGTCTTGCCAGTATGCTCCTGAACACTCCTAGTGCGTCCGTTTTGATAGCATGCTCAAGTTCTCAGCAGGACAAATGTGTTTCAGAGAGCAGACTAACTTCACCAGTGGGCAGTACTTAAAGCTGCATCTCTGTCTGTACAAAGGCTGGACTGGGAGCTTCAACACAACCTGGTTTGGAGGCCAGTTTCCACCACATATGGCTCCTTGCCTCCATAAGCATAACTGCTAGTTTAATAGCTCAGTAATACACAGCCAACTGGCTTAGCATGTCACCAAGAACACACAAAGTAGAAACAAAACCCTTTAAACAATTTTGTCAATAGGTAATTGGTAGATCAAGAAGAAGACAGTGTTTCTAAGTGCTCCCAAGATCTACCCCTGAAAGCAGCACAGATCCACCACACTCTGATAGCAGGCTTTCCACGTTACATTTTATGAATGGAAAGAGCGACCAAACCAAAAAGCAAAACCAAGACAGATAGCCAGTATTTCATTTAAATCTTCCAATAGATTTTTCAACCAAAAGCTTTCTGTACAAGACAGTTCACAGAAATCAAGATATAACACAGTGAAAAATCAAGCGCAAACCTTTTTTTTCCCCAAGGAGAGTTGTGTCATATAATTATTTCATTAGGAGCGGTGGCCATCTGTTAAGCTTTGTAGAAAGACTAGCAAACAATGTTAAAAGCACACATTATACGCAACAGAGAAGAGGAAAAGATGTTTATTTAGTAAATGTTAATGTTTCTGAAAGACGTTTGATTAGAGTCTGAAATTTATCAGCATTTGCTAGTGCTCAGCCTAGAGTACAAGCATCATCAATGCACATTGTCAACAGACACTAGCAAACAGTCCCATCTCCATGTGAAAAAGCAGTGATTCAGCTCTTCCAACCACAAAACTATGTGCAGCATCCTCCACAAAACATGATAAATACTTTTTTACATCCCCTTCCAAGAAACATTTTATAGCACCTCCCCGATCTGTAGTAATGGCTTTTTTTCCTGTGTGGTATGAAGGTAAAGATAAAAAAGGTCTTTAGAAACAAAGACAGGAAGCATTTTCAGCAGAAACATGAGGCTTTAAATGCTTACAGAAAAAATTTGTAGAAAGAGTAATGTGATTACACAACAGAAGAAAACTGAAATAGTTCATTAATAAAAAAAGATAATATTAAGAAGCATGTAGAGCATACACAAAACTGAAAGTTCTCAACAAAGACATAAATACATTTTTTTTTTTTAAGAAAGGGATAGTGTCTGCCAGAGGTCATTGTGGATACTCAAACGGGAGAAGAGAGAATGATGCTAAATTGTAAACTGAGATTTCCTGTGAACTTTGATTTGAAGTCAGACCAACAATAAAAGAAGGAAATACACTTCTCTCTTCAGCCTTTCTATAAGAACAGCTACCCACCAGTACTGTTTTCTTTGCACTGACCTTCAATGTATCCTGTAACTCAATGCAACTTTTTGCTACAGTGCTGTTTTATGCTGCAGCATAACTTAATGAAAGCAATAGCTTCTGTATTAGGAAAAGGAGTGGGAGAGGAGAAGAGTAGACACAGCCTAGATAAATGTGTGTGTGTGTGTATATATAGATATATACACACACACACACAAAGATCCATTCAAATCAAATAACAGATATCCACTGGCTGATCTGCTGTTCATGCACAATGCTGTATTTCCCCCAAATCAGAATCCATGTGTTGGGATAGATAGCAGAGGGATAGCAGGGATGTGTATACAACAGAAAAACTTCCCCATGTGTGTCACATTCTATGCTCTCACAAGCAAAATATCTCTCTGAATAAAGTTTTGTTTTGCACATGTTTAGTAAAAGGGTTGAAGGCAAGCTCTTCCCCCTGACTTCCTTTGAAATTATGGGGATTTAGCAATTTTCAGGATAAAGCACAAAACTGTCCTGGTAGCAATCTACCTGTTCATAGGCTCACTTATGAAAGCCTGGAAAGGCAGGTGGAACCTCTGGCACCTCACACCACCACACCTGCTGGCTGCAAGATTGTCCTGCACGGGTCCTGACCATGAGGGGCCCTCACTAAGGAACGATTTTCACCAGGCCATGAACTGCACAATCCTACACATGTGGTTGAGAAAACTGCCTAAGTTTCATTGTTGCTCTCTTTGGTACATGCTACTGCTTTCTTCTGGCTTCTGAATTTCCCATACATGATTTCATGTTTGTGATTTACATGTACCTATCTTGAAACAGTTTAAAGTGGCCATAAGATTTTTGTTTCCTCCCAGAATTTTAGCAATAATTACACTTAACAGGCTTTAGTATTTAAATCCATTTGAAGGGAAAGAGATTACACTGGAGGCCGTGGGGAGGGGTGTATGCTCTCCAAATGAAAATAGCACATGGAAATGCTTTTATTTAGCACAGGCACAGAGGCTGCTGTAGCACAGCTGCAGCTGTTGAAGAGAAGTGTGCAGGATGAGATGAGCTCATGGTTTGGTTCGAATGGGTCAAGGATCCTGTTCTTTTTTAAAGGAAAGATCATCAATGGAGAATGAGCTATTCTCTGTACAATCCCCCCACCTCTGCTCTTCTCAAACTTTCTAAAAGTTAACGTCAAGCAGCCACTTATAACCACTCTTGGCCCCATCTGTGCCCAGGAGCCATTAACTTTCATGCAGTATCTCACATCTCATTACCACTTCGTGTGCCACCACCATCCAATTCTGCTCCATTGAACAGCTGAGGGAGCAGCTACAGCAATGTAAGAGTCCGGAGCACAAGTGCCAATCACCAACACACACAGTATGCAAGCTGTACCAGCTCCTGTCACAGAGACTATATCCTTGGTCATCTGCCTCAGGGAACATTCAAAGACTAAAAGGGTCCTTTATTACAGTAACTGCCATGTTTCTTTATGGGATAATGAGGACTTACCATTTCTTACAGTTCTATCACTAGGCTCAGGCTATTTGATCTTTTCTGTGAAACCTATGATCGAGATACCAAGTCATTCTGTGAGAACTGAAGATTTATTTTCTTTTTTAAAAGGGATTTAGCCTTTAGATTGTTGTAGGGAGCAAGCTGACAGTCTGACCTGAATATAACCCCACAATTTGAAAGCCCCAGGCTAGAGAAAAGGAATGCAGATTTGTCTTTAACATGTTGTGATTTTTAAGCTAAAATATTATGATTATGAAAGAGGTGGAGCCTGGTAGGAGAGTTGTTGTTTTTTTTTTTTTAAAGCTAGCTATCCTCTGCAGATAAGAAAAGACCTCATGCCTCCTGCTTATCCCAGTCTAGGCAGGGAGCTCCTGGAGAGGAAAACGTGTTCTGCTTCAGCAAGAAAGGCTTCTGTAAGCTCCCTTCCTCTGCGGAGCAGTTGCAGGCAGGTTGTGTAAAACACATTGACTATCAAGCTATTTAAATATTATAATAAATTTAAGCTCCGACATATTTTGTCAGCTCAGGTGCTGTGATGTACTGTATATCCATGAGTCCAGAGTGAGCACAGACAGAGCCAGCTCAGATATCTCTGCCCTAGCAGTGCAGGTTGCCCTAGAGGAGCTACTGGAAAACTCTGCCTAGCTTGTTTAGCTGCTTAGAAGTGTCTTTTGTCCAAACCACTGCATAATATCCTACTACATAACTGTGCATTTGATGTCAACATGACTAGACTAAAGCATCTGACACTGTAGGGCTGACACTTAAAAGGCATTTTAGTTTCCACACCTAACACTCAGGTCTTGCTGGATGCTCAGAAGATAAGGCTGGGGGTGGCGGAAGAGTCAACAGTTTTAAGAGTGGGTTAAAAACTCTAAACCCAAAAATTCAGTTGCATCTTTTGTGGGTGTGGAGACAGAGGAGGAGGAAGAAGGAAAAAACAATTACATCAGTATTTCTGGCTACTATTGCTTTTCTTAATTAATCAAGCTCTGCTTTTTGAAACACTGTCATCTTCTCTGTGCACCCAGTGTCTTCTCAGCCTTCCTACACTCTCCCTATGTTAGTAGAACCCCATTTATTTCCTTGTAAGTCTGAAAGGGCCTATACAAAACCCAATTCTATTCTCTCATATCCTAGTTAACTTTCAGAACCAAAATACCACCCAATACACGTGCAGCTTTAGCTGTAGCCACTTGGGAGTTCTCTGCATGTATCTGCAGGGATAATAGAGCCTCAATGCTTTCAAACTGCTCAAATATTGGAAGCATGCAGAAGGCAAAGTACTTTAGCCTTGGAGTAATCTTTACAAAATGCCTGTATCATACTGTATCTATTTGAAACCCCTAAGTGTTCATATCCATAGCAGTTATGTAGCCACACAATACCTGCAAAGGTCACCTGCCATGGAAAAGAAATTTCCCAGGACGAAAAGGCCTTAAAATATTTCATTACGGAAACATACTTTTCAAGCCTTAGAACAGATTAAATATATGAGAATTCCTGGAAGTCTGTATTTTTCCCCTTAGGGGTGACAGACTTTATTTGCAAAGCTTATATGTTGCTATAGCAAGGAGTTTTCATGGATGAAAAGTGCTCAGGGCATTATGAAGGATAGGGGGTTGGCAGTGAATGGAAAAAAAAAAAAATCACACAGAAGCTCCACCTGGCTGAATGACATTAATATTTCCCCATGGGAGTCATATTAGGATGCAAGGTTTTTCTCTACTGTTTGCTCTAACAATGACATACACATAAACATAAATAAATGAAATCGCCCACAGTACTCAATAATTTATTTGCTTCATACTGGCCACAAATGTGCTAGAATAATAAACTACCATAGTGCAGTCACCCCTGGTGATGCTAGACTATTGTAGCATTGAAATAAGAAAGCTTAATCTTTCATTCCTTTAAAAAAACAAAAGAAATGGACACATATAGCCCTGCTTTAACTCAGTGCCTGTGGTACATATTTCCCCATATTAAATGGGCTAAGCTGAAGCCCATTTTTAATAACTACAGTCTTAAAGGCAGAAGTAAATCTAGCAGAAGGACTTCTAATTCTAAAGATGCTAATGGCAAATACCCATGTGTAAATAATTGTTTTCTTGTTAACAAGTCCAGGCTATTCATTCTTTGGTTAGTGATTCCAAGGGTCAGTTTTTCTATGGGAAATAGAAACATTTTCTATTCTGTCTTTCTAGCCCATCTCATGGTGTCAGGTGCAAAGATTCAAGATTCAATTTTGTCACCACAGGCAATTCCCACTTCAAAAGACAGTGCAGGTATTCTGCAGAAATAAATGAAAGGAAACATTAATGATGTAAAGCTTACAGTAGTATCCCCTACAGAGGTCACACCTCTCAAATTCATAAAGACACATCAAGATATAGAATGTCTTTTGTACTGATATGGAAAGACCATAAAGCCCTCTAATGATCTCCAACAGAAAAAAAATAGAATTAGCACTGCATTTTTCACACTGAGCAGTATCAACTACAGCTGGTTGTTTTTCCTTGGCCTGCTTTTTCTCAGTTCATTTATTGTTTCTTACTTTCATCTTTCTCAATTTGATCTAGCACTTCCCAAGCCTACAGCTCTATAGGAAGATGACAACACAAAAAGAGCATAACAGAAAGAGGCAGGCACTTAACTGAAACAAAATTAAAATACAGGCATTTTTTCCCATTTTTCACTTTTTCCAGCTAGATTACCAGTCACACATAAATATTGACTTTCTGTGTATGTTCAGCTTAATGGCTGCATTGTTAATGGCTACAATAGTGTTCAAATAGCCATGTCTTCTCTTCAGTAAATCCCCACCTGCTCCCCCAGTATGCCTCCCTGGGACTGGTTCCAGGAGAACATCATCTCAAATGGGAGAGAGGATCATCTGTGTAATATGTCCAGTGCTCTGATCAACACTAGTGACCTTCTTGGCTCAGAAATACTGGAATCATGATCAAAACACTGAACCTCTGCCTTCGTACAGATTGTACTTTATACAGATTTCCTTATACTGAAAAACAATGAGTAAATGCAAGTTAATCAAGCTCTTATTACTTGAATACTTCTGGGAGGATGACTGATTACAGGGATACATTAACACAATGAATTGTGTATAATACAATATATTTTTAGATTTTTACTTGTAAGCAGTTCAGTGGAAAATCATAGTACTGCAGAAAACAGTTGTTCTCTCTTAAGATCTGCAAACTAAGCATCTAAGGAAAACTCTGTTTATGTCCCTTCACCATATTTTAATGTTTTGTTTTGCTTCTTTATTGCATTCACTTGAATTCAGTATTTAACCTAAGAACTCAAAAACCCTAAGAAAATAATATTCTAGAACTGTTAAAAAAAGGTATTACAATTAGATCTTCCCAGAGAAAAACAGTTTATATATTAGTGAACACTTTTTGCTGTTAACTGTTAATTTCAAACAATGATTAAATCTTTTGGAGGTTTCACCTGTTTAAAAACTTTTGCACTCTATTTGTGTATAGACTAATGAAGCTTCCTGGGTCTTTTCCACTAATAAATTCTATCTCTTTTGGCAAGAGATGTTTGTAATTCATAAGTGGTTTTGATCTTGGAGAATCTTTCCTTTATTTCTGTAATGAGGGAAGACTTCCTGTATAGGAGACTGTGATACCTGTCCCCTGGATGGAAGGCCAGGGTAGCATCCAACACTCATGCAGTGACTGGTATTGATTGCAAACACAATTCTTACCTCTCCTCAGAAACCAAGCAGAAAATCACCATGTTATGCCCTAAGATAATAGAAAATACATGGTCATAAATCACACCCTGTTCTGCTCAGCTGTCAATTCCAAACAACACAACAGATGTTTTTCTTCTTGTCACCACCAGCTATCATGAAAGCAAAGACAGAAATTGCACAGTGTACGTGTTATTTGCACTTTTATTCTGCACCCTTGTGATAGTGGGAACATATGATACCAGAGAAGTAGAGCTCCTGGTTTCATCAATAAAAGAACTTCTTCCCACTAAAATAAAATATTTCATAACAGGGTTTTTCTTTTAAAAGTAAAAATAAATATACACTGAACATTTCTATCTCCATATCACTGTGTGTATTTTGCAGCAGTGAAAGATACACAGCAAAGAATCAAATGGGGAAAGATTCTGAACATCTCCACTGGGAGTTAGTGCTCAGACAGGATAGCTTTTGAAAACAGTATAGTATTCAAGGAATTTTAAAACATATCTGTATGGAGAAAGTTGATTTTTACTTGTAAAATAAATTAGCTGCAGACTGTTAAACCTTTAAACAAAATACCAGGAGAGACATTGCTAGCAGAGATGAAGTCCTACCCAGCAGGTTACTCAACTACAAAGGCATACTTAAACTGTGCTTATCCTGATACCATGTGGGCTCCTGTGGAGAGATTCCTGGGGCTGTGTTTATGTGGAACTAATCAATCAGATAAAACAGTCCATGGGTCTCAAAAAATGTGTTCTGTGCTCAATGTGATTTTGGCACAAATATGTTATTTAATATCATACCCGATCTTGGATACAAATTGGTCAGACTCTGCCCTCTAATGAAGATGCTATGCTACCTCAGGTGTTCTACACAAGGCTAAACAGTTTTTAACTAACTTCCTTCATTAGAGCAATTATTAAGGTCTTAGCTTCAACAATGCTATGGAAAGCTGCTATTGAGTAACCTGCACTTGCTTGGAAAAAAAATCTCTGGGGTGGAAAGACAGACACCAACATATCACAATGTGCTTCTGGCTAATTAAGATGTTGACTGAGCCTATGTTAATCATGGTCCATCAGACTATGTTTGATTAACATGTAAATTGGTAAACTCTCTTCTGCAATAGCCCTACCATCTGACCATAATTATATGGGCCTCAAAACAGACACTAGCTGGACTTGTAATTTATATTGTTCAGTTTGGGGTTTTATTTTCTGCACGAAAAATCGTGATTCATTCAAAATAAACATGAATACATCAGACAAAAACTATAAATATGCATAAACAATGTGGAAGTTTAAAGATACCTCAGCAAAAGGACTTCACAGAAGTGATGCACTATAGAAGGAAAGTGTTTCTTCCCTCAGAGTATTTGCTCAGAGGCAACAGTCCTATGCAGTTGATGAAGAGAGGTAGATACATCTAGAAGTCAGTTCAAATCATATAAGATAGCAGTTACGCCAAATTCAATCAATGTAATAGACTAGACAAAAGAATTGTTGGGTACAACCTCATTTTAGTGTGAACACATATTAACAGAACTTAGAATAACCTTAGGGAAGTATGTCATATTCAGATGACCTAAGCTATAATGAACATACCTGATGTTTCCTATCAACTAGTCCTAGATGCTGCCAGCTCAGCATCTTACCAAGGCCACTCGAGTCAGTCTGAGGAGATTGTCTCTCCTTGGCTAGGGATTTATTCTGAATTTGAATAATTCAGACAAGATCTCTCTCTCTCTCAATTACATAGCAGCCCAATGTCCTAACTTAAGTATTCAAAGTAGATGCCTTCAGAAGATAGGATAAGTACCTCTTCCCCTTCCTTCCTGCTTTCCTTCTTCCCTCTATTAACATAATGAACAGAAACACTTTAATGTTGCTCCATAAATAACTCGGTTCTTTTTCCTCCAGAGTAGTGACATAACAAATAGATGTAAAAAATCAGTAGTTATTCAAACCGTGGGTAGCTGTCTATAGATAAGCTAACTGTGAAAGGTGGCACTGTAGCCAGTGATGATTTAGTCAACAAGAGTAATGGACTGAGAAGAGATACTGAGCTTGCCAGCTAAGGTATCCTTGCTGTTGAGGGGCCTAGCATCATTTCAGATGCCCTGAAAGAGCCACTTCTCAAGAAAGACGATGTGTCCACATGTCTTGTGTCACTCTCAGTCCCATATGGGTGTCTAAGGCACCTTAATGCATTTGTAATGGCATTAGATGCCTGTGCGTGGGCAACTGAATTGAACCATAGGTGTCAGCTGTCATTGGAGCTGCATCATGTATAGACACACAGATGCCCAAGTTTTAGAGTCTTTATCTGGAACTGAATCCATCCAAGTTGCATTGTGCTGCGCTCAGCTTTCACTAATTCATTCTCTTAGCATCTACTGACATTTTGCAGTCCAAGTTAAATTAGAATACAGAAATAGTCTTAAAAAGGGTATAGCACCCAGTGCAAAGTGTAATATTTGGCCTTCAAACTGCAAGAAGCAAAAGCATCATTGACAGAACTTCCAAAAGACAATCAATTCCTCCTCGTAGCACACTATACTAGTATCAATAGGGTGCATTCATCTCTCCCACAAACTAGAAGAAAACAGTTCCCAAAAGGCAATCAGTAATTGCCTAAAGCTGACTCAGTTAAACTCAATACAAAAAATACAGAAGTTTAAATTGTGATCCACGTCCTAGCATAAGCCCTATTCCTACCAACCTGCCTACTAGGACTATGAGGACTACCTTTGGGAGACATACAGAGGCAGTCAAAATTCATTGTTCCTTCATTTACCATCTGAGAATGCTCTGAAAGCCCTTGGAGTCCCAAAGTCTCAGCTTGCACCAGTTCTACAGATGCTTATACTGAATAAGAAGGACCAGGGAAGGAAAAAAGCTTCATTTTTGTAACATAGATGAGTTCTGACTGACAGGTTGACCCTTAGCTTCCTTTATTTAGCACTGAAGTATGATACTCTGGTTCATGGAAGTAAAAATAATCCATCTTTTTTCTGTCTGTATTTAATCCAGAAAACTTAAAAAGTTCTCACAAATCTCCATAGAAGTCAGCTAATAATGTACAGGGCTTGGACAGACTCAGGTATGGTTGGAAGATAATAGTTCTTTCCCCTTAGGAAATCACTGGTGGTCTGTCCCAAAGTGTCAGACAAAAGACAGTTAACATTTCAGTCAGTTTTAATTGAGTGAGACCACACGTCTCAATAATTTCATTCTGCATCAACTATGAGACCTTGACAGACAGCATCCTGCCCAGTCTGCCACACCACATGGGCTTAATTTTAACTTATAATGGACCACAAATCAATCTCTTAAAACCTAGAAGTTTATCATGGAAATGGATACTGCTTTTCTAAAAGACTGAGATTTTGAAGATGAAAGATACCTACTACATCCAGTCAGAAGGGATAAGATGCTTTTAGATATTACAGCTTTTTACTGATGAAGGGATATGGCCACACATCATTGAAACACACTCTGGGAATATAGTGGGATGCCTGTGATCTTTGAAAACCTCAATCATACATTGTTACAGTGTCCCACAGTTCTTGCAGTCAAACCATCCTGCAGATGATCACCTACTCAGCAGTTTAATTTCTTTCTCTTTACACTGGATTTAAAAAACAAACAAATCCCAAGCTACGGAACACACTGCATTTCTAAGGTGCTGGAGAATGTGCATAACAGAAAGATGCATCAGTAATCAGACAGAATTTCATCAAAAAGTTTTTAGAAAACACATAGATAAATCTAGAAACTGTAATTTGAATATATATGACAAAAATACTCAGCCCGTTCTGTATTTTATTACTTCATGAGTAAAAATGACTGAATTAGTACTAAACTACTTTCAAAGCAATTAAAAAAAAATATTTTGAAGCCACATTCAAAATCTCTTTTGTCAGACATTCAAACTGTAGCTCTATTCTCTAATTCCTATCCTGTTCCACCAGACTGGACCTCCTACAGCTTACTGTTTCTAAAATGGCAGTTTCCCATGAGAGCCCAGATATGTCTTCTTCCAGTTAAGAATAAGAAAAGTAGAATCCTTTTACACTGTGTTTAGCCTGACTTATAATGACATTCACTTCAGGTACTTATATCTAAGAAGATGAGTGGCCATGAGCTTTAAGTGAATCCCCTGTGTAATAATGAATATGGAAAGTGTTTTGTTAGCATAGAAGATACACAATGAACATACAGGTCTGTTCAAACAACAACTCTTACAGTGAAGCAAGCAAGAATACAAGTAAAAGAATACTAACAAAACCAACTTGGAAATAACTTGCAGTGTGCCAAGTGCATTTTAATAAATTGCCACTAATGTTTATACATGCATATATTCTCAAAGGGAGGAGGAACTCAGAGTTGTGGTGGTATTTCAAGGGTCACGGCCATCCATATCTAGTGGTGCAGCACACAGAGATGAACTATGTTTCCCATGTTTCTGAAACTGCTAACAAGCTGAAGAGAGAGAACATTTTTATCATTCTTGAAATACTGCTGTCAAGAATCTACCACATTCTTATATTATACCAGTAAATGCGTCTATCCTTGGGCCCCTCTAACAAATCTCCTCAGTGGTTGTTTTAATGGAGATTTTTGTTTTTAAGCCAAAAGAGAACCATAGTAACTGCACACTTTCTAAACTATTTCATTCATGAATGGGAAATGAGTCCCCAAATCTTTACTCACATGAGTAACCACATTGATATCCTTGGGTTTTCCATTATTAAGACCTAGAATTGTGAATATAAATTTGCAGGATTTGGATGTAGCACTTCATTACTTCATAAGAGTGAAATCTGTATCTGAAATCAATAGCTAAGCATGTGAGACATATAAAAGATACACATTCTTTCAGGGAGGTCTGATTGCAATGCATCCCTCACACTTGTTTCGGCATCAACAAATAAGTATATCATTGCAAAGAGATGTACAGACTATAGGCAGTAGTTACAAAGACACATTTTAGACAGACATTCTAGCCTCAATAGGGGAATTGGGAATAGTCCACCAGAAAGAAGAGAATAATAGTGAAAAATGCCAATGCTTCTTGAAAAACTAACATACTAAGTCACAGACTAAGTTTTTGGTTCTCTGTCAATCAGCAGTGTAACAGCAATTAATCATTCCCCCTCACCTTGTTTGTGATTTTTGAATGGCCACAAAAGAAACTTTTGTTGGTAATTATGGTCTTTACAATTCAACTGAGTCACAGGCAGGATTTTCCTAGCCTGCCTGTGGAATAGACATGGTATACCCCAAGCTGCGCTCATGTATGTCCAACCAATTCAAGCTAAAGTTTCCCACGATAATGTGAAAGGAAATAAAAGACTGACAAAGACAAGTCACTATTCTAGAAATAACAAGAAAGGGCAAAGGGATAGGACAGTCAGGATCTGCATCTCCCCCCCTCCAAGGATAAACATAACTCTTTCTTTGGAAGGGTGCAGTTAGACAGGATATGCACCTGTGCATCTTGAATCTTCCAAAAAAGTATTTATGTAAGTATTTATATTCTCTGCCTAAGTACATGCTTTGCTTCCTATTACACTGATCAGGAGCATTCTGCTACAACTTAGTGCCAAGTATTAATGCGTCTTCATTTATTTTTTTAATTCCAGAATTCCCCTAGGACTTTTTCTTCCCCCAAATATTTCCACCTTCCACAGATACATTTCTGTTTTGTTTTATTTGAGTATCAATTCAAGTGACTTATCTTGTCCCTGCTGAAAATGTGAAGAAAAGACTTGTGAGAGAGAATTCTTTCATAAAACCCAGTTTTGGAGTTGATCCAGCAGAGTAACAAATCTGATAACATCAAAGGAAGACATCTGAAACTGGGACTTAGGCAGAACAGTCTTTCCAACAAATTGCAGCCTCTATAAATTTATCCATTTCTAAACAGTCAAGTCCGTTTGTTTGCGTATTTTCCTAGCTTCGCTGAAAGAAAGGCTGAAACAACTTTGGAAAAATAACAGCAAAGTTGTTCAATGGAAAGCAGCCTCTCTACTGTAAACAGTGCCTCTCCCCAAACTATGCAGCTGCACAAAGCAGAGACAATGCAGGGGACCCTCAGCATCATTAACCAACTTCCCTTCCTCACCAAACAGTCCTTTCAATAAAGCAATTACAATAGCATCGTGGAACAGTAGAACAAGGAAAAAAGAAAATAACCTTACCAGCTTCTCCTACAGTATAGCTGAAGGGAAAACAAAACCCCCAGCTGCTGTATCGCATGCAATTGGTCTCCCAGGATGAATTGACTGAAAGCACTATGAAAGGCTAAAGTCTTTCGGCCCCTGTGTTCAGCCTCTCTTCAGCTCCCTCTCTCCAAGCCTCCTCACAAAGCCATTCTCCTACTCCCTAATCCTGGCACAGGAAAAAGCTGCGCGCACCAAATGACTTCAGCAGAAGCGATTCTCCCAGGGGGGTGGGGGAAGAGATGCTGCTGCCACTCAGTCATCCCCCTCCTCTGCACAGCCATCCTCAGGGAGGGGATCCATACAAGCTCACCGGGCACTTGGGTAGCACACCCTGGACACAGACAGCATGTGGGGACAGGGAAGGAAAGTGCACACCTCCATCCATCACCCACACAGCTGCCGGTTTCTGAAATGAGCACACCCCTGGGTACTTGCAAGAGTTGCCTGCTTGCATCTCAGTTAGCCTGTGCTGAAGCAGTTAGCCTTAAATTGCCTATGTGACTTCCTAAAGCTGTTGTTAGGCCTCAGATTTCTTTTTTTTTTTCCCTAAACAAAAACATGTATATAAACATTAAATACTTCAAACAACACAGTAATAACAAACATGCTCCCCCAGAAAATCAATAAAAAGCATAAAAAAACCCCAACAGACAAGAAATCAGTAACGTCAGGAATAATCAAATTAAAAGCAATATTAAAGAACAATTTCAGCCTCCCAGAAATGCTTCTGATAGCTAAAATCGGAACAAACAACTGCATTTTCCGTAATGAAAATTGATTTCTATTGACATTCCCAGTTTACATAAAAAAAGGCATTTTTTTCATGTAATTTGTCTTGAAAGCTTGCCAAAGATATTGAAATAACATCCCTTGCATGTTCTCTGGTTTTCAAGAAAGCATTAAATCTTTGCTATAGAAATGTTGTTGCCATGTTAGTTTTAACACGAGTTTTACCTCTCTGTAAGATGTGGAAACTCAGACAGATGCCACAAAGTAAATCTAAGATCTAGACAAGCAGATGGCATAATTTCACATCTTAAATGATGGCTGTGAGCCTTCCAGTAATAAAGAGACTTCCTCCTGCTTGTTCTTCTGCTCGGCAGCATGCTGTTTGAGCCTTTCAAACAAAATAAATAGACTTCAAACCACCAGCTTCACACACACTAACACTTACCAATGCTATTTCAACCTGACACAAGCTGACTTTGTTCCTCTGTGACCCTGGACAGAAAACTGAGGTGACAGTTTGATGGATGAGATCTTCTTTTCACAATATGGGTTGTGACTTCACAGCTCTATCTGCCCATTATTGCTTAGGTGAAGGAGGAGACGGGAGCAGAGGAGGATCTTCCACCACACAGAGCCATTTTAACAGTGCACATGAAACAAACACAGGCAATAAATGCCTGAAACGCCTTTTTCCTGCCTCAAAATTGGGAAGTTGTGGGAATCCCTTTCCACTTTTGGGGGGGTTAAGGAAGAGGCTCCAAGGAGAGGAACTATTCCCAATGGTTTACTTCAAATAGTATTTTAGTTTAAGAAAATGGCAACATCAGCAAAGAACAAAGGAAGGAAGGAAGGAAGGAAAGAAAGAAGGGATTCTGTTTGTCTCATTTATGACCAAAGAACACTTGGAGTGCAAATTTTGTGAACTGTGTCTTAACTACAGTAATTTGATTACTTAACCAGAAAGCTTGGACAATTCTTTGCTGGGCAAAGGCCTAACTACAGTAAACTGAGGCAAACAATTGCAACGTGAAGTCTTTTATTACCTAAACCGTATCATAAAATATCAGAGGATTCATATATATTGAAATCAATATCTGCAGATTCGGTATTTGAATGCAGATTCTCTGCTGAAATGAGTTCAGAAATCTTTTTACAAGATTAACATATTTAACATAAAACCTGCCAGATTTCACAGAACTCTCCATGAAGAAATTGCCTTTTCATGAAAAAGCTGAAAAAGGAAGATAGTGAATGAACTCTGAAATTTAAGACTCTGCTTCCATTTGCTTGAGCTCATTAACAGACTAACATGTGAAACCTGCCTCTTATTTCCTTAGAGAGGAACACAGGTTGCTAATATCTTTGTTTCTGCTTGTTCATCTAATCAGATGGGTTCATTATGATAATACTGGAGGGTGTCAAGTCTCTGATTTTATGGGTGGGTACTGAGGCCAAATGACCTGGCCAAAGGAAGTCCTGGGCAGGAAGCCAAGCCTCTGCTGTTCCACACTACTGAGTACCATCTCCAATGATCCTCATGCTTTGAAAGATGATTTCTGAAAACAAGGACTTTCCTACCCTATGTTTGAGATTAAGTTCTAACATATTTAGTATTTGTTACTACACAAATTCTGTTGCTATTGTTTCTAGTTTTGGATTTGATATTCATAATTTTGTCTAAAAACATACACAAAGTCACTCTAGTACCAAAAAATTATAAATATGTGAATCTTATCCTTTCAATAAATGCTACTGTTTTCTCCAAAAAGATGCACTTTGTTTCAGATCACTGTAGTATGCCTGTGAGACAGTACCCAGCTCATAATACTGAAAGATAATGAAAAAGAAGCCAGAGATTAATTCATACCCAAAAAACCAAAATCTGACAGATTTATACAGAGGAACAACTGCACTTACCTTGTTGAATCAATTTAACTCCTATTTTCAGAATTACCCACATGCTTTAGGTGACCCCATTCAGGGATTTAAGTGGGACTCTAGCACGGTGAAAGTCACATGGTGTGAATTTCACCACTTAAAAAGATGTTTTAAGAGATGTACTTGTGAACCATTTATATCCCAATTACTGCTTCTAAACAGCTGTCATTCTTTCTTTGTCTAACAGTCTGAGAGCATTCTTTACACTAAATAGTTCAGAAACAATAAGACTTTTTCATAGGCCACTTAATATAAATAAATAAGTTGATAATATCCAGCGTGTAATTAACTATGATACACAGAAATAAGAGCTCTATCTGTCAAAAGAAAAGGAATGAAGCATGAAGCTACAGCCACCCTTGTACTTGGAAGCCAGTTAAAATGAGTTTGCACAAGGAAGAAAATCTCACAATGGGACAAAAATACCAAAATCAACAGGCACTAACAAATTAGAAGAGCTCATTTGTCTCATTCTTGTAGCAGAATGTAACTTTCGCACTAACAACAAATGCCTGAGGGAAATCTGAGCTTTAGGAAATGTCAGGAGGTTTGCACCCTCTACTCTATGCTCACAATTATGTCTTCTTTTATCCATATCATCTGTTGAAAAGAACTTTTCAAGCATTTTTCAAGCATTTACAAAGCCATTCCTATAAATGCCCTGCATTTTTAATA
The DNA here is from genome assembly GCA_013396975.1 of Bucco capensis. NCBI lineage: Eukaryota > Metazoa > Chordata > Aves > Piciformes > Bucconidae > Bucco > Bucco capensis. The sequence goes on along the minus strand of VWZO01018719.1, from coordinate 221,316 downwards.
GCAATTGTAAGTGCATTTCAAACAATCTTTTCTACAACCAGAGTGATGCAGGCAATTGCACTAGAAAAGACTCTGGCAAAACTAAACTTTAAAGGCTTCTAAGCTCTACGAGACTTGCTGGTGTGCCTGATGAGTGCAACCCATTGCAGTTCTTTGAGATTTGTTTCTTTTGCTTACCTACTCCTAGAAAGAAACTCCTAGTAATTCCTAAAGGCAATATAGAAGATGGAGGCAGCCTATCTTCATAAATAGAAGGAAATGCACATTCTAGGGCTACAGACATCATCTGACTTTTAAGCACCTGATCAAAAAGCACAAGTTCCATAAATAGTCAGTAGGTGCCCTGGAGATCACACCTTTTAATGGACTTCTTCACACAGTCAACTAATATTACAACTTTACCATTCAAAGGTAAGGCTGTTTAATGATCTATGCTCAGCCAGCCTCACACATGCAAGTTGAATTTCAGGGATATTCTTTAGGTACTTCACAGGATCTGTCTTCTGAGAAGGCAGTGTGGTGGCAATTTTGCAAACGGGAAGAGGAGTGACCTAAGAAGAAGGAAGGATGAATATTAGCAGTGAGGGAAGAACATAGTAGATGAACTTTACTTGGGTAAAAGGAAAAGAAATAAAACCTTCAGATGATTAGAGAGAGTCACTCCAGAAGAAGGTTATTCAAGTATTCTAACATTTTCTTGGGGTTTGATCTCCATGGGCTCAGTCTAAAACCACTCTCTCTTTGCTTTTCTTTCTGTTATGGATGAAAGCAAGGATTCAGCAGTGCAGCTGGGTTTACATTAGGAGTGTATGTGTGAAACTGATGATATCTGGCTTGGAACTTCAAAGCATGACAGCCTGTGCTTGTGCATCTAGCCTCCGAACATTAGTGTTTCAGTCTTCCCTAAAGATTGATAGAAGAGCAAAATTAAAACAGTACACAGAAAAAAAAGCCTGTGGCTTGGAAAAGGTTAAATCTTATTCTCTCCTCCATCCATAAGCTGTAAGGAGCAAGAAGGATGTTGCTCTCTATAAACTGGACAGAAAACACATTCTAAGTAGCTTTTCACAGGCTTTGGCATATATGACATACTGGTCTGAGAAGGACTAGCCAGAGATGAGCTAACACTGTCATTTTGGCCTGCAGGGTGCTGCTTACATGCAGCCAGAAAAATTCTCCATAATTCAGCCCATCCCCTGCAAGAGTCTAGGGGTGAGTTGGCAGCCTGGGATCAGAAGACATTCATGCTACAGACATTCTCTAAAATATTTTTAATGATCAAATATTGACATCACAGTTGTGCTACAGACAGAATGATAGGAGCAGACACACAGACATAGGCATTGAAAGGACTGAAAGGTCCCTGAAAGCCCAGTCATCAAGATTTTTATAACTTCTTGAATATTTAAGGAATAACATCTGCATAAAAAATTCCTAGGCTTGAAGCCTCAGGCTGTTAAGCTCTTCAGAGGAGTCACATGTACTTTTTCCTGTAGTTCAGACATTTGCAGCACAGTTGGATTTCAAAATTTTTTATATTACTATGTTAAATTATATATAAAACTATTTACATAGTGGTATTCTTGCCCACTTTTCCAAAACAAAGAGAAATTAATATAGTTAACTTGAGTGTTTTGGGGAAAGGGGAAGGAGAAGTAAGAAATAAAGTGGCATACTGACATATGGTATAAATAACTTACAGGAAACCACCCTGCAAACTACTGCAAACACAAGCATCATCAATGTCTTACAGTTAATCAGACTCCATACAAGAAAACTATTTACATGAACAAGAATTTGTAGCACTGAGCTGTAACATAAGCACTGTTGCAAGTTTAGCCTCTCATTAAAGATTCCTTCTAGGAGTTATCACATTTATATGACAGAAAAACCCAACATACAACTTTATCTGAACATTATCCAATAATGTATGCAAGAAAAGTAATAGAATATTAGGTATCAGAAATGCATGAGTTAATACCATGCACTGCTCTTGCCGTAAGGAAACGTGAGTTGTTTTTTTTATTTATGCAGAGTAACATAAGATAAAGGTTTTAACTATTCAGGACAGATTTCAGAGTATACATTGGGTGGGCAGAGGATTCAGAAAGCAATATCACAGCCCAGATCTGGAGTAATGAGGCAAAAAGCTTGGCAAAGCAGCTTCCCAAGGCAAGAAATAGGTTAGCCTAATGAGACCCCACTGTCCTGTTTGATTCTACTGTGAGCTCTCAATCCAGACACTGCAAGCACTGTGTGTCTTTATAGCATCTCAGCCACAACCACCATCTCTCATTTAGAGGCCACTCCAGCCCAGTGCCCCAGCTCAGACCTGTAAGATGAGGAAGAGGATGGCAGGCCTGATGGTCAAAGATGAGAGAAACCTCTGCTCACCAGACAGGGGGAGACTCAAACTGAATCACCAGTCACAAATAAACTTGGAAACCATTTTTGATCACATACAAACTTTAAGGGTATCTTATTTAGATCTCATTTACACAGATTAAAAAAACAGATCACAAAAAATGTAATTTATTTTGGGTATTACTCTCTAACAATGAGTCATTTTAACTTATTCTTTTGCTCAAGCTTCTCTAAACATTCTGGTTTTTCCTCTCTAATGATGTACTTCCCTTCTGGTTTTTAATTTGACTGATTAATTTTTCTCTGTCTTATATCAGTTTATTGACCCAATTCAATGTAACCTATGGAGTCACACATATATTTAAATATTCTCACATACAAATTTCCTTCCACTTAATGCCACTGAAACACAGATTTTCTTTTGAACTGTGTAAACTTTTTGCTAAGTCCAAACCTAACTTGATTGTAATAAATGGACAACAGCCAAAATATCTACTTGTCCAAGATTTTCTGCAATGAAGACAAAGATGCCATAGGAAAGGATAGAGTACAACCTATGAAGCACAAGATGCACAAGCACTCTTTCCTGCAGCAGCTGTAGTAATACTGGCAGATCTTTATGTGACCCAGCTATTTTCTAACAAAGACTGAACCCCATTCATGCTCAAGTATGATCACACTCTTACAATCTGTTAGGAGCAGGGTTTGATAGCTTCTGCATAGCTGTTTCTAAAACTAGCAGGCTTGACTCTGATGTAAACGTACCTGCCTGTGAAACTGCAGCTGAGAAGCCTTACAGGAAAAAAAGAAGCATTTACACTTCCAAATGCAAACTGGTATGAAAATACCCGCAAAGGCATATGATTGCATCTTGCCGTGTAACTTTGAAAGAGGAGAGGCTCCCTCCTATGGCTAAACTGTGTAAAATTGTGAGTAACATCACGAGCATGGGTTTTTCAGACATAATCACTTCATAGATACACTAGGCAGCACACCACCTTAAGAAAGAACATTATAAAAATCCCACTACTATATATGCAAGAAAAAAACCCCAAACTGGGCCAGAAATACACCAAAAATATTATAACGACAATATCATATAATAATAATGACATTAAACTTACTTTTCAAATGAGAGCTTAATGTCAGCCACAGATGTACACATCTCCCCTCGGAAATTCTTTTATAAACATTTTGTAATGCTTTTGTAGTATTTTAACAGCTAGACTGGAATGCCAGTCAGAGAACAGCCAGTGCTCTGGAATAAATATTAGAGGAAATAACGAAGATAAATTGTATAAAATAAAGGCATTTAACATTGCCTCAAAGCCACCAGGAAATCAAGTTTACCAAATGAAGCGTAACACAAGAAACAAACAGATTCTATGACTGATTTGATCCCTATTTATAAGTTATTCCCAGCTTTTCTGGGTTGTTTTTTTTTTCTTACACTGTAAAGCAAAGCTTCTGAAACTACAAACTTGGAATTAATGGACTTAAGGGTTCAACAGCAACACAGTTTTACTTATCTAAAAGAAACAGCATCTGCATCCTGAGTTCAATAATGCCACTTGCCTAAAGAGCATAGGCATGCCAAAAACATGGGGAAAAAATGTTTAAGACAATTTTTAGTTGTTCACTTTTGACTTGAAATAGGTTTAAAAGGTTTTTAAATTTCCTTTATTACAACTAAAGCAAGCAAACTCTTTCACCAGCTCTCTTTGGGCAGCTCAGTTTATGTTCAAGCCTACCAGAGCTAAAACGTGTTATCAAGAGTTCTAGGTTTCCATTGATTTTTATGGCAACAGTATTTATTATGTAAAAAAAAAAAAAATTAAAAAAAATCATCGATAGTCTGCTTGGAGAAATAATATTGTTTCCTCTGAATTAATTATGCATTGTTTTGCAACTGAAAAAAAAAAAGGCAGTGTCCAAAAGTGTTTTCCTTTAGCTTATTTGCCACTTTAAGAAGCTCGAATCTTGGGTTTTCATTTGCTCCATTTCAGTCTCAATACCTGTGAGTACAACAGAATATGTGACTGAGTACAATAAAAAACCTCTTGACTTCTAAATTTTTATTGTGGTACACTCAACACTTGCACTAGCATACTTTCATTGATGGACTACAGTAAATGTTTATGTAACTACCAAGAGAGTTTATTAATATGAATAATAAAATATTAGCAGATAGAACATCCTTTGCAGCAATTATGCTCTGCAATAAAATGCTGCCTGACATATACACAATTCTCTGAGGCATCTTAGGTAGTACAAAAAGGGGATATCAAATCAACCATGATCATGTGGTAAGAAATCCCATTTGTCCTACAAACCAAGTTTTAACAGAGAGTACAAAAAGTTACAGCTTTCATGGAAAACAGAAAGGACAGCATTAATTTTTGTATAAAAATCCAATTCATATGCAACTAAACTTCATATTTGATTTGAGCTTTGACTCACCAACAGCTGTTAGGTTTTCTGAGGGAGTTAAGAGTCTGTTCCAACTCCCTCTGAAGGCAGAAGGACAATACATACTGACTTCCATACCATCTACATTGAACCATAACTGAGTGGCTTAAGGGCTGGCCTTGTGTTTTCCCTGGGTCACCAGCACATTTTCTCAAGAGGTCAGCTAGTACTGGATCTGGACCTGACCCCAGGCTGGCATGTGAAGAGAAAGCTTAGTAAAAGCAAGGAATGTGCATGTAATACCAGCTGGCTTGTAACCAATTTTCATTATCTCAGCCTATTATTGTCTCAAAAGTTGGCCTGTTTGAGAACTGTTGCAGAGCACTGTAAAACAGCTGGGATATTTGGGCAGACCCTCCACAGTCAGGACCACTGCAAGTTTCTAGGCAAATTTAAACAAACCCTGTTTATAACAGGGATCATTCCCCTCTAGTCGCCACTGGTGAGACCACAGCTGGAGCACTGGGTCCAGTTTTGGGCTCCTCAGTACAAGAGAGACAAGGATATTCCGGGAGAAAGTACCATGAATGACTACAAAGATTAGGGGACTGAAGCATCACTCCTATGAGGAAAGGCTAAGAGAGCTGAGACCAGTCAACCTGCTGAAAAGAAGGCTCAGGGAGATCTTAATAATGTTTATAAATATCTGAAAGGGGAGTGTGTGCAATGGAGATGGAGCCAGGCTCATTTCAGTGGTGTCCCATGACAGGACCAAACACAATGGGCACAAACTGAAATTCAGGAGGTTCCTCCTGATCATAAGAAAACACTTATTCACTGTGACAGTGGCCAAGCACTGGCATAGGTTGACTAGAGAGGTTGCAGAGTCTCCATCTTCGGAGACAGTAAAAATCTGTCTTGACACAGTCCTGGGCAACTGGCTCTAGGTTGTGCTGCTTGACCAGGTGAAGGTTGGACTAGGTGACCTCCAGATGTCACTTCCAAACCTAACCATCCTGTGATTCTATGAGTAAGAAACAGAAAAGTAATAGAAACTGAAACAAGAAGAAACCCTCATGAACTCGTTTTATTTACATTTACACGAGCAAATGTTATGAGAATTGCCACAATAAGAGTGTAGCCTTAAAGACCATAAAAAATAAATCACAAATCCTTGAGAGAAATAGGCTTTAAAAAGTAATTGCCAGCAGCATCCAGGGCACTTCATATTTCACATGTAGCATGTAAAACAATTTTGCATAGCGTCTCCATCCATCTACTCTGACATTGCTCTGTTAAATTATTTACAAATTAATTCTTCCTCAAGTCTTTGTATAAGCTACAGTTTTATTAAATAAAGTATAAGATAAATACATAAATCTAGTTAATTGCATTAGTCCCTGATAAAAAATTCACTTACCAACATCTTCCTCATCTGCTTTGTCATTTCCCTACCTCCATCCTAAGGTGCTACATCTCTTCTTTTTCATCTTGATGAAAAAAAGAGATTCTCTCAGGTCTCTCTATGTAAGTGGAGGCTGAAGAAAAGATGGGAAAAGTACACCAAGCTGTTTTGGGTCACAGTAACTCCAAGAAGTAACCTTCTGGATAGAAGCACTCATACACAGAAGTACACTACAACAGATTCCAAAGCCTTTTGGTCCTTCTTCCATGCCCTCTCATCTTCAAGGATTTGGAGGACAAACTAAACTAACCCTCCGACTGCAAATCCTGTCTAAGTGAAATTCAGTTGGAACCATAAGTATCATGCATACCTTAACACTAAGAAGTATAAAATCTTAAATATTTTACTCTGGAAATGTCTAATTTTCAATAATGCAGTTAATTGACCTGCTTTCCATACGATAAGGTAATGGAAACAGTATTAGAAGTGCTTGAAACAAGTTCTATAGAGAATATCCCAAATGTGTTCATTTTCAGTTGAAGGTCATTTCAAACTACACAGAAACCACATGGTGGGATATTCTTAAGGACAAGATGCAGCATCTCTTGTTCATACAAATAGCTCCATTGAATTCAATAAGATTACTTGAGTAAATCTTTATCAAATAATTCAGACATCACATTTTTTTTGCTCATGATGAACTACAGCAACATGGTTTTTTCTCTCCACGCATCCTTATATGTATGCAGATACATATATGTGCATATGCCTCACTGAAATTACACCCTCTAAGTCACAGCAGAATAAGTGTTCCTTTATTTTTCTTTCAATTGCCAGAGAAGCTTGACAGCATGCTTCTATTTTTCTCTCCTCAGAGATTTCACAGAGCTTTTAAAGCAAGTGAAGTCTTGAATATGCACCTTATTTAAATAAGAATGGAGGTGAATATACTCTTTGGCAGTAGCAGTGTCTCCAAAGACAAATGTTTTCTCCTATTACCATTTCTGTTGCCAAAAGCCGTGCTCTGAGCCTTGCACTCCGGCTTGGAGTCTGCTGAGACCATTTCAGCTGGACTGGCAGGGGTTATACTCCCTTAAGGAGGAGGTCAGCCCCATAGCCTGGGAGCAGGGGAGCTGGAAGGTGACCCCACACATCACATATTGTGCTTGGAGGCTGCAAGTCAGCCCTGCTTATGCTGGATCACGCAGCGAACCAGCCCGCCGCGTCTGACAGCTGGAGGTCACTCGCCATCGTGGGGATCCTTTCATACAGGAAAACCTTTTTTCTGTGTGTTTCTATCAGTTGAATAGTAACTGTGAGAGCAAGAATGGCAAGCAAGTTACATTTTGGGGTACTGATTAACACATTTTCAAAGAGCATTGGGAGAAGAGAAATAATTGTAGGCGCCTTGCCATTAAAATAAAACTAAATGGCACAATTTGTGATGATGCTCCTTATAAATAGGCATTGTGTGGCAGCAGAAGGGATTTTTGTGGAGAATAGGTATTAATACACCATTTTGAAGCCTGCACTCCACCTCTTACTGCTATTGTGTGCTTCCACCATGACCTTGGGGAATCCCAAGCTCACTGTTCTATCCTTACCTGCCCTTATAATGGAGATTCTGTTCTTTCAAAAGACAAGCATTGTTGGGAAAAAGCCATTAAACTTCATGAGATACCCACCTATGCTGTGGAGGAGTATCATAAAAAACCCCTTTGAGTCTATAAATAAAATGATAGAAGATATATACATGTATGAGAAAGATTACCCTAAAAAGTCTATCACTTACAGTTATACCTTGATTCTTGTGTTTGCTTGTTCTTGAATTATTTAAATTAAATAACCATGAATCTAACAGCCCTATTATTGGTATTATAAGAAATAAATTGGTGGAAAGAGTTATTTCTTTAGAATTATTTAGCATTTATTTTTGCCCCACCAGGGAAGTTAGCAGTATCTTCCAGAAATTATTTATATACTATTAGTCAAAGAAAGTATCAAAAAAGCTGTTCACTGGTGTGTTCCTTATACTGTTGATCTTTTCACAGAATGAATAGAAATAACCATGAATAAGAAATGAGATTTATAGTATGTGGACATTATCTAGTCGTTTGACCTATATAGATTTTAATTTTAAAGGTTCCATTTCCAATTCAATAATACATCCAAATCACATTCCACTGTCTCCAGTAACAGAGGTGATGTGCTGAGCACACAACAGCTGTACTGATAGAGCAAACCCGCGTTGTGCAAACCTTTGCAATATGCCAGATGTCCAAGAACCAGATGTGCCAGTAGTTTCTCCATATAGACTGGCCCAGTACTGCCAGATTTTTTGACCAACATCATGCACCTTCTGTAGCATTACAAAGAAAAGCCTAGGAGTGGTGAACAGACACACACTCTAAGCACATGCCTGAAAGCCAACAGATAAAATCTTAGCAATGGTCAAAACAGCTGGAAACCCTATTATGTTGAGTGGGGACAGCATCACAATCTGTGCCAAATTAGGCATATGCTGCATTCACAAAAGCTGCTCTTGCACTCATGGACATCCTGAAGCAGTATTAGATAGCAGGTTGAAATAATCCTAGTGTTCAACCAGTTGCTGATCTGCACTCTAAAAACTTGCAGGGCTCATAGTTACCTGGTGTATGTGTACACTGCTATTTCTCATTCTTACACCAATCATCTCTAGGCCTTTTTACCTTTCAACCCCCAAAATATACCCAACTTTGGTAAGGGGAAAAAAAAATTAGACTACTCTTTCCCCTTCTTCCCCTTTCCCAGGGTCCCTTTCTTCCCCTTTCCCAGGCTCCCTTAAAAGTCAACACCTCCATGGCCACAGAGTATGCATTAGGTCAAAATTTCCAGTGAGTAAATGTTTCAAGTTATGCCATGAAGCAGGGTTTTGCATTAAATACAGTAGGATTGTAAATCCTTAGGTCCTCAGTTTTAGGCTGTGAAAGATAGTCAACTACTATGCTGGTGCAGTGCCTATAATAATGTACTTTTCAAGTACAATGTAATATAAAAATAACAGCATATAATTTAGTATAATACTATGAATAATAAAATGAAGCACTAAAATTAGAGTAAAAATTGACATTTAAGTGGGTAATGGAGGTAGATATGGGTGTACACCCTCTCCTTTTGCAAAAAAAGCACTGTGAGGACAGACACACACCTAGTGCTCCTATTAGATCTATGTCACTAGAAAGGAAAAAAGGGGAGTAAATTCCATCCATACCCTCAGCAGATATATTAAATAATATTATGGGAAGCATGGATGATGTGGAGTGTTGAGAGGGAAATCAATATGTAATGTCAGTTTTTCCCAAAGCCTTGGCAGTCACTCATATGTAAAAAAATTAAACCCTTTGCAACTAGGATAGATCATCTATGTGCAAAGGTTCTGGTGCATAGAAATATTCAGGATTTGGGGACATTAAATACTTTTCAGCAGGAAATTATAATTTCAAAAAGATTTATTCAAAAAGATAAACAATAACTATTTCCATCTTGGAGCTTTAAATCTGAATCTCCTCATCTGATGTGACTGTCATAAGGAAAAAAGCACAAGCTATTTTGGGGATGAATCTTGAGTTTTTTTCTCCTTCTGGAGAACAGCCTTAAAGTACTCCTTTTTTTGGTTGGTTGGTTTTTTGTTTGATTTTTTCCTGCCCAGCTCTCATGGTGAGTGGCTGGCAAAGGACAGAAAGACTCAGAATGCAAACTGGATTCAATCACCGCACTTAGCAAATTCATGAAACGTGGTTGTGGATGCACAACAGTTAGAGAGTTCTTCTAGACTCTAGGACAGACATCTGGCACTAACAGAGTTATGAGACTATCAGAGAGCTTGGCACACCATACAACCAATTAACAGAGAGAAGAATTAACCACACTGTAATTAACATAGATGTGTAATGATCTGTGCAGAAGACACAGCAGAACCCTGAACTGTACTACTGAGATACTGGCAACAGACAAAAAATAAGAACAAAAGCACTGTCACACCTCTCTGAAAATATAATCATGTGTTTCCACACTAAAGCTATTTTTAGGAAAAGCATTACCTAACACACTTCACTAGCAGCACAATTCAGCGAAAAATCATTACATGTCAAAGAAAACACATCTTCTAAAGACAGAGATTCAACTTGGAAAGAAATGTATTTCTACCTTCCAGTCATCTTGCCTTCTAAAATCCATTACTTTAAGTATAATTTATATACATTCTACCACACTACTGAAGTTAATGGTTAGGATAAGTGTTTTCACATCATCTTGTAAAAGAACAATATTTTCTAAGTATATTTTATTATTTTTTTCCCTGATAGTGTTATCAGATGCAAAAGGTTCCAATTTGAATGAAAGACCAAGAAGTGGATGAAACTTAAAAAATAAACATAGCAAAGCTGATAATTGCAGAGTTCTTATAAGTCGCTGACAAATTTGCTCATAACAGATGAAAGGTGCAGTTCAAACGAATTATGGAGGTCATTTCCTCAGAAGCACATTTTGTGTATTATCCACATCTCACATGAATATACCACGTATTTTAAGGGGAGTTATTTTTATCACCTTTTATCTGTGCATGGTAACAAATTACATCTGATGTTTTGCATTCAACTCCTTACTTTAAACAGCATTTTTTTCTATGACTTTAAAGGACACACATACAACACAGAAAATAATTAACCAATTCACTGCTTTCCAGAGTCTGACACGCTAAAAGTATGTGAATGCTACACAGACCTGGGTATGAAGTCTCTAAGTTCTCCCACTTACTTAATTACTGGAGTGTACCTGCCCAAATCAGTAAGAATATGACAGAAAAAGATTTGAGTATATAATCAGTACTAATGACTTAAAAATATGCTTAACTCATGTTTTAAAGTTCCACCTAGAAGTGCCATTTTGCTGAGTCTTAAGAAATACAGAGAATAAAGTCCCTGCCCTACACTATAATGTCATGCACATACATTACTGTTAAAAATATGATCAACAAGATGAAGATGTCTTTATTTGTGCAAAGTGTCAATGACCTCCCTCTGCTCCCAACTCACTAGTCATCTTTCATTTGCTTTCTGGCAGTTGGGAGAACAGTGATTTTGGACTTAATTTTTATAACAAATAATTTCAAATATACTGTTTAGTAGCTGCATTACAAATATTAAGCATCTGTACCTCCATTCTGTTCACAAATGCATCTAGGTCCTCAAACTCAACCAAAAAAAAAAACCCAAACAAAACAAAAACAAATGAACAAAAAAACAACTGAAGAAAGTCAAAATACTGTCTCTAAATATTCAAATATTGTTCATCAAAGACATTCTCAAGTGTTGCATGACACCATGCAAACCAAACCAAAATCTGCAGATTCTTTAAAGGAAAGAATTAATAAATAAATAAGAAAAACAATCAAGGATAGAAGCCAGTGCAAAAGTGGATTTTCTGAGAAGGAAAATGTTTGTGGTCAAGGCACATGAGTTGCAGCCAGGAAATCTGACTTTTATTCCCAGAACTGCCACAGGCTCCTTGCCTCCCAGAAATGCCTTTCCAGAGCTATAAATGCAGAAACAAATTAGAAAAAAAGAGATGATGATTTAACAACAACAAAAAAAGCTAATCTAAATTCTTCAGTACTCCAAATACCCTTGTGGATACTTGCCTAAAGTAGCTAGCTCCCTGGCAGTCATGGCTTTTTGGGTTACTGTTGCCTGATGCATGGCATCTCAACTTGTTGGCTTTGTGCCACAAGCCCCTGTATATCTAGAAGGTACCCCAAAACCACAGACATAAATAGTATGTAAAAATGCAGAGGCATGGAGAAAAAGCTAGTAATTCTAGTAGGCACTTGAAATTGTAAGCAAAATTTGTTCTTTTGTCATCATCACTAAGGCTGGATGTAATCTGATTTTACACATCTGTTCAGCAAATTAGGCATAGCAATGACTGCAGACTACCTGCCATAACCCAGGTGTGAGACTAACTACCGTGGGAAAGGCTGCTCTCCAATTTTGACCAGGAATCCTGTTTCAGCCATGGTCTTTCAAATTAAAACTTTTGTTAAACTAATACATTTTAGCAAGTTGTAGTTTCACCAGTAGGCATTTAACACTGAAAACATTTCTCTTTGAAAAAGCCCTAGCTGCCAACAGGTATAAGGTGAGAGCTGAACCCTGGCAGAGTCAAGTCTATCTGCAAATTTGCTTGTATGAACCTGCATCTTGTGGAGAAAATACAAAACGTTTATTACAAAATATTATGTCAAGCTCTCCGTTTGGAAATAAGTCTTCTAAAGCTTTCATTCATCTGCCAGATGACATATTATCCACTTAGTATTGGAAATCTTTCTGATTTTCAAAGCAGAGCTGTAAGTTATTAACTTCCGTTTTTTGAGCCTTTAAAAACTAAACTTTGTTAAATTTCTAATGGAATCATTTGCAGTTTTAATAAATAGTCTCTTCCTTTAATCTATTGAATTTCCTCTCTCTCTTTTTTTTGGCTGAGCTGAGAGTGTCATTTGGAAGGTTATTCTTTTCAGTGTTTCTACCATGCACCAGTAAGACTTGCCAAGGAGAGAAACACAAAGAAAGAGAATACTGCTCCTCTCCAGCTCTCCAGCTGTCAGGACAGTAAGTTTAGGATTACAATGGTAAGTATTGTATCTTATTCAAGAGCCAAAGTCACTTTTGTAACCTCTTCGGAAAAAAATTCTGCAAAGGAATGCATTCAAGAGCATTTATGAGCTTGGGTTTCAGTAAAATGAATTAATAAATATTGTCCTTTTCAGAGATTAAACAATTGCAGCAAAAATGTCAGACCTGTCTTACTAAAACAAAATATATACAAGCAATCCTTAATTTTTAGGACTGTATTTCAATGAGCTGTTCAGCTTCATTGTAAGGCCAGTGCACAGATAAAAATGAAACACCACTTGTCTGAAGGTAAGCAGGAAGGGTCTCTGGTGTTATAGCTTATTAGACTTTGAAAATTAGGTAGCATAAGCATCTTTCATGGTGGGTTCAAGAGATGCCAGCTGGGCAAGATTCCTTTGGCCATGAAAAAACAATCAAAAATAAAAATTATGGAGAGTAGTCAATTTTCCTCAAAAAAAAAAAAAGGCATACATATCTGCAGATATAACACTGTGCTGAATGAGAAGAAGAAAAAAGTTGCCGTAATGCCAAAATTTCCAGTGTTGTCTTCTATCACATGGGCTGTTCTTATTCAGAGTGTGCACTGCTCTGAAATTATTTAATTAAAGCAATAATTATAACAATCCCAAAAAATTCTCAAAGAAAGGAGAAAAGGAAGGAAAATATTTTATTCTCTGTAAAAGTCTTGAATAACTAGAAATAACAGACATGTGCCACTGAAATAGCCATGACTCACTTTATCAAAGCTGGTCAAAGCCAATGTTTCTTATGTTTCAAATAGCCAAGAAACCAGAACCAAATGAAACACAAAAAGGGTGAGTTCAGCATCAGATCATCATTTCATTTTAAATCAAGCACGGGGGAATATATGTCTGCCATAAATGATCCTGATTTATGAGCATTATAGTGTCTATCTATGTACCTTTTATCTGAAAACTGGAAGCTATGTGACATGGCATTCCTCAAATTTTACTTTTTGTTCAAAGATACTAAGGAAAAACAATGAAATAACCAAAGATACTCACTAAACCAGCTCTGCTGATCTCTTCTGGCTATTAACAGTAAGCTGATAACTGATACTAATGAATTTGAATTATATTCTTGCATTATTGTGACCAACAGCTTTGCTCTTGACTATTTTTCAAGCAATCTGTTGGATGCCTATATTTGTGAAAGCCTTTTCAGAATGAAACCAACTGCAGTTCCCAAAGCTAGTAAAAGATCTATGGCCACTTAATGCTCACAATTTCAGAGGTTTAAATGCAGTTTAAATCGGAGCTTTTCCTTTCTAGTCCCTAGATCATTCTCCAGAAATGTTTTCTTTATACTGTCAGATAATAAATGGTTCTGAAGACTATTTGGAGAAAATATTCACAACAAAACATGCATAAAGAATAGAGACAGTTTCATTTTAGCAACATTTCTGACATTGTTAAGGTTGACTGCAGAGAGCTGGATTTCAGCTCTTGCAGGGCTGAGCAGTTTAAAGGTGGCAATGCATAGAAGCAGTTTGGCTGGTCATGCAAGGTCTTATAATATTTTACCAGCTAGTCACTGTAACTGTATAGAAGTAAGTAGTGCGACTGCTTACATGTGAAGCAGTGTTGCTGCTTCTTTCTATATGCTTTTTACTATCTGCTAAAAAAAAATGTAAAAAATAATATTTACAGTTTGAGATGCCTTGCTTTCCCAGCTGTAAGCAAAGAGCAATCCATGGTCACTGTTTCAGTGCACCAGCTGTGTCAAACAGAAGCATCACGGTTCTCAGCTGCTGCTACAAAGCCTCTGGGTGGACATTTTTGGTGATTCATAAGGCAGATGCAAGGAAAAATCTTTATGTTCGATTTTATTCTCAAGTCTTTCATGACAGGAAGCATTGCCCATGTATTCTTCATAGAGTTTCAGATGCCAGCTTCACAGCAGGGCCCAGCTGTCTCCCAGTGACAGGAACAAGACTTTTATCATTCACTTTCATGGAATCAAAAAATAAGACCAGTAATTGGGCAAAACCAGAGAGACAAGTCAACTTTTGATGTCAGGATTCTGGACTTCAGCTTAGCTGAAATCCTAGCAACTTGAGGGACTTGTATGTCAACTAAATGTTTCTTATTTAATATTGCTTTCTATTCCAAAGTACTCAAGAACAGTCACCTATATTAAAAATTTCCAAAATTTCATCCACTTTATGCTCATCTGACTTCTTTCTTCTTTGTGAAAGATCCTAGACACATTACTTAGTATTTTTTATTTTGCTTTGGAGGAAATATAAACATACAATGGAAAGATTTTTTTAAGCCTCTCCTAAGGTTTTACATGTTATCTACTGATTTATTGAGCCAATAGCTTTGCTTCCTCATTGCAAATTAAACATTAGTGGTTAATTTAAGAGTTTTCTCTTGCAATTATTTTGTCTTTGTTTTTTTTCTTCCATTGTTTAAAATCTGTATATCTAACTGCTTTAGATAAACTGGAATGCTACTCCCTATGACAGGGTATCCTTCTAGTCCTGAAGTCTGTTCCACCTCATAGTGAAGTAACAGAATCATCAGTGGCAGTTGAATGAAGCTGTGATGTGCACACTAATGGCTTTCTTGCATAGTGCCAAAACCAATCATATGTTTCAGGTGATTAATCATATTTGGTTATTTTTAGATTATTTGTAACATTGCAGAATTTTGAAAGCATATACACAACAAGATATAGTAAGAAACCAGAGAAATTCGAGTGCAACAGTAAAGGTATGGGATCAGTTCCTCCCTCTACCACAGACTGTCAGTATGGCATTAGGCAACTTGCTTTACTCCAGTGTCACAGTCTATATCTTGTGTAAATACAACAGGGGTAGGGGAAAATCATTTTAATGGTGATATAGTAATGAAAGCACCAATTGATACCCTGCAGATACTATTACAGGGTTCACATGGTTTTTTGTGCATTAAAAAAAGCAAAAGCCTCAGGATAAACATACACGCACAAAATAAAAACACAGAACTTATCTGTCAGCAGTACACTGTTCTCTAGTAACCTCCAAACATCCACTGGAATGATGGGAAATGGTCAATATGAATCACACATGAATAATTTTAAATTTCATTAATCTTTGCATATTAATGTATACTTCATTGAATGGCTTAGGTTGGAAGGGACATTTAAAGGTCATCTAATCCAATCCTATATTTAATAGTTGGAAACTAATACTGTCAGCTATATAAGTTACTAGCAAGAAATACAACTAGAAACTGAAGTAAAGGGAGTTATCAGGCAAATGTACTGAAGGAGAGAGAGGTGTGGGACAACAGTTACTGTCACTAGCACCATCAGTGAAATATCAGCCTTTCAGTAGCGTGGGAAGAGTAAGAACATCCAGAGTTGCAAATTAAAATCAGTTTGGTTGAATACTACATTATTACACTCAAAGAAAAAAGGGACAGACTTTTAAGTGGGGACCTTTGTCACTGGGCAAATATAGACCTTTAGCTCTAATTTTCAGTTACTTTTCCAGGAGAAAAGCAAGAAGGAAAGAATGAGAAAGTCTATGAATTGTTATGCGTAAGTGCAGATGATCCTCCATAAAAGTATATAAAAGATGTAGCAAGAAGTCCTTGGCCCAGCAGTTCTTTCACAATCTCCCAGAAAGAAGAGGCTGAATAGCAAAAGCTGTTTCAATACTCCGATGTAAGGAGAAAGAAAGGAAAGTAGAATGTCTTCTATTATCCTCTAATCAATAAGCAGTACAAGCAGTTTTCTTTGACACTTAAGTGGAATTTACAGCAGCATAAGCCTTCCCTTGTGAATCCAGCCCTTCAATCCAGTAAAATATCATTGTAGTTTAGTCCTACTGGCATTTGCAGTTGAGGAATCAACCACTGAAGTACTTTCCAAGTTAAGGTTTTTCTTAAAGGAAAGAATTCCAAACTGAAAGATGTTTCAAGTTCAAAGAAAAATGAGAAACAATTTATCTACTTAGAAGTACTTTGGGAACTACACAAACACAGATTCCCCAGAGAACCAGCCTATAACAACTTGGATGTCCTGAGGGCACCTGGGGTCTCTGCCCCTGTAAGAACAGCACAGATAATATCAAACCTATGCCTAGCCTTCCTGTTACCAATTGTGAAGTTACATTTATGAGTTTTGGAGCTGGTCTGAGTTATTTTTATATAGCTCTGTTATGCTATCCTAGCTCAAAATTTTCACTCTCTAATGCATTTTTTCTTATTTGAGGTGAATATTAAACCTTAAGATTTTTATGGTTTTGATGTGTTGAAGAAGCTGAAATCCCATTCTCATTTATTATACATTTAAATCAAGGTAGAGACCAGAGCTTATAATGTTTATGAACAAAATTATTTAAAATTACTCCATGCAGACTATGGCTTTTCAACTAGAAATATACATACATGTGTCAGTTAAATATGCATTTTCATTCAGGAATATTTTATATATTTACAAGCCTCACTAGCTCGCTGCTTTTTCTACTTCTGGCCACAGTTTTCAAACCATCTGCAGATTTCTCCTTTCAATGACTTGTCAGTGCCTGCCCACTTGCTCAAAAAATCAGCAGAACAGGCTCCTAGGTCAACAGCTAACAATGGCAACTTCTGTCTTCTACAATTCCTGACCCTATCTTGCATTCCTAAATACAATAGGGATTTTAGATACTCAAATCTTCTTACTTGCCAAAGCAGAATAAAAAAAGCAACATGCTGTCAGCATATTTTTGACTCTGTTTGAACTTACAGATTCAATCACTTTTAGGAAATTCCCCAAAGTGATGAGCTTAAAAATGGGAGTTTGAATCTCTTGTTTCTCCATTACAAATTACTTTAGTGAAGCAGAGATGTTATTAATATAGTCATTTTCAAGTTAAAAGCAAGCAGGGTTTTCTTGGAAGAGCATTATGTTTTGTCAGCAATTAAAAGGCTGATTGGTTACTGAAGATGATCTCTCAGGGATTTCATTTCATCCCCTCCTTGCCCTTCCACACAGGCAGATGCAAAGGTTAACCCCAGCCCTGCTGTATTTCCCTGCTGCTGCCCCAGGCAGGGAAGGGATCCCTGTGCTGGAGCCCACAGAGCTGCATGGGCAAGAATGGGCAGCGGCCAGCAGCAGCCTCTTGGCTTTCTACCAGGGCAGAAGTGTGAGTCCCTCTCTGCCCAGCACATTCTCCTCATGAACCCCATAGAAATCCCATTAGATGGCTGCACCTTTCTGCCAAGCCTGACTGAAGTAGGCCTTCAGCTTTCAAGGACAGACACTACTATCTGCTTGATTTTAAAATGACTGATCTAATAATGACTGATCCTCCCAAGAATAAAAGTGGAGAAACAGAAAAATAATGGAAGGCCTTGACAACCACAAAGCACCAAGTTCTAATTTTCATGGGTAACTGGTAAAGTACAAGGAATGCAAAACAGGTCAAACGAGTTAGGAACAAAGGTGGCAGCAATCTGGTACTTCACAGCCTGCTCTGAAACTTCAGCTATTGCATTGGTAGCAATAAAGCTTTCTTCAAAACTCCTCTTTCTATCCTCTTCTGCTTTTTTCCAAATAACGAGAGAAAACATAGGAGATTCTCCTGGCTGATAAGAGAAAACTGACACTGTAATGGAGCAAGTTACAAGGTACAAGGTACTGCATGTTACATTTTGGTTCCTGAGCATCACTCAATTTTGGTGCTAAATGGGACACATTCAGTACAAATCATCCTCCCTTGTAAACTTCACTGTGACTGGTGACAAAGCTGGAGAAGATAAACATCGCAAAATGCTGTCAGGGGAGATGTAGAGGATACATATTAACTTTGATGTAAGCCTTTTATGGCATACATAAAAATAAATGATCTTTGAAGTTAATACCAATCACTGAGCCTATATATGTGAAATCACAAGAGCCATCAGTGAGTTATAGATCAGCATCTGAATAACAGGACCCATGTGCTACCGCTTTGGATAAATCCCATTTCCATAACCCAGCTGTGCTTCTCTGCACATATCTCTACACAGCATCATTTTATTATCAAGGCTTTCTCCTTGTGAAATGTAAATCTTGCAGTAGGGGCCTGCTGAGATGTAGGGCTGAGTGCAATGTGGCTCCACCACACTAATTAACAAACAGGCAGGCTTCATCTCAAAGTAAGTGTCGATCCTTGTCATTAGAGAAATTGCTATACTGGCATTTTCTCTACTAGCTACAGAAAGCAACTTCAGAGCCATTCTTTTCTTTAAATGCCCAAATAGACTTTCTGGACCTAGGTCATTCTTCAAGCTTATCTCCCTTCTTATTAACTCTATCATTAACCTAATTTCATCATTTTTTTCCTTTTAAAAAGAAAAATATTATAGGGCAGCATTAGAGTAGGTACATATCTACGTAGTTACAATAGGTTTATAAAATTAAAAGAGATATACTTTAAGAGAACTTTGCTTGAAAATAACATTAAACATAAGACAAATGAAGACAAAGACATATGAGACTGGAAAGCAATCTGCAACAACATCAGGCTTGAAAGGGAGAAAAATAACAGAATAAGCTAGAGCTCTCTCTAGCTCACATCAGGAAAAAGACATTGCCTAGCATGTAACAAAGTAAACCACTATTATTATCCATCCCATTAGTGATTTAGAAGGGTAATTTTCTTGCAGTTGAAAGAATGGAAGCACACAGTTTTGAAACCACTGGTTTGCCTTTTTTTTTTTTTACTACTGTCTGAATGCTTTTCCCACAAAAATTTCATTACCAAGATTTCAAACAAAGCAGCTGCAACCCGAGATACTTGCTCCTTCTCTTCCCAGGACAGAGAGAACTAAGGCAAGCAAAAGCTATTTCATAACTGTAGGTAGAGATGTCAGGACCTATTGCCTCCTATTCCCCCTTTCAGGTGCTTTCCATACCAGTCCCATCACTTAGTATGTGTCAGGAGCCCCACTTCCATTAAGTTCTTACAGGCACAATGAGTCAGGCACAGGAGCCATCGCTTAACATTAGTGAAAATTACTTCTGATAAACAGAAGTGACATTTACTTTTACCTGTAGCTCTTAGGATTATAGGTACCAATTCTTTTCCCCATACAAGTAGAGATTTCCAGTGAAATGCAAGCCAGACACATAGGCGTGGAGGAAGGTGCTGTGTGTGCCCCCCTGGCCTGCATGACTGGGGTCTGAAAACCACGTCAGACAGATTACAGCTTTGGGGTCTGATCATTACTACCACAGAAAGCAGTTAGTCACACAGAACTTCTTCAAATGTTTCGTCTAATCAGGAATGGATGAACATCTTACGGGATATGCCTTTGATTCAGTGCCTTGTATAAAGACAGTTTAAGACTGACTTATACAGGTATTTGTTCCAAATATAGTACCAAACTGTATGTTTGTTCCTCCTGAAGATTTTCTCCATCTTGTTTTAAAGCCAAACTACTATTTATATAGTTTTTAGGTTTTATACCAAAATGGGAAACTCAAAGCAGGATAGAACCATATTTGCTGGTCAGACATTGGATTTTATGGCTTCCGTCCAGCCTAGCATTTTCATGCTTTCTTGGCTGGTGAATAGAAGTGGAAAGAAATATCTACACAATCTTCTCTCCAAAACTCTTGTGCTGGTTTTCATCTTCCATATTGAAGTTTGCTCCCACTTAAGCCACCTATAATCCCACCCTCTTATCTTTCTTTACTGTTTATGAATGTCAGTATCCCTCAGCCATAAAACATTTATTCACTCAAATAACTCCTTAAACCATGCTTCACTTGACAGACTTTTCAGAGATGGTCTTTGATTCTCTCTCTTAAAAGGCTCACATTCGGCTTACATTACATTCATTGGCTAAGGATCTATATCTTGTCAACTTTTTGCCTCTGAGGAAGGGAAAGAGCTCAGCAGGCAAGATCTTATTTCACATTCAACAATAAAATTGGTTACACACACAGAAAAAAAAGCATGGTCATAACTTGCTAGCAGCTCTGATTAGAGGAGTGACGAATCACTCAAAATCTCCTTGACAAATAGCTACCAGAAGGAGAAACTTTCTATGTGTGATGATGTGTATAAAGTGTCAGGATAGTTTCCATCTCAGTTGATTTTTGCCAGCCAGAAATAAGTTTGTTCCTGAAATAAACATACTTCCTTCCCCTCTACTCCCAAAATACTAAGATGATATCCAGTTCATGTGCAAAAGAAATAAGCACTTCCCTTCAATTTTAATTAACGGGCATTGCCATGTCTTGAAGATTCCTCTTGTCAAAACATGTGTAACTTGTAGCAGTTTGCTATTAGTAATGATGTTAACAATGACCTGTCAAATTAACTAAAAACAAGTGAATTAGGATTGCTTGCGATACAGACAGAAAGCCTGATGGGAATGTCAAAACTAACAGAATAGTTTCAACTCTGGTGGTCTTCTAGGATTATATACGACATACTTTGAAAGGTCAGAAACAGTTAATCAGCTTAACATATGAGTTGAGCAAAACTGTCAGTTCAGAAACATTTCTAAATAAAATACATGCCTTGGTTTTTTTTAAAAAAAAAGTTTTCCTAAGTAAAAGCTTACTACAAAAAAATCTCTTCAGTGCATTCTGGCACATTCTGTTAAAATCATATGTTCCTCACTGCAGACCTATCCAGACATAAAAATATACCTGGAATTTAGAAGGACCATGATTCATTATTCCAATTCACCATCACACCAGAGTAACTGGTTTATGTTCTTTGAATGAACAGAAGATTTTAATTAATAAAATATTTATTCATCCTGGAATGACAGGGTTTTCCAGTACACATTGCCACTGAAAGGCAAATAAAATCTCCAATGAGAACAAAAAAAACCCAAAACAATTGCAGCTTTAGAAGCATACACACAAAGATCTGATTTTAAACCTCTAATTGTTTTGAAAGCATAGCCTCTAATCTCCTGCCTAGAAGGAATGTTCCTCTTTGTCCATCCTTGTTTCAAATACAGAT
Organism: Bucco capensis; assembly: GCA_013396975.1. Classification (NCBI taxonomy): domain Eukaryota; kingdom Metazoa; phylum Chordata; class Aves; order Piciformes; family Bucconidae; genus Bucco; species Bucco capensis. The sequence goes on along the minus strand of VWZO01018719.1, from coordinate 199,505 downwards.
ATGTAACAACCCCCGCTCTGCCCACAAACCAATCTCCCAGAAAGGATATACATTAAAATCTACATCCATGAAACTGGTTACACAATTTCTATAGAAATGTAATACTGCCAAATCTGCTAATTCAAAATACATATTTTCTTAAAACCAAATTTCATATTAAAACATATTGGCATGTCACTACCAGCAATACTATAAGCTGGTAGGAGTCTACTAATACATTTATCACTAAATTATTAAATTAAGAAATACAAGTTTATCTCTATTTTCAATATATGCAATAGATGTAGAAGTGTATTCTTACACTGCATGGACTTCATATAAGCACCCTCAAACATTTCTATTTCCAAGACAGAGGAAACTGGAAAGTGGGCTGAGGTTTATGTCTAAGACCTACACTGGGTCACAAAAGGAGAATTCAAAAGAAAGAGAGTTAGTTGCTAAGAGACCACAGCTACTGAGCACATGCTGTTATCTAATGGCATGCAATGAAGGCTTTCCAGTGAGAGACTGCAATGCACCTCTACACACCAATAACGCCTGTCATTTACTGAGAGTAAACTACTATAATAACAGGAGAGGAGGCCTCTCATTGTAAGATAAAGTGCACAAATGCCTAACTAAAATAAATAAATAAATCCTGAGGTCTGAAAATCCCTTGAATTTATTAATTCTCCATATGCTTTTAAGTTACCTAAGCAAACTCATAATTTATTAAATGACATCTCTCTTACTAATTTGGTGAAATTAATCCTTATGATCAGTGATATAAACTTCAACAACACAGAAGGAGGTGGAAGAAAGCAGTCAGCATGAGCATGACAATTCCATAACTAAAAGGGTTGTATGTGATGTTCGAATGATAGCATACCACTTTTTTCTACAACAAGTTTTTTAAACGGCAGAGTCCTTGGTAGCAAAAGTGAGCTTTGGGCTTCATATGTGTTCACTTAATGTTGGAAGCATCAGAAAGGCAAGCTATTTCAACATTTACTGGATTCAGATAATTTTCTTTTTACTGGAACTGTAAAAAATAAATTTCCATTTATAACTCCATCTTCCATGTTTCATTCTATTCATTGCACTTAAATGTTTCAGACAGCTACAGGAATCTCCAGAACAGTATAAGGAGAATAAGTGGCACTGCTCCTGCAGCTCCTTTGCTCTAGAATGTTTCAGATACATTTTTCCTTAAGTAAAATATTCCTTCTCACTTCCTCCTCCCCACTATCCAAAATGTTAATGTCTGAACATGCAGGAGAGCAGGCAGTCTAGGAGCTGTGAGCAATAAGCAGCCATCCTAAACTAAACCATTCCTGCTCAACCATAATCATCTGTAACTAGATTCATTATCCTCCAAAAGTATTTCTCTATCCTGTGACTACAAAAGGCCACTACACAACTAGCTGAAACCAGTTACCAAAGTTGTACATTGTTATGATTCAGTAAAATCAATTGCACTCATACTGTCAAAATCATAGAACGCTTTAGGTTGAAAGAGACCTTGCGATGAGCAGGGACATCTTCAAGTAGATCAGGTTGCTCAGAGCCCTCTCCAACCTGACCTTGAATATTTCCAGGGATGGGGCATCTACCACCCCTCTGGGCAACCTATTCCAGTGTTTCACACCACTGTCATTGTGAAAAATTTTCTTCCTTGTATCTAGTCTGATGTGAATAATGATGCCCTTCTGAAGTTGTGAGTCTGGTGAATGTTATTCATCCACAGAGCTACAATGGATACTCTCTTCTTAGCAAAATTGTTGAACTATTAAAGTGCAATTGTTCCTTTGCAGCTATTGTGGTCAGTTAGATATCCAGCTGTCGTGAATGTGCACTATATTCTCATGCCCAAATTCTCAAAGAAAACAACCCAACACGTTGTGACATTCTTCTCTTAATGCATGTGTTTAATTACTGATAAAAATAATTCTAGTTGTTAACTAAAGAAAACTTCTGTGTATTCACCCAAATTAGATGAAATTTTCTTCCCCCCGTGAATTCTTGAAGGCATTAATGTAATTGCAATGTTGCCCTCAAATGTTCAGAAACAGAAAAAGCAAAGTTTTCAAGCAGTTCAATTCTAATATCTTTTCACTCACCCCAAAAGCCTAATTAAATCTTCAGAAAACAAACAAATAACCTTCATTATAAAACATATGTCTGTAAGTCAGATCAGTGTCCACAATCAAGATAGACTGGAGAAGATGTCTGCTTTTCTCTGTTCCTTTTCTAACATCAAGCTCATAATGAAAAAGGCAATGAACCATTCGTTTCATTTTCAGGAATATTCAATCAGAATATTAAACTACATTATGATTATAAGATGCTGCTAAAAAGTCCGTATCTGCCTTATTTCCATAAAGTCTTTAAGTGATTTAATAAGTCAATAGGATTTCTACATTAACTCTACAAAAACTTATATATAAACCACATCTATGAGCTACACCATCAGACAGAACCAAGAAATTATTTCCAGCTCTTGCTGATACCCATTTAACTGAGAATCCACAACAAATTCAGATGCTGCTTACTCTTACATTTTGGGTTCCTAATCCTGGATTTCATTATTAAAAGTGAAAGTAACATTAATTCAGGGAGGTGTTCCAAGGACTACCTGAGAATATACTCTAATACCTGGAACAGAGTGTAAAAGTTTGAAGTCACATTTTAAACTAAGGGCCCTACAGATTAAAGCAGAAGTGGGAGCCCCAGGCTTGCTTAGCCTATGAAATGACTGCCAAGGGAAGACGAGGAGTAGCCACAAGGTTCAGAGCTGGCACTTACATGAGAAAGACAAACATTTAAGATACTGAAAGCAGCAGCATTTAACCAATCTCAGTGAGAGAAAGCACTAATCTTTAATGAACAAACAGCAGGGAGAAAAGGCATGGGCACACACTGGTCACAGCAATTACATTTAGGGTCTCTCTCCACTGCTGGCTGTCGCAGAGACCAAACAGGACTAGAGCAGATTTATTGCTATGCTCTTGAAGAGGCTAATCACTAAGTCTAGCTGTTAGTTTGAAATGTCTTGGATGGTTGATTTTGTCCTATTACCATACACAAAGTCATCAGGCACGAGAGAGAATACAAATGCTCGGTGGCAGATAATGATACTCTGGATCAATTACCAGGCAGCAAGAGGACGTAGCTCAGCTGCTCACAATTTCAGCTATTCACCAGCAGATGGGACTTAGAGTATGTAAGGATCTCAGCTAATTATCATCCTTACATGTAATGCATTGAAAATTTCATTTAAAAAAAACTCAACAAAATAACCAAATGGGTTCAGGAAAGCTCACAATAATAAAAAAATTACAAATACATTCATATTCTGAGTGTCAGGTAGAATTTAATTTCATTCAGAACAGAAACCGATGGACAGATCAAATACGAGCCTAACCAAGTGTCAGCGCAAATTCATGTAGAGAATCAGTTTGCCATTCTCTTAGATGCCTGTGAAATTAGCTGATGTTCAACACTTCAAAAAAAATAAGGTGCTTTAATCTAACTTATTCTAAAAATGAGTTCAGAAGCCACATGGAAGCACCCAGGAAAGAGGTCAGAGACCCAGTATAGGGAAATTCATTTCCCTTTGAAGCTGCCCAGTTTGATGAGCAGCAGCAGAGGTCCCCTAACACCTTGCAGCTACAATGCCTGAGACCCAGCTGAGGACAAGTGCTTTGGCTCATTGCCTTTTCATTTCCATCACACCCTGGGCCTTCTCAAGAGCTGGCCAGAGGCAATGACAATGGTGCAAATATTCATAACTATACATTGCATATGAGCCACCAAACAGAAATGAGCTCATTAGTACTGCTTTGATAGGAACAATGACAGGCTTTGTTTCTTGATTTCACATGGGGCACCTAGTTACCTCTCAGTACCTTACAGTGCTGAATACAATCAAGTTCCCAGACACCATAAGCCCATCTATCTGCACATGACCCCATAACCCCACTATGCATAAGTAACTGTTTAGTTTCAGATTACTGCCAATTAAACACAAATAGAAATAGATATCCAGGAAGGAGAACACGCTGCACTAAGGCAGCATATATTTTTTCCCATTCAAAATGATTGTAGCTAAACAAACTGAGACAAGGAAAGCTGTGAGGTTTATATTTAAAAAAAAAGAATCAATCATCTTACTGCTCAAGTGAAAGAAGGATTTAAGAAAACTGAAGTGGGACAGCTGAAGACATCATCTTTCACTGCAGCCAGTAAAGGATTATAAGCAGAGAGAAAAGAACACATGTGAGAGAAAAGGACTGGAGTGAGAAACAAAAAATATTTTAACCCCTGGGAAAGAAAAAAAAATTAATTTTTACTATGACTATAAACCAAGAGAAAGGATTTTAAAAAGTCTTGCTTGTCTGCACAGTGTTCTCATTCACCAAAATCTGTAATTTTGATGCAGATTATTTCTAAATTAACTTGAGTTTAGGCATAGAAAACCCCTTTTGTACACACTCTTGATTTATTATCTTTATTTTGATCTCAAGCCCTAGAGCCAATTTATATTTTGCCATAATTTTTGCTCTACTTCTCTGCCTGACTACATACTTCTATGTGCAGGTTTGTTTCCCATGCAGAGTAAATGAAGGATGATTTTCCACTTATTTTCTTCTGCATTTTCATAACATTACCTAAAGCCATACAGTTATATCTTAACCTATATTGATATCCTTTTTCTCTTTTCACCAGAGACATATTTAAAACCAAAATGAATTAAAAAGAGCAGGCAGATATTACCTATACTAATAGCTATGTTACTGAATCTTGCAGATAATTTAGATTCTTTTCATTTTGTTTCTACAGACTTTAGGAAAACAATGAAGGTTTCAAGAACAAAAACATGCAATATGTCTGAACAGTACAGAAAAGGAGTAAACTGTTTAAAATCTATACACAGCTAATTAACTGACACAAAACACAAATGATTACAGATGTTCCAAAAATGTAACCTTTTCCCCTGTTCATGTTTAGAATTCACACTAACAAAATATCACTTCAAGCACCATCCACTTTGAAAAAGCTTCCCCAAATGGTAAGCACAGATATGACATTGGTATGTTTACATCATTTAATTAAAGAACAACAGTGTGGCTGAAATTGTGTGAATAATCATTTCATCTATGTCTCAGGAGTAATGGTTTGACATGCTGGGAATACTTCCCACCACAGCCTTCAACCCAGGAGTGCTACGTTTTGATTCCCAAGCAAAGTACTGCAACAATAATCATGTCTCATCATATTAATAATTAACAGCTGCAAATTACGTGTCCTTATCTTTCATGTATCTCTGTCTCTGAGTTTGTGGGCGTACTATTTTGGGAAGTTTTTTCCTCCCAGTACCCACCATGGAATTGCAGACCATAGATGGATTTAGGCTGCAAAGTCATCTGGGCCAACCTCCTGCTCAAAGCAGGGATAATCAAACCCTTTTGAGGACTTTCATGTCAAAGGGCATATATTCCAGAATATGGAATATGTCTCACTGGGGGACATAGAAATCTCCCATTTCTCTGCAAACATTCTCTCAGTGATTGACATGTTTTCTCTACCACTTGAAAACAATTGCAGGGTGGGATAAAGTGATGGTAATGGGAAGTCCCACATCTAACGTGGGGGTGTGGCAGGGCAGATGGAGAAATAAAGCAGAATCCCATTCTGTTTCATCCTGCTCCAGTGAGAAGAGATGAGGAGGAAGACAGCAGCCACATGAAGGAGCAAGAGGGAACACAGACACCAAAAGCCTGTGCAGGGAAACTGATTCCAAACCCAAATCCCATGTCATCCAGAGTGCAAGCATCCTTCCACACAGCACTGCGCACCCTCTTCTATTCTCTGCTGCATCTCAGAGCTGCTCTGTATATGATGCTGGTGGGTGGACAGCACGTATCCCCAGCACACATCCCTAAAGGGGATAGAGTATTCAGGAAGGTAACTCCATACAGTCAGGACACAACACATTTCCACTGAGAAACAAGCTGTTGGAGGTAAGAAGACTGTTGGACAATACCAACCATAGAGACACACTGACCACATGCGCCTCTCCTCCAGCCTACTGTTTGTTCTCTTGAGTGGCTTTCCTCTCTTTTGTACCACACAGAACAGCAATATTTGGCATAATAATCCATAACTATTATTCACAGTCCTTACAAAGACAGAAAATATATTTTCCACATTTATCATGCTGGTCTTGATTCAGGCTCATTTTTATTTCCATTTACAAATCCAGGCATTGTCTGGTATAATAGAAATAAGACTCATAATACTTTTTGTAACGAACAGTTTGAGAAAGAAAAAGCCTCCCACTTTGTCAATAAATTATCTGCGAAAGTCATACTGTCACCTCACACCACAACTTTGCCATTTAAGAGAAATCGTTGAAAGAGAATATTTTTGTATGAAATTTGTGAAAAACAGGAGTCTCAGCTTCCCAGGGGCTTTTGACTTGTTTTGAATGTTTCAATATTTCTGCTGATCATATGATTAGTGACCAATTATTTTATACAAAAAATGTACTGAGCCTTTTGCATATTACATGTAATCATCAATAAAAGATTCCCAAAAGCTTCCTTTTTCTTTTAAAAGCCTTCTTTTTGTGCAGTGTGCATTTGATGCAGACATTTAATCATGTTACCCTCCCAAACACTGAATTCCTAAAATGCAGTCAGATTTGCCTCCCTCTAATTCTCCAGGCAATCCAAACTATAAATGATTTTCATTATCAGTTGTCAAGTCTTCATATTAGAAAAGTCACAATAAAAAAAAAAAAAGGAAAAAAGCACTGGAAAGAAACCCTGTGAATGAGAAAGACCATGATTTATTTTTGATAATGGGATTATTTGGACTTTAATATGCAGCTGCCATCAGCCCCTATGCTGGTCTCAAGTGTGCTATTTTAGTTCTCAATTATGTTAGGTTAATAAAGAAAGGCAGAGAAATATCCTTGCAGTAATAAAAAGGAACTGACAGCCCCAACCAACAGTAAATCTAGTCATCCCTTAAAATAATAATGTTTTCAGACCTGTGTTTTACAGTGAATAGACACTACTGAGATGATTAAAAAAAAAAAAAAAGCCAGAGCACTCTTGAATATCTTTTCACAGTTTCCTTCAGACCATTCTGTTAGCATTTACCTGACTGTAATTAGAAAAGTGAAGCATTTAGGGGAGACTTTTGTCAGTTTTATACTATGCTTAGCTTCTTCCCTGTCACAGATCAAGAGAGAAACAAAACCAGACAATGCTCCTTAAATTGTGTCAGGCTATATCTTAGTCTCTGTCTTAAACTGTATGGGCATAACCACCTTTTCCTTCACTGCTTTGGTGTATTCCCTAATTTGGGTTTTCTGCTGCCAGCAGGAGTTCCAGTTTCACATGAGGATTTAGGAAGGACACAGAGTGATAACGAAGCCAGCAAGTCTACGTTAAATTAACTTGAGAAAACAGTGATGTTGCTCTATGGATCTGCGTTTTTCAGTTAAACATAATTAAGCACGTAACTGCTACCTTATAGATGAAGTCTAGCATCAGAATCTTTCAGATTTCATTTTTCCATGAAAACAGAAGCATCATATATAAAAAAACCTACAGAATTCATTTTATTGCTATTAGGGAACCATTGTTCTCAAAAGGTTCAGTTTTCTATTCATTTATAGTTTTATTCAGTGAATTTAATTTGAGATAGGGCAGACAAGGAATGTAAAATCAGGCTCCAGACATGCAAGTGTGAGAAACTGTATTTGTAAAGATCATTTTAATTAGACCAACTGGCATTGCATCCAGGCTTATAATAAGTAATCACCAAGAGCTACAGAAGACTAGGATATGCTTTCCACCTAAGAAGCCAATGCAACAGGTCATTATGATTTTAAATAACTGAAAAAATAATAAGCATTAGACCAGGGTAAAGCAAAAAAAGAAATGCTATTTTGAAGCTTCACAAAAATAGGCTTCTAGTGTTGTAAGTAACCAGCTAGCATTTCCAACCTACTGAGGAGTTTACTGCCACCCATCCACCTCTCCCTCTCTGGGAGCCACGCAGGGTTCTCACTCAGGCATGATGTCTGGCAGTCACTATGGGCAGCAAAAGTGCACAGCCACACTTGAATTCTGGCCATAATTATAGAAAATATACCTTTTACTAATAGAAAAAACAAACAGAAATTGTAATCCTCAAGTTGCTTAAAGGTTATCACAGCCACTGTTTTACAGCAGATTTTACTGGCTGGAAGTTGTGCATTTAAAATAGATTTACAAAATTGAAATCATATCTGCATGTAGCTTACTTGCTAAGTTATAGTCTAAAGTTTTTTAATAAGATCTTGAAAAATTGCTTGTAATGAAATGTAAATTAAGCCTTAACTCAAGTTTGGGAAAGTTAGTATAAATTAAACAGTAAGTAGTCTGTATTTTTAAATGTTTTTTTTTTCTTTCAACCTATAATTTACCATACCTGCCTGAATTCCTTTCTAATCCTCTATGAAAGCTAACCTATTAACAGTTTATTGTTGTCTGAAGTGTATTATCAAAATGCACTTATTTTTTTCTTTGACTATGAAGTCTGTTTTACAGAGTCAAGCACTTTTTTTTATTTGTATGTTGGTTTATATGCATAGGTTATAAAAATGTAACATTGAATAATATTTTAAGGATCAAAAGTATACTCTGTCAGACAAAATGTGATGTAAGTGTGATTGGGAAATGATGTTTCAGATCATTACTGTCTACCAGGTACACAGACAAAGAAGCAGTTCTGGTTATGAGAAACAGTACAGTAGAATGAACAGAAAAGGGATTGGGAAAAGTGCCATTGTTATTATTCACATGTTATAGATTCAAACTTATAGATTCAAGAAGTGTCCAGCTAGCAGAAAAACTCATTACCCACTTCTGAAAAGTGAAGTATTTGGTTCAAAGTCACCCTGAGAGGCAATATAACACAATCAGATATTGATCCATGTTTCCCTCACCCCAGTCATACTCTCAGTTAAATACAATATTGAGCCCCAATCCCATTTGCTGTTATTTTTCTTGACTAAGCTAGCTTTTTACAGCCTCTTATAACCCAAGCACTTTAGGTACAGCAGCCAAAGACACTGGTACTTTCGAAAACTTGTATTGTAAAATATTCACCAGGTATTCCACTGTTATTCATTGCCTTACTAGGGCTGAAAAACCCAGAATGGGTTAATTTCCCTCTTTGCTTTACACTTTGTTGGGACACAGTACTTACAGTTATATGAGTCAATTAAACAAGCCTGGGACTGTTCTTCAGCATCAAGGCCAAGAGACATGGAATAACTCAAATTCACGCTGTTAAGTTCTCCTGCCTTCCGAAACAGGGTGGCCACAGGCATAAACCTTCACAGGGACTATCCCTGGCTCATCCTAGTGCTCAAACCATGCCTGGGAACAGGAAAGACAGTGCTGGTTTATCCAAGACCTTCCTGGTCACACTCTGGAACCCAGCGACCTTCTCTACTAGCAGAGACCTGCCCTGGCCTCCTGCTAACCCTCTTGTTCAGAGGTGAGTTTCTGTCTAAGATAAAGGAAAATAATTTCCCTTGATCTCTTTCTTTTAATGACACAGATAGACGAATAGCAGCTGCATCAATGTAATAGCTTGGTTCCCACTATGTCACAAATAAATCAGGTATTTATCCACATCTCTTTCATAGGTCTGGGAGCCATGGCCAGCTCTATAATTTTGTGTGCTTCCAAATTTAAGAAAAGAAGGGGATTTTTCCTGTAACATGGCCATTAATAATGAATAAACCTTTTCCAGGTGCTTGGTTTCTCAAATCACAGCTACCCAAATTAAATCACCTGTATGAAGGTAAAATTCCTTTTGATTTCAGAGTGGGGGGAAGAGATGTGATACAGTTTTCATTCTCACCTGCATGAGCTTTCTAATGTTCTGCACTTCCAGTACTGCTATTGAAACAGGAAGGAAAAAAAAGAGCACAAGAAATAGTTTTTCTCAGTCTGTCAAGAACAAAGAACTAACATCCACATGGAGAGACTGCTTAACAAAAATATCTCCTAAAAATTAATTACTCTCAATTTAACACAGTGGGAGTGATGGGAGGTACCACTGAAACAAGGAGTGCCAGCTAACTGAGGAAAACACCTTGTGTCATCTGAGCAGCCAAAGAGTGAGATAACGCAAAGTCCACATAGCATCTATGTCAAACTATAAGCACACTAGGAATTTTTCAACAAATAGAAGATAATTCCTGCCAAGAAGAGCCCATTCTCCAAGTTCAGTCATTTTGGAAACAACCAGACTGCATGGGTAATTGCAGCGAAAAAAAAAAAAAGAGGGTGGTAGAAGCTGCATTGTCCTCTTCCAGGGTGCATGATGGCTGAGTACCAGCCAAAATCAACCCACCAGTGCTTCGTGACTCAATCCCAAAGGGACATTTGTCACAACCTACAGAAAGGTAAAGGAACAAAATTAAGCCTCAGGGTTATTTCCCCCTTCACCTCAAGATCAGCCCTCCTGGGAGGCAGTGGTAGCTCATTATGTTTGCAGGTTTCATCACGTTGTAATACTACAGCAGGAAAAAAGTGGGTTTTTTTTTCCATAAATATAATTTCTAGGGATGAAATGGTAATGAGAAGTCCTTACATGATAACTTTGAGTCTGAAGCAGATAAAAAAAAATGCCATGTTTTTGATGAAAAGCTAGGTGGGGGCTGAACATCACAGTTTAAACAGTTATGTTTAACTGTGGTTGGTTAAAAAAAAAACAACACCAAAAAAAACAAAATGAGAGAGAGAAGGGGGGAGGAAGAAGAGAAAGAGTGCCTACATTTTTAATAAATTAAACAAATTAAAATAGTATTTGTGTTCCAAAATCCTCAAGGCTTAGAAAAAATATCTTGAGAAGGCAATATGAATCTATGTTAATTATGCAAATTAAAAGAATGCTGAACTGTTGTATGACAGATACACAAAAAAGCATGAGCAATAAACTTTTCTCAATGGAAGATTCATTAAAAACTCTTTTATAATTTAATTAAAATCATGCCAGGAAACTCATTTTGAGACAATTTTAATCTTAGCTTTAAGTCCCTAACTGTTTTAGTGTTTGAGGACTTAAAATACATCTGCATGGGGAAAAATAATTTGGTACTTTGGAAAACAAACTAATTAATGCTTGAATAATATCCTCATAGCAGTTAGCAGAGTATTTTGTAAATTCATACGGCCAGATATATATAGTTATATTAGCACATGTGGCTATTTGTAATCTACATCTAAGACAGCATATCCTTCTAGAAGTTTTAAGAAGAGATCACTTTTTATTTCAAAGGGAACCTTGGTGTGCAGTGATAGTATATTTATGTCTTATATTTTATTCAAGGGATAATTAAACTCATATTTACATTCAAAAGCAAACTCAACGCAACTACCAGTATAAATAAAACATTGTCTTGCTTGTGTGGTTTCACATATCTTGTTTATAACACACAAACTACAAACCTAAATGTTTCACTACTGGTTCTCTTCCTTTTATATATATACAGGAAAAATGATGTGTTGTTACAGAGTTCTTCATTAGCAGGATTTAGCAGAGCTTGGAGTTACTTATATAAAAAATGTTATGGGCTTTATAAAAATATTAGATAAGCCTCACTGAATCATTTAGTTGGTAAAAAAAAGGCATTCTATAGATTTTATAAATATTTAAGGCCTAAAAATGGCAAGACAGTTTGAGATCAACTGAAAACAAATGGCAAGACAGTTTGAGATAAACTAAAACCAAATGTACAAATACATCTTCAGTGTAACTGTGAATATAAGAGCAAACTGTATTATGCTTGACTGAAACAGAACTCTGTCTTTTTTACATTAATAAAGGCATATGTTCAACCATGGTAAAGAACTATGTTTCCGTGTGTCTTTCTACATGCCAGTTTGTGTTATAAATAAGGTGATGTTTAAGTAATTTAACCACTCCATGAGGCTTCTGTTTACCTTAAGACTCATCCTCACGTCACCTTTCCTACTTGGTCAACATAGTGCATCTCAGGTAACATTCCTGCCTCTAGGAAACATATATTTTCTTCCCATTGAGATATGGGACGAAATCACTGGGAACACTTCCTTCATTGTGGGTATCAGCAGTTCATTCATTTTCTTTTAAACCGTTCCAGTGTTGAAAAGTCTTCCTTCTCAGTAATTTAAACTAGACAGTATCTTGTTGGGATTTTGCAGGGAGATCATCTACAGAGGGATGAAGAAAAAAACCCAAACCAAAACACAGTGACCTCAAGGTCCCCACATTATCCTCCTAGTCCCACTTCCACCTCCTCTCTGCCATAGGGAACAATGTCTTTTCTAGTCATTCTGGGCAGATCAGCTGGACTTTGTGGAGGGAGCTTTCACAAGATAAGCAATGTATAAAATCGGATGTACCATACATCATCTCCACCAAACCTCTCCCCAGTACAACCCAGCCAATTGCAGAGTTGTATGGGATGGGGAGGAGGTGCTGGAAGGCATCCCTGCAATAGCATTACCTCACACTGCAGTGCCCTGGCACCCTTGTTCTGTGTGCCAACCACTCCTCTGCTTTGCACTACCCCAAGGGTGCAGAGCACTCCCTAATATCCTAGTCTTCCTCTTGTAACGCAGACATGCTCTGCATGCCATGGCAGATCACAAGGTCACTCCTTATAGAGTCACTTCACCTCTGTTAGTAGTAATATATTTACCAAGGGGATGGTCAGCTTGGATGGAGGATTTAGTGGTCAGTGAAGACTTGTTTCTATTTACTGGTTTAATAACTAAGCTGGTCAAAAAGTGGTTTTCCTTAGGCTATTTAGTAAACCAAGACTGAACTTCTGATTAACACTGTGTTTTCTTCTACCACCTTAGCCCTGAATAGTAAACCTGCCTTTTCAGAATGGAAACCAAAGAAGCTAAGAAACCAGTTATAGGCTGCTTCAAATTTCAGTGAGAGAACAAAGCCTGGAGAGTGTGAAAGTGCAGAATACTAACAGTGTAATCTTGGGAGAACAAATCGTGATAGTTGTTAAAAACAAACAAAAAAACAAATTCACATTGTTACCTATTTTATGAAGGGACATGTAAGATTTTGCCAAGTTTAGCTACATTGATCCACATTTGTTCTCAATAACTACTGGGAGATGAGGGCTCAGATTCTTGTTTCATCTGCAGAACTCTTATGAAAAACTAGCTAAATTCTTTTGGTACAAGCAGTGTACCTCTTTGTAAATTCTCTGTCCCTAGATTCTTCTCTGTAAAGATAATGAATGTTTCCTTTTCTCTTATCCTTTGTCTGACATGGCTTTTCAAGTTCCCAGAAACCACATCCACACAAAGTGACTAAGACAAGAAAGCACCATTCTCAGCAATTTCTCTAGACACCACCACGGAGTTAAGTATATGAAAGGTTGCATAAAAATACTTAAACAAATCAGAAAGTCTGTAAACTTTTATCTATAAGTTCAAACGTTCTTTCAATACTACTGCAGTCATAAATAAAACATCCTCCAGCATTAAAAGGCCCCATCATTTAGACCTTCCCTCTTGATATTTGCAGCATGGTTATGAAACTAAATATTGTTCATAAATGAATCACAGGCTCCAACTATTAATTCAATACTTTTCCCAGTAAACACATCAAAAAGCCTAACTGTTTTAAACATAGGAGACTACAAAGTTCTCTTTTCATTTATCACCTCTTCCACACCTGCTCTAAATACTTTTTAGCTTAATTGATGGTCTCTAAACAATCAGTGTTTATATTCACTTTGGAGCTGCTTCAGCAGGAAGATAATAGTTACTGTTTGTTTTCCTTCTGTGCCCTGTCACTCAAGAGCCACACTGAATGGGAACTTATTTCTATAGCAGAGGTTGGCAAGAGACTCTTGCACCCACCACAGCCATTTGCTGCCTTACTCTGGTTAACAGTTCACACATTAACCAGGCTTCTTCTCCTACATTTTATGTTCAAGCACTAGCATTTTTATTGCATTCCAGTAAACCAAACCACTTTCAGGGAATCAGAACACAGAGAATAGTGAACCTTGGCCTGAGGTCAACCACTTCTACGGCTTGTCCCCGATGTCTCACTCCTCTGAACTCCCCTACAAGATGGACCATGGGGCTGGTCCCACACCTCACAGATCCTGAGGGCAAATAATCCAGGAAGAACTGTATATAATGAGACCAAGACCTGAACTCTGCTTCCCCACTCCTGGCATGATGCAGCCTCTGGGGAGCTGTATTATCTTGTCCTCCATGGTCCAGGCTCCCTGGATGGGCCCCAAGGAACAGAAAACATAACCTCAAGCTTTGAATGTACCCTATACTTTGACTCTGAATCCACAGAGCACTCACTAGGATAAGAAAATTTAATACTGTGTACGTGGATGACACACACTTCCATAAAGAGAAAAAGAAAATGAGAGAGGCCCTGTCTGATGTTTTGATAGGGAGAATTTCCATAGTAGTTTAATTGTTCACTTTTCAGTGGGAACCAAGTTAAGAAAAGTAGAAACAAAGAACAAGTTGATCCTTTTAGTCCCTACATGACAAAAATGTGGCAATCTCTAAAGAGCATCAGTGCTGCAAAACACACTGTTAGTAATCGGTGTGTGTAATTATGGACTGTCTTGTTACCCCAGTGGTCATGCTCAGCAGACATATCACTGAATAAATACCACATAGGAAACTGTGGAGGAGTCATACCTTTGCTTTCCAATGAATGCAAAAAGAGACCAAAAATCTTCTCTCTAGGTAATGTCTTTTAGTATTTCTCTTGTGAACTGAGTGAAAACATGAGGAAATAGTGATTTCAGCTGTGAGGTTTTTGTATTTTAGATAAACATTCTTGCTGTTAGGGAACTGATACATGACAAATTCCATCCCTTGATTTATAACATTTCACACAAACATTCATCTAATTGCAAATTGGGGCTTTTTTGCATTTACAGTACTGTCATTGTAGCCCAGCATGATTACAGCACCTGTGAAACTCAGTGCCTGGGGGAAAACTACTGTACCACCACCTCCTTTCTATTAATACAGTAATTCAACACATTTACCTTCCTGACCACTGTCATTTTATACAGCCAAAGCTACATATTTGCTGCTGAAACACTTGCTTAATGTGGTGGGTAGTTCTCAGGGAAAAAAAAATAATTTAAAAAAATAGATACTGATTTTACTTTTTGCCAGAAATTCCTTTTTGGTGCTTATGTTTCTCTTTTTAGTTTTTAAATTAAAACCAACACTTTCTACAGTTTGAGAGGGTTACTTTAATAATAAAGTTAGCAATTAAATTTGTCAAGTTAATAAAGGGTTTTCATATTGACTCAGTCACTTATTTCTTGACAGTCAACATCACAGCCTACAGAAACTTAAAGCATCTCCTCTAATGATTAATGTTTATTACATAGTAGCACTAATAGTACCAAAGACTCCAACCTTTTCCATGCCAACCTCAGGACAAAAATCTATGTATGTTCACACAATTCACCTGTGAGGCAAGTTTGAAACTAAATATTGGCTTGAGTTAAAATTTGACAGACTTTCTAGCCATAAAGACTCATATTCAACATTGCTAACACATAGAGGACATTCACTTAGTCTCTGCTAGCATCACTAGTATTGCTGTCTAGCAAGGAGGACTAAGGAGAATAAGCCAAACTGTTGCTCCATGGAGAAGCAGCTAATATTTTTAGGACTCCTGCCACATTATCCATCTAAATTCTAAAAAGGCATGTTAATGGGGTAGTCTAGAGCCACGTTTCCTTGCTAACTGGTCAGCAAAACAGTGGTTATCGCTTACCAATCTTTTCTCTTTTAGAAGACCTCTCTCTATGAACCTTACTCCTTCTCACCAACAGCTAAAGGAGACCTGCATGTTTACTGTGGTTAAAAAAAAAAATTTAAAATGTCATCCAGCTCTGTTTCCCATCCTACTACCAGGACTGATACTTCAAAAGAAAAAAAAACACCTCCTATATGAACCCAACAGTGGAGATAGATAAAATGTTTAATCTCTTACTACCACAGCTATGGTTAGGAACAGATAATTAATAGAAGGAGTTAGAGGTGATCCAGTAGATAAAAGGACAGAGAATTATGAAGACCCAGAAGCTCTGGGCTTCAAAACACAGGGCAGAAATGTTAAGAAGTAGGTAAATAAGATAATTAATAAATCCTTGCACAGAGATGGAGTTTTCCCCAAATTTCTGCTGGGAATGACACTACCGGTGTCATGATTGTACCCTTACCAATCTTGCTCAGATGGCTAATAAATTACAAAGAAATTCTCAGAGTGCCAGAGGAAAGAGAGTTTACCTTTAAATTTGTTCCTTTGTTGGCACTCACAATTCCTGTTTCCACAAATATATTCCTAGGCAGCAGTGGGGGAGTTTTAACAGACTCCTATAAGAGGCAGTGAGCCAACTTGTAGTTATTTTAAAGAATGCATCAGTTGTCTAAAATTCTGCACCATAGCACAGATCCTGTTTGTCTGAAAAGGATCCAGGTCATGTAAAAACGGTCTGCTGGACAGAATCCAGTTTTACAAACTAGAAGCATATAACCTTACAACATTCCACTTCAAATCTTGCATGAAAATGCTGGTTAGCACATTGTGATAGGTAAAGGGAGGGGAATAGCTTTTAATACTGTCCAAACATTTTGGGGCCAATCTGAAAAAAACTGTGGGAAAAGAAAAATGAAAAGGTAGCATCTGTAAAATATTTCATATTCTACTCTTTCTGCGTCCTTGCAGTGAGAATTCAGTCACTGCTACACTTACAGAGAGGTATTACTGATATTTTCAGTTTACAAGGCATAGGCTCCTTGCCATCTGTTCAAAATTCAGACAAAAATAATCCTCTGGCTACCAGTATGGCCTCTTAAGCCATTCTGCAAAACCCTCCATTGATTTTCTGATATATTGACAATCAAATATGATGCTTCACTTCTAAAACTACTTTCTTACATCTTTAGTTTTATTGCCATGAGCAGGCCTACTAACTTACATGGGACTACATTATGTAGTAAAGTTAAGCAAGTGTGTAAGTGTTTGCACGTTCAAGGCCTTAGATCCCTGTTCTAGTCCACATGACCTAACACAGCTAGTAATATCTGCAATAAATTCAATTCCTTCTACTTTCATTTCCCCCATAGGAATGATGCTTCAGTCCTTTTTTCAAATGATATACAAATCTGCTATGCTTTCATTAACCCTCTATAATTGTTTAAACATGGAAATTTTGAGAGATATGTAATTTCTTTGCACCACTTATTTCTGAGTTATAGTAAGCCTTTTAATGCTGTAGAACTGGCCAGTCAGAAGAATTCATCACAGAATGCTTCCATAGCTGGTACAGGCACACTTACTATAGGCTACAGCACTCCATTACAGTGGGAGTGACATATAGTTCCCAGTGTGACCATACAAATACACAGTTGAAAAACAACAGGTAAAGCTGTTAGATTCAAGGATACCTGCTCCTAACAGACTGCAAGACTTGCTTATCCAGAGCTCAAGTTTACCAGATGAATGAGCTTTCAGCAGAGAGTGATCAAGTTTCTGGGAAAGTGGGATAAAAGCCTGAGCAAGAAGCACATCTGCAACAGCAGGGACAAATGCTCAGGGCCATGGACATAAGACAGGTCGATGAAGCTGTGGGTGAATCAGGATAGCCATCCTCTTCAGAAGGAAGGCCTTACATAAGTGTTGTTGCCCTTCTAGTAGCCTAGTTGCATTTGAGTGGTACATCAGAAGAGCGAAGCTGGTTGCTCACATGGTTAAATGCCTACACACTGAAAACCATTTGAATTTGTTCCAGGAACATACAGCATTGTATAAGAAGCTGCCAGTTGCAGTGGTCTGACATAAAACAAAGTCCCTTCAGCTTCCCTTATAGAGTAGTCATTGCAGAAGCAGAACTATTTTCCTTATAGGACCATACTTCCCTGCTTCATTGTGTAGTAATTCCAACAGACTGAGTTTTTTTTTAAGGGGGACTGCAAAGAAAGAGGTATAGGAAAAGATACTACAGAGATAATTTATATTGGCAAAGTCAGAAATAGGCAAAACCCAGCTTTCCTTTCAGAAATACATCATAATACACCTAAGTAAATTTACTCCATGAAAGAGAGATAGACCTGGGTCTCTTGTAATGCAGACTGGTGATCTAACAGGTGGGACATTTGTTATTTCAGAGTTTGTTACTTCTGCTTTGTAGAAACTCCATCCTAAACTGGTACATACTTCTCTTCAATCTCCAATGCATACATATTTCCAAATAAAAGACTGCTCAGCCAGAAAATTCTCTGACAGAAGAAAGAGTTCTTATGCTCTGAACACTGTAAATTTGCCACTTCCTAATGCTTCAGATGCAGCACTTTCTGGCTTGCACAAAAGTCAAAATGCAACTCAGAGTTGAGACATGGGAACTCCACTATGTCATCACATCCACATCGTCACTCTTCTCAGATCTGCTTTCTGAAGAGCCTTCAAACGCTTCCAACAGTTCATCTGCCAATGGTTTAGTACACAGTGCCTCACCACTTCCCTGGAAGACTTTCCACATAAATGTTACTCATAAACCAAAGAGGAATTTATAATTGGATACAGATCTCTTCCAAGCACTGTCACACACCATATATCCATTTCTATATGTTGATCAGTGTAGTTTGAGTGCTACTGTAATAGTCAGTGTTCCCTAAACTCCAGAGGAGGGCAGCCCATTATTATCCCTTGTAGAGGTATGTTGCAGGTCTTGTTCTGAGGTACTGATTATGAAACACACAGCAGTCAAAGCTTAAAGCATCACATTTTATACACCTAAAAGTTGAGCAAAACTTAATTCATAATACATATCTTTCCCAACCTAATGTTTAATAACTTCAGTGGGAAAAAATACTGAGGCCTAGCTTTTTAGAAAGTACAGGTTGCTTTCTGTTGCATGTTCATACCCTATTTGCCATATTGGGAAAGATATTTTTGTCATGTTTCATTAAATTTTTACTTTAACATCTATCTTCAGAATATAAAACCATGAAAAACTATTGATAGGATCCTGATCTAGGAGAATCATTGAAACTTGCTCAGATGAATGTCATATTTTGAACAAGTTTTAGCTTTAGACTTAGCTTGTCCAAACAGTTTAAAGATTTTCCTCTAGGCAAAATGTTAAAAGCTGATTTTGAATAGACAAATGACTATAGAGTTGCCTACAGTTACCAAATATTTCAGTAGCCTGGTTCAATTTAATTTTTGCACAATATTTTTAGATGCAGAACTTCTAAACCTCAGAAATGAGAGTCAGATAGGAATTTTACCTATGAATATAAAATGTTATATGCTTCTGTCCCAAAAGAGAGTAATTGGAAGTCATAGTAATGATTACCATCATAAACCAAGTACTTTACAAGACTTATACCTCAGTTTTCAGAGACAATGTTCCCTTCCTGTATACTCAGAATAAGGACAGGATTAAGTCAGAAACCACTGTGAAAGTCATTAACTTTCCAATAGGAATGAGCAAGCTGGAGTTCCCAGTCATGAACCACAAAGCCTTACTCAGAAAGCTGTGGAATTCACAGTGGCCATCTCACCACTTAAGTTAAATACAGGTCTAAAAAGCAGTTCTGACTGCAGTAAGAAGAGAAACAGACTCAGTTTGCTGCTGAGAAATGACTCTGAACAGTGTGGTAGAAAGCAGTTTATTCTGCTAACAAATATCCCTACTGCAATCCCTTTGTACTGTCCCCATTAGAGCAAAATACGCTATTCACAGATGAGGAAATAGATGGACTGGTTCAAGTGGATGCTTGTGATAGTAAAAAAGGTTTTCTGCTAATAAAAATACTCACCTATCTTTTCAAATTGATAACATGAACTGATTTTCTAATTTTAGGAAGATCAGATGTTCAGTGTTTGCCATTTTGCGACCTAGATACTAACAATTAAGTTAACCATCATTTAGGAATTCAGACCAACTGACCTCAGAAATGCTTAGTCATAAGAATGATATTATAGAAATTATCAGGTAGAAGAAATTAATCTCACTTTTTTCCCCTGTTGTTCTATATTTACATCCTCCTCCTCTTGGATCATTGACTTTAATTTGGGACCTAACTATTGAATGCTTGAATGCTATGCCTTGTATTTTCATAATGAACTTAATGGATATAACACTATGGTATACAGCATTGATTGACAGTAATCAATGGCTCACACTGCTACATAAACATGGGAGATGTATTAATTTATTCCCCTTCGCACAATAGCAGCACATTTTACACAATGAACCAAAAATTACACTTTTACTTCTCCAAGGAGAACCTTGTCATGTAACTCTCCAAACTACCTTCTACTTATATACAGTGCTTGAGAGAGCAGTCTCCTCTCCTGCACTAACACAAGGCAGTTTTTAACATTTATTTGCAGTAGTCACATTCTTGCTTGCTTTACACCCACAGAGATGGCGCTGTTCTGGTCTTTTATGAGTACATCACAATCTATACTATAAGAGGGAAAGGTATGTATTTAGTGATTTCATGTGTAAATACTCCCATTTTTACCATGATTTTATTAGGTTTTGCATTCATTCATGTAGTCTCTGTATTTTTTTGTTAATAATGCTGATGTTAAAATGGGAGTCATGGCCATAACTCCCAAGACTAAAAACTGGGTAGAACCTGAAAGTAAAGTAGCCATTCAAAGGTCTCAAATTCCAAAGCAGTAAGTCTATCGTAAGAGGGCAGCAGTGGGCATTCACTGTCTCATGCACTGTAGACATAGTACCAGTCTAAGCCTGTTCTTCCCTACAGATAAGGGCCACCTCTAAGGCACCAGAAAGTCTCTGCTGATCCACTAGCACCTGGTTAGAGTATGAAAATTGGAGGAATAAGGTGGAGATAAAGGACAGATGCAAGCCCAGCTTAGGCACTCCTACAGCATTGAGACATTGCCATGATACATGCTGGAGTCAAACTGGGAAATAATTTCAGGTTCCATGCTAGGGACACAGCCAAAGTCATCAGAAGCTATCACAGAAATGTAGGTCTGAGATCTATGTGGAGTCATTTTCACGCTCACAAGGAGGATCAACTGCACCTCAATTAGCCACAAACAGGTATTTGCTCTAAAGAGAGATCTGACAGTTTCTTTGGGTAACCCATTTCAGTGTCTAAATAGCATTGTAGCTATATAGTTCTTCATTAAATCTAAGGAAGACCACCATTGCTGTAAACTGCCTTTTGTTATATGAAAAACAATTAATTGCTGTCATATTTATAACCATATCTCTGTGTTACAGCACAGTTTATTCTCTTTTCTAGATAGTAATTCACCAAGCTGAGTTTGTGCAAGTATCACTTTGATAGTAAAACTAATGAGGTGTCTAGTTGTAGCAGCCATCCCCAGCTCTGGCATGAACACCTTTTGCTCTCATATGAAGGCAGCAGTGGGTGCTCAGCTCCTCCTTGGTCCTTTAGGTGAAGGCGGCTGGACAAAGTATTAGGTCATAAGAGTCCTTGGACAGGATACTCTAGGAAACAGAGCTTTCAATAAAAGATACTCAGTTCCTACAGTCTATGTCATGTTTCTTGTTAGTGGTGGGTCGGGGGTTTTTTGCTTTCTGTTAGTCTTTCTCTAGTTTGTGTATTTCTTAAGGTATTATGTATAAAGCCAGATGAAAAATTCAGGCTGGGGGCTTATAACAGTGAAACAGGACAAATTAATTATTTCTCATTCTCTTGTATACAATACCTTCAGTAATGACTCTCAGAATGACTTACACATTTCAACATATTGTCACATTGGTGACTCACATTCATTTTCTTATTTGTGGTAGCCCACAGGAAATACTGCTGACTGAGTTATTCCCCATTTTGCATAGATAAATTAAATTTTCTTCTCTGATTGTAGCAACTCATGCTTCTTTTGGTTCCTTTATATCTTCTTGATTTCAGACCAGCTTGCCACCTCGTCAAAGTACTTTCAAATTTAGTTATAGCTCCCTCAGTCTGGGTGATGTACTGGAGACTTGGCAGATGATACTGATTCCATCAGTTAAATTTTTCAGTTTTGTAAGTCCTTTCTAGAGAGAGATATTTATTTTATTTTTTATTATATTACAATAATTCTGCATACCCCAAAACTTTAAAATGTCTGTGAGTGAGTAAAAGCCTGTTCAGCTAATTGTAGTGCTCAGGTGTAATCTTCCATTTTCTTCTCATGCTTTGTTTCTTTAGTTTTCATGTCACATAGACAAAGTGTTCAAATTGAACTCTTCATGGAACAGAAACATAAGAACTAAAACCTTCAAGACACATTAGGTTAACCTCCAAAATCAAAATGCAAGCTAACAATTGTAAGTCATTTCACTGATTTAATTTTCATTCATCTAAACCAAAACAATCCTGTCGCACATTCCAGCACTGTGAAATGATACACATTAGAACCAAGTTGTTAAGTCTTTGGAACATCAACATACCTGCTGAGATCAACAGCTAAACTTATTTTAAAATCCAGGTAACTTTGTCATTCAAGAAAACAATGTACTGATTTCATGTCATGACTATGGTGAGATTCTAGAATGAAGAATAAAATACAGATTTCATCATTTTGTTTTCTAGGATCAAGTGCGTTTCTGTGTCCATCACTGTTGTCTGGTTTATGGATGCATGCTAGTTTCACTGCAAATTTTTCTTTTTACTGGCATTTACATGATTCCCAACCATTTAAAAGCCCATTAAAATATGAAATATTGCTTAGTCCAGACATGACCTTGTCAGTTTTCTCTTCTGTATATGTCATATGTACGAAGTGACGATGACTGCATCACGAAGGTCTGATGGTAGTTCGCCTAATTCTCAACAGCGCACCACAAACTCAAGAAACTTAGAATGGAGTGTGTGACCCCCATGTTTCCAAACT
Organism: Bucco capensis; assembly: GCA_013396975.1. Lineage (NCBI taxonomy): Eukaryota > Metazoa > Chordata > Aves > Piciformes > Bucconidae > Bucco > Bucco capensis. The sequence goes on along the minus strand of VWZO01018719.1, from coordinate 176,543 downwards.
TCAGGTGGAATTCCATCAATCCCAGCTGCCTTGCCAATTTTCACCTGCTGCATGGCTGTTATTAATCACCTTAACTGGTCTACTCTGGCTTCCAATTGGGAGGTCTGGAGACACACTATTTTTAATGCTGCGGATGTTTTTGAGCAGGCACACAGGATCACTCTTGAGGAGAAAAGACAGCGCAGAAAGAATCGTGTCTTGCAGGTTATACCTCCTAAGGAGTCCTTCTGCTGTGCCTTTTGCAATCGCTCTTGTCTGTCCCGCATTGGCCTTTTCAGCCATCAGCGTGCTTGTCAAAAGCGCTTGTGAAGAGCGTGGATGGAGCCCTCCCCGGAGCTTCGTTCGCGAAGCCTAGCCATGATGATATGTCATATATGACACCCCACAGAATGTACATTTTATTGACACAATTTAGGGGTTATTTGGTAAACTAATCATACATGCTAGTGGAGTCCAGTGATTTATATAACGTAAAAGCAGACTATTTTAGGCAGCACATGTTCAATAAAAGCAAACAGATGTTTGCAGTCTCAGCACTGCACTAGTGGAGGTGGTATAGCAATGTTTCAAAGGCAAAACAGCACAAAGCCAGATTTGCCCACTGGAGTGCTAAGTATAGCTTCATAAGTTTGAGCCCACAACCAATAGGATATCCCAAAACACCCTGGGTTCCACTGCCATACTGAAGTTAAGAACTCATATTTAACTGCTAATGCCTAAACTTCTCAGCTACAATGGGGTGGAATTACACTACCATTGTTCCATACGCAGTGAAATTAAATGTGTCCCTAAAATTCCACCTCAGGAGTCCTGATCTGAGATTTCCGATGGAATCTTCCAGGCTAGGCAGCCACAAAACAGAAGTGTTAGAAACTCAGCATTGTAATCAGGACTACATGCATCACTGGAGGAGCACAGCAGACAAGTCATGGCACCTCCAAGATGATACCCTGATAGCTCAGTAATCCAATGCATTACCACCAAGAGTGCTCTCAGTCTGTTGGAATGACTGGAACTATGCATGAGGTGTCAAAAATGCCATTTTGCTCATACCACTGAATGTGAACAACACCAAATCCTAACTGAAACTGAACTTAGTAGAACTGTCTAACAAAAGCAACTTTCTTGGTTGTTTTTTTTAAATGTCATCTCCCTGAATCTGACATCCAGTGAATGAAGCTACCAAAGAAAAAGAAAGTGCAACTTAATATCCACTCCTCAATGGAGTTCTATAAAAAGCTGTAAAAGGAAGATGTCCATTTGTTCACAAAAACCCCTGTGAGTGTTATCTGATTTATCTAAAAGCATGTTGTTCCAGCCTCTGTGCACACAATCACACAAGAATAGTAAATTCTTACTAAAAAAGTTCATTAGAGAAATTAGACATGTATGAAATGGTAAATAAGTTACAATCTCAGATACACCGCAATGCAGATAGACTGGGAAACTTGCATCTGCTTATGTACAGACTTTGGGCCTCAAGAATGTTCTTAAATATCCTGGTGAACATATAATACATTGAACATGATAAATATTAAAATACGGAACCACAGAAAATTTGCCAAGAGGTGTTTATGCATTCCCTTAACTACTTGCTACACCTTCAAAAACTAGATTTAATATTAATATTTTTGATGAAAGAAGAAACAGCAAAACAGCAGGAAAATTTATTCTAAGCAGCTAGTAAACTCAGATCCTAACACATGTTGCATATTTTCAATACCTTCTTGTATGAGTCTCAAAGCAGTGTGTATTCCAAAACTCTAACTCTGATAAATAGTTTTGATATATAACTTGGAATTAACACAGCAACGAATAAATTCAAAGGATAAGCTTTCATAAATAAGACTATTTGCACAATAACACAGGACTAGAGAATTTGAGGGGTTTAAATTTCGACCCAGCAGTTTCTTGAACTTTTCAGATTGAATAAACATACAAGAAGGCATGATAAAACTGCAGTGTCACATCTTCATCACAGACTTTTCATGCTTTGTTTCTCAACCCTTTTTAATTAAAATACTTGCATTTTTCCCATCTTAAACAATTACACATTAGTGAACAAAGATACAGATGTCAGACTTCTTTGTAATCCTAGGCACAGTTTAATGTCCTCTCATCTAAGAAAGTGTCTTCTTAAACCATTCCTCAGCTTTATACTGTCCAGGTTTTGCCTCCTTCATTTGCATGACACACATGCTTACAGGAGCTGAAATGCAATGCTAGGCTAGAGGCTTCTAGCGGGGAACCCAATGTCTCATTTTTCAGTTGTGGTTGCAGACTGATCATCACAACTATATCCCCAAACCCAGCACAGCAGCAGAGCCAAGTGAGGCTCTGTGGTATGAGGGCAGCAGCTGGACTAGAAAGCACAGCTCAGATTTGGAATAATATTTTTAACTTTATACTCTAGATACATTTACCCAAGGATGGAACAAGAGAGAGACACAACTTAAAACCAAACAAAAAACTCCACACCCGACTCAAGCAACACACTTTGTTGATTACATGATCTCCACATAGCAGGATTAGGCAGATGAACTGGGTAGACAGATTTAGATGCCCTTCCTATGGTTCCTTAGCATTCATCTTCAAAGCAAACATGTCGACCTCATGCAATACAGTGAATGCTACTGAAGTGCGCTTGCCCCACTCACTGGACACCCATCTCCCTCTTGTGTTATTCTTAGAGTTCTTACTTAGAGCTCTGCAACTGCAGATGGCAATTTTCAATTAGGCATATGCTTCAGGGGAAATAAGGAATTTAGCAAGGTCACTTAAGGGCAATGAAATCACACATGCCATATAAAATGCTTACACTACAAAATGATAACATAATGGAATGGTAAAGCCTTTAACAAAACCCTGAAGGGAGCATGCAAGTAGTACAGCATGTTCTCTTATTATTTCAAGCTCTCTAGTTACACCTTTGAAAGCCTAGTCTTTTTTTAATGATTATTTTGATTTAAATAAGCAAAAAAGATACCAGAAAAAACCATGATGTGCCCAACTGCCTCTTGTCAATGCACAAGAGCACTCAGCTTCAAATTATATGCAAGTCACAAAATGAAAGAAGTATGAGGTGATGGCTGTGAGGCAAATAAACACAAAAAAACACACCCCAATTTTGTTTGTAGAATAAGTAGGTTACTAAATGTGAAACACAATCAAGCATTTAACATGTTCTTTCATTTCTATGCAAAAATTTTATAATACTATATGCTAAATAAATCAAGCACTCCATTATAAAAGTAACAAATGAGCAACAGTTCTCATAAATTAATCCATCAGCAATACAACTAGGAGGCAAAAAATACTGTTCATGTAATTAAAGTGTTTGTCATCCCTTTGGTGCTTCTCATCTCTGGCACACAAACAGAAATTCCAGTTCAATCATCCATTAAAATTCAGACTGTCAAATTCAAGTATTTCTGTTTCACTTCAGTCTTGTCTCAGTTACACAACTAAAGCTGGTACCATAGGTGTACACACAGACTTGCTGCATTCAGTGCTTCTCCCTGGGTTCAGCACATTCATTTCTAAAATATACAATGCAACACCATAGCACTGCTACACCTTGAACACTACTCTGTCATTAAACTGATAAAAAAGAATCTTTGAATGAATGGAAAATTAATCTTTAAACATGGTCAGAATGAATGCTGCCTCTTTTTTCTTTAATCAGTGAATGAAACATGTCACCTATTAACATGGATTGGAAACCAGTCCCTAGGTGAGGAGGCTGGTTTGCAGGAGTTCAGGCAGAAGGGTCATTGTATAGGCTTGCCATAGTTACCGGATTTTCTTGTGGTTTGAGATCATACATAAGGTCTACTCCATACTAAGCCACTTCATCTGCTTTGCAAATCTTTTCTCACTGTCAACAAGAAAAATATTTCCCTGGGATATATCTTCCAGCCATATATCCTTCTCTGAAAAGAATTTGCTTTTTGTGCATCCAGGCCAATGGAACTCATGCCATGCCACAGATACAGCATTAAACAGAGGTAAAACCCCCTCAGAGTAAACACTACTTTTCAGCAGGACCCACTGTGATGTTGCAGGCTCTGCAGCCACACCATTACACGTGCTGTGGGTGGCAGAAGAGGGTACAAGGCACATTCTGTAGCTGAAACAGATGAGACTCTACACTGCCCTGAAGCACAGTTAGACACTAAAGTGATGGCATCAATTCAATTGACTCAAGAAAAGGTGATTAAAAAGCATGTTTCTCTGAATTCTTCTCCTGCCCTTTAAATTCACACTTTGATGACTAACAACCCTGCTCTGTGCTCCCACTCAATTCACAATAATAAAGGTTATCCACAAAACCACCAGGATAAGAAGTGAGACAAGTTAAGTCTACAGTTCTGGTCCACCAGCCCTACTTCCTTTGCTATGGTGACTCCCACCAAGACCAAAGGTGTTTCTGCTCTCAAAATTTTATAGAATCAGAATGGTTTATATTGGAAGGCACCTTAAAGATCATCTTGTTCCAACCCCCTTGCAAGACAACGAACTCAACAGCTTTAGTGCTGAAGCAGCATTTAGGAGCTTGCCATCTACTTTTGCATTTTTTGATGCTCCTATAAAATTCTCTTCTGAAACAAACCCATCCTGTTTCTGAGTAGTTCTCTGCACTTCATTTCTTAGAAGATACTCAGAGAAATAACTGAAAGTATTTTTCCATTTCTAAATTTTATACCATAGCTGCATAAAACTTGAAAGAACTTCCACAATTAACATGCTGATAACAACCCTGAAGGACTGCAGAGCAATAGTCTTCCAACTAGAAAGCTGTCTGAAGTAAGTTTCCAGTTTTATTTTTCATTATATCCTAACCAAAAGCTTCAAGGAATAACCTCTATCTCTGTGAGGACTTTACCCAGAGCCTGTTGTAAAGGTTATCAGAATATGCAAATACTTCCTAAGAAACACATATTCTTGTTTTGAACTAGGGTAAACCCTAGCATAAAAGAACAAGTTTTGCTTGCATTTCCTAGAACAGTACTTGCAGCTTATTTTTTAACTCACTGAAAAATCTTCATTACTGGAGGAACTCCCTGTGTTCCACCAAACACACTCCAGCTATGCTGACTGGCTGCATTCATATACATCAAAATAAAGTACACTAAAACCCTGGGAATGCTGCAGGGGTGCACCTTTTACAAGATATACATTTTAAGGTAAAAGAAAATAATCAAGGACTTCTTTTTCCAGACATACTAGGATCATAATGCTGTGCATCTGCAGAGCCTCAGTCAGCTAACCAAAGCATCTCTGCCTTACCCAGTCTCAGCTCACATCTGTGCTCCATCAGAGATAAGAAAGTTTGAGAAGCTCTCCACTAAAAAGAAGGTGCATCTATGCGAACCAGAAACACCTGGAATGTCAAGTAACTTAAAGCAATTGTTCATACAGAAGCTGTACACAAGAAGCACCCCTTTGCTTTGCAGCCCTTAGAAAACACGCAAGCCATTTTAGGAGGGTTCTAAGAACAGATCTCACTCCGAGCCTCTCCGCACTCTAACACTGCCACCCTCCAGCTGCCACGATCCGCCTGACATACCTGCTTCTCCATTTTTGCCCCCCGACAGTTGTTCTTCTTTTTCCTCCTGAAGCTGAAGAAGTGAGGGGCACAGCCGCAGTCCCGCGCGGGCGCTGCCTGTGCCGCTGCCGGAACCTCTCTGTCCAGCCCCCGCCGCACTCCTCCTTCTTTCCCGCCCTGCCGGCTGTGGGCTCTCCCCTCGCCCCTCTCGCCGGCAGTTCGCACGCAGCCCTGCCCAACTCGGTTAGGTCTAACAGGTTTCCTTATATAGGTAAACACAAATTGCATTCCTGGTGAAAGAGGCTAACTGGCAGTAAGCTTAACTTCGTTAACTCCACAGATACCAAATGGGTCTGAGCGCTTAAAGTTGGCCAGCGCAGCAGTGAGGTGTCTTCAGAGAGGGAAACCCTCTCCTTCCAGCAGTTCAGCACCTTTGAAACTATTCCATTACTTAAAAGTATAGCAATATTGAGTGCTAGGGTAGCTCTACATTAAATGACATTTTTACAGAACACTCTCCACAGCCTATGTTTTACTTCAAGAGAAGTACACAAGGTGACAAAGGTGTGAGCATGCACATTCACACGGTGTTAAAATAATTCCAGTCCTACCAGAGTTTTCATATAAGGACTACCATAGATCAAGCATTACATGAAAAGGTTAGAAAATGAGGATTGCAGTACTGGAATCAGCAGAATGAAGCAGTATGAGAAAAACATGGTTTATTCTTTTCCAGCTCCTTTTCTATATAATGTAGTAAAGCTTCTGGTGATAGATCTGTTTTTTGTCAGGTGTGATTGCAATATATTAACAGACACACCCCTGTCAAAACAGAGAAATACAAAGCTAGAGTAACTACCTAGAACAAGCATATATACTGTACTCTGAAAAGTAGTAACACATGGATTTTATATATTTTTTTAATCCTCTTTCCAGCTCACTACCACTAACCCTCTTCTGCCAACACATTTTACATATCTTCAAGAACTTCAGCAGGCAATTAATTAATTACAGGGAAATCATGTAATATGTTTCCCTTTATTCAGACAAGGTTCACCTGTTAATTATGAGCCTTCTGTAAGCTCAGATACTGTCAGTATGCAGGGGAGGATAGATAGCAAAAAAGGCACTAGGAAAGGGGAAAAAAGAAGGACTAAAACAAATGATGGAGGAAATCAAAATAAAAAAAGAGTGAAAATGAGAAAAGTTAAAAGTTTTGATCAAATTATGAAAGGCTGATATTTAAAAAAAAAAACTATACTGAACTCTCAAACTTCTTTTTTCATTCTTTTTGAAAATGTAACGGTGTACCACCCAAAAGCTAGGAATTATCATTATCCAGTGGACAAGAGCTTTTCATGTCCACATGTAATATATGACTTAAAGATCATCAAATAATTTACTCCACAGAAAAGCTATTCCTAATGACAATTCCTAATGGTTTCAATATTTCTTTAGTTGTAATTTTCCTCTTCCCTTGAGGCATAAACATTCAACCTTATGATACTTCATGACCTTGGCTTACAAGCTGAGAAAAATGAAAAACAATGCCAATGAAAATTATAAGACACTCAATAAATATAGCTAAAATATTCTTTCTGTACAATATATAGCGAATCAGGAATATGTGGTCAGAGGCTTGGTGTAATTGCCTTCATGAGACTCTTTGAGGACACAACTCTCTTGTGATTTCACTCTATAAGAGTATGTTGGCCTTGCCAAGTTCATGCGCCTGTGACAAAATATTAGCACTGGACTATGTAGCTGTGTATTCCCTTACCACTAGTGAGCTTGTGACCAGTTCCTGAATGAATATCAGTTTTTTTCACGACTCAAGCCAATTAAAATCCATCAGATTTCCAAAACTGCAACAACAAAAGAAATTTAAAAGGGCTATTAGCCTAAAACAGTTGTTACTTTCAAATATTGCTGCTTTCTGTCCTTAGGGTAGCACTTTTTTCTGTTAGCCAATACAGAGCCCACAATATACATCACATTCACATATCCCAAACTACTCCCTCAATGAAGGGTTTTCTACCACTTCTTCAATGCTTGGATGTGTGCTGTATTTCCCATAGTTTCAAGCTGAAAACTCAAGTAGCTGTCATATTCTACATCTGACATACTCCCTTTACCTCATCCCTTGACCCAAACATCATACTGTGAATCAGCTGTGGGATTTGGGGTCATACAGCCAGGCATGAAATCTCATGCTTTAGTTGCTGACCCCCAGACTGTGACTTCATTAGATTGCTGACACAGGCATAAAAAGTTTTCCTGAGTCCTGCATATGCCACCTAGGTAAGAAAGAATCTGTCTTCTTAAAAACACTCCTGCAGTAAAATAATCTTTTTTTTTTTTCTCAAACAAAAATCAGAATGAAAATTATCTACACTTTAACAACACACCACTGCTAAAATGTTAACAGCAGTTCATTACAGTAAAAGATATCGTAATCAGATCTTCTCCTGTGAAGTTCTATATTTTTTAATAAAACCTTATATAATCCTGAGTCAATCCAGTTAATTCTTGAAGCTGAGAGTAACATAGACTTATTATTTCCATTTACTTTGTTGTCACACATGCATTATCTGCAAGTAATGCCAAGATAACTTTAATTACCCTGTAACTATTCTCTCTTGTTCTCCTGGAAGAGGTATAGTAGGTTTGAGCCTGCATTCAGAGTCAGGGTATATAGGAAAAGTCCTAAGCAGACCTCAAAAATATGTTATTTTTAATGTTAGGAGGTAAAACATTCATCAGAAATGAATGTAATTTATGACAAAGTACTATTTTCTTTGTTACAGTGCTGCAAGTTGTTTCCAGCAAAAGCTCAGCATTAAATAGTCACTCACATTCTGTATGTCGTTAGCTTGTTTCCTGTGCACGATTCATAGAAAAGGTTTATTGAGGTTAGTTTAGTTCCTGTTGTTTAGATAGTAACTATTTGTAAGCCCAATGACCTTTGTTCAGCAGAGGAAAAACCACAGCTCCAAGCAGTAACTTGGTGGCTGGTCAGTGAACTACTGTGTTTCTCTTTAATTCCATATTTTCTTTATCTCAAAAGATGGTTTATAAGAAATATTTTCTCTCGTTAAAAGATTGATGGATTGTCCTTCTCCCATTTCTGCCCATTTTTTAAGTACACAATCCTGTCACTGTTTACGTTGCTGTACCAGAAATGGAAACCTAGTGTAAATTTCCATGGTGAATTTTGATTGAATGGAACAGATAAGCACAGTACACGAAAAAAACACATTTCCTATACATACATTTCCATAATATATATTTCCTATAATTAAACAAATAACACTAGTCTCTAATCCTGCCACCAGTGTCTAAACATCTGCCCTGAATTTTTTTTTCCCTATTCAAAACTCAGGATGGAACAGAGCAGGCTGAGTTTCCTTTTACTGAATTCTTACTCTATAACGAGATTTGCTTCTAAATTTCTTTGTAGGCTGAAAATGTGCACACTTGAGTGACCAAATAAATTGGCTAAATTTAGCCAGGCAAGTTTAAAGCAACAGAGATCTCTCAAGTTTCATTGCATAGCGCTGTTGCCCCACAGTTTCCAGAATCAAGCTGTTAATTCATTCTCAAAGTTCTAACTCCTTCCATACAATTGGCAACACTTCCTTTCACTTTGATATGGTCAAAATTTCATACCTCATCTTGGTGTCTGCATCTTTATATCTTCAGTTTCCCTTAGAGATGTGCATCACCGAGCATCCCACAATGCATGCTCTGTTCTTGTGGGGTGCAACAAGATCATTCATTCAATAGTTCATTGTTTGTTCTCAGCTACATTACCCAGTCCTCAAATAAAGTAACGTGCTCAGTTAGAATGGCAGCAGTGAGTACCTTACAAATAAGGTAGATTTAGTTCTAACAGCCTTTGTTTAATATGCAAATCTCCTCAAAGATGTGCTACGGCGTATTGCATCTCTCTTTCCCTCTCAAAAGATCCGTTAGCTTAAATACCTGAACCCCTGAATATATTAGTATTTCCAAGTCCACAAGTGTTGGACTGCACTGCCATTAAAACTTTTTATACACTCAAAATGCTAAATTTGCATTGTAAGATATTGTTGCAGTCTGCACAACTATGCATTAATGCTATGACTTTTGGTTTAACATCGGAAAAAGCTATGAACAAAATGCCCTAGTGTAGAGTAGAGCTTTCTCTGACTTCTGGAGAAAGCCAGCTGACTGGGTCTGGCTGGGATGGAGTTAACTTTCTTCATAACAGCCAGTATGGTGCTGTGTTTGGGCTTTGGGGCTAAAACCATGTTGATTACATACTAATGTCTGGCTATTCCTGAACAGTTCTTGGCACCACTTCAGTGTGCAAAGTTGCCTTTTCTTTTTGTTTCCCCAAGCTGCCTCACTCCAGTGAGTAGGCTGTGAGTGGGCAAGAAACTGGCAGGGGACACTATCAAGACAGCTGACCTAAATTGGCCAAATGGCTATTTCATACCACAGAATCATAGAATCATACAATGGTTTGGGTTGGAAGGGACCTCTGGAGGTCATCTAGTCCAACCCCCCTGCAGTGGGCAGGGACATCCCCATGCTAGGCTCTACAACAAAAATCAAGATAGAGTAAGAAGAAAGGGGTTGGCTTCCCAGGTGACCATTGTTTGGAGACTGGTTGGGCATTGGTCTACCTTGGAGGGTGGTGACTGTGTTAATTTGCTGTGCTTTCCCTACCCTCACCTAGTAAACTGTCTTTGTCTTGACCTATGAGTTTTCTCATTTTCATTATTCCTATTTTTTCCCCTGTCTCACTGGGGTGGGGGTACAAAGTGAGTAGGCAGCTGTGTGGATACTTAGCTGCTGGCTAGAGTCAACTCACCACAAGAAAATACAGCAGGTCTGAAATATTAGGAGGAATCCTGTCATTCCTAACATATAACTTAACTGTCCAATCCAGAGACTCACAGGAGAGGAGTAGTTTTGGAAATGGCTCTTTACTACTCACCAGCTATCAGCTTTTGACTTCCAGTAGATACCTCAGAGTGGCCTGCATAAATGCTTCCATCTCATTTCACTGAAAAGTCAAAAAACGTCATGCTACATTACCTTCTGCAGTGGCCCACTGAAGTCATTTGACTTCACCTTGAAATGCACTAGAAGGACCTAAATGGCAATTACACATCAGAGAAGCAGCTGAAGTCATTGTCTCTTAGCTACCTGTTCCCTGACTGTAACTATATATACACAAGCACATCAGGCAAAACCACAAAATCTTCCTGTTAGCAGCATTACAAAAAATAACCTTGGGACTGAGAGCTATGTAGATGCTGTTTGTAGTTCATATATGCAGCTAAAAGAAGGCATAGTGGGTTGATATGCTATTCTTTTCTTCCAACAAAGGCAAAATAAAAATTAATGTAAGAACCTACATTCATTTGACGTTCAGGCTGTAAATGAAAACATTCAAGGAAGAAGAAACTAAAAGGTTAAGGTATTCAGAAGCAGTAATTCACAATTGTACATAGTGTAAGCAGCTGAGCATGTACCTTATCTGGGGAACACTAGCTGTACGGATCAGTTAACTTTATGATACAACCTTCACTTTTTATTATTTCCTGATCTGGTGTTCAATTTTACAACCTTAATGCAAGTTACTTCGTTAATAAAGCATTACTTATAAAATTTGACCATATTACTTAACCTTTACACAGGAACAAAGATGTCAAAACAAGTTAGAGGCTAATGTCTAAGAGTATTATTTTTACACTTGGGAAATGAATTGAGCTTTCTTCCCCATTGGTGTTTCAAAATGCATCATTAAAAGCTATGTAATACAACAAGTTACTATCTTTATCCCTGCACCATGTGTTCTTCAGGTTTCAGTAACATACTTACACTAAACAAGAGCTTTATGTTTTCATTAAATACTGCTAAAACTCAAGATTGTGGTCTTAGATTAAGCAATTAGTACACAATCCAGCATGAAAAAAAAGCCATTTTCTTTTGAAGAGTTTAAATGCTTTATCTGGAAAAGTTAATGAAGTAATTATAGTGTTGTTATTAATGAAGATTAGAGATGGATTAAAATGGCATTTGGAAAATAAACCAGACCATTAAATAGGCTATCAAGACTGTGAAAATTCCTTAGGGTCCAGAGGAAAAAACACTCAGAATACCTATATTAAGAAGAACATTTGGAAAACACTTATTTGTTAATGCCATAGGACTCCAGACAGCAGAAAATGTCTTCATGTCAACATCAACATTGGGGATTGTAAGCACTGTGATGCTTAATGCTGACCAGCTGTGCTTGAAGCTTTGTTTTAAAGTCCTTTCAAGATGTCTTTAAGTGCAGCACCTTCCATAATAAGCATTCTATGCTAGTGATGGGGCTATTAGATATGTTCATTAGTGTTTGAACTGACATGACTTTCAGATTAGTTAAATCAGTAATGTGATCTTGAGTGTCTCAGAGAAGGATGTTGCTGTAAATGAAACAGTTACTATCAGCTGAATTTTTACACTGCATCCCATGTAATACTGCAGATGATAAAGTGTTTGAACTGCAAAATCCTAACTAAGTCTAGAGAGGTGATCTGGAGCAGGTGTGGGTAGGAAAGGTAGTGCAGGACTGTATGTTCCCTTGTTTGCCATGAGGACAGCAAAAAACTCTGGTCAACAGCAACTTCTGTCATGGAGTTCCCATATCAGAGAGGGGAAGGAAATCATTCCACAGTACTTAAAGAGGAATAGGTACATATTGCAAAAACATTTTTTTTTTAATAAAAAGCAATTCTGTCCTAGTCACTTCTTACAGTACAGAGTAAATTATTTTTGTTCCAAAATATATGAAAAACAACTAGGTATAATGCATTTTTAGACTTTGTGTCTGTACAAATGAAAATCAGAAATAGTACTGGTATAGGAAGAACACATACTCAAAGAACTGTACTTAAGAGTAAGGAGGTAATAAAACACATTCACATGACAGCTCAGGCCTCACTTAGGATATCCTTTGACCTTCACACTATGAAGAATGAGAAAGCAGCAAAGATGAAGAACATTAAGAAAGCTGCAAGATATAAGGAACACGATGGAAAGGACATCTAGTTTAAACAAAATATGGAACTTTTAAGGAGTTTTTGAGAAAAACAAGATGAAAGCCTTGATTATGGTTGACCATGGAGAATGCTCACCTACAACATAACAAATTTAGGTTGGACGTGAGGACAAACCTCCAAATAAGAATTATTCATCAATGGAGCTGTCTGCCAAGAGAAACCTGAGATATCAGAAGAGGAAATACTTTAAGGGAGATTAGATAATATACTCAAAATAGTGCAGCAGATAAACCTGTAAAATATATGAGTCTAGAGTGGATAACCTCTTTCAGCCTATACTGACTCTTTGTTTAGGATTTTACATATAAAAAACTCATTACAGTGTTTGTCTTCTGATAATAGGAAGAATCCAGGCCTGTAAAGTCTAGTCATTTTAAGATTCCCTAAGCAGGCAAATAACCTCTCTGAATTCAGTTTAACTTATTTAATATCATACAGAATCACTAGAAATATTCAAATGGTTCCCCTCCCTAACTGTCTGAAAATTATTTTAATAGTAACTGAAGGATTCTAGCTGAAGAGCCGAAGAGGGATAACACAGGCAAATTTTCATATTCTCTGAAGGAAATACATCTGCTTCATTCTTCAATTGTCCCCTGTTACTCAAGGCTTGATTCTGAGTGGCATTTGAACCTCCTGAAACTGGAGCCTTCTTCCCAAGGATTTTGTTACATTTAACTATAAACATCCTTCTGGGGTAGCTTTTAAATATCATTAAATGTCAGCTTCAGGAGATCCACAGGAAAGAAAGAGGAGAAACTTAATTACGCCAGGCCACTCCATCATTATTCTGCTCTCCCTTGCTTGAACTGCTGCTCTTGTGGCCTTCCCACACAGGATGTGCGCAGCCAGTCACAAACCCAAGGCAAAGGAAAACCATTTTCCTGCCAAACTCATGCTCTCTCAAGCAGCATTTAACACCTGGTGTGGGGAAGAATTAAGCCTAAATTCAGTTGGTAAGTCAGCTCTCAGATACTTCTGTTGCAAGTAGTAGAAGAATAATTAGCTCTGTACAGAGCCACCTTACCCCATACAGCATCTTCTGTAAATCAGACACCTGAAATAGGAAGGATCTTACCAGACCCTAGACATCCATGATACATCTGCCTCCACTTCTGAGCTAAGCACTGTAGGCTGCTGCTGTATTTGATGGAGAGAAATCACCTCTTCCAGGGCTCAGTTTAGCTGAGCTATTTTAGGGATCTGCTTTAGGAATTATGCCCTGTAAGTGCCTATTTTTCTCCAGGGGCTGTAGAGTGAATATTGATCACTAGCTCAGACACTTTGTTAGCTGATTCCCACTTTCAGAGTACTTCCCTCCCCCCCCCGGGAAATTTAGCAACATCTTAGCAACTACTGCAAGTAGTCAGTATGAAAGCAGCACATCTGCCACAGGACAAATAGAACCAAATCATCAAATAACCTGTAACCAGTGATCTCCACTCCTAGGAGCCCTGGAGCCAGCAGGAGATGCCACTATAGGCAATGAAGACAGTTTGTCTATTTGGCTATTTTAGTTATGTATATTTACATCTGTATATATTTGGTGGACAGAGACTGGCTGGTTATCTTACTTTTTAGCTTTTTTGTGTTTCTTTTTTAACCTTACAGGAGTGCTATGACCCTTCTAACTTGTTTGAGCAGAGAAAAGCAAAGTGCTAGACTCTTTCTTTCCTTTTCCTTCTCCTTTTCTCTTTTTCAAGTCCCTCCTGAAACACACTGCAGTCTAAGAAGTGGCAAACCAACAGGGCTGTGATTGTAATTCAGCTCCACAGTTTGGTTAATTCTAAAAGGAATTAAAACTGCTTGAATGATTTAAAAAAAAGTTCTCAGTTAAAAAGTCTACCAAATATTACACAAACATGTTGGCATAATCCATGTTAATCACAGAGGCAGAAATAAACGCTCAATTAATGGCAGATACAACAAAATAAGTTTAATTAAATCTAACATTAAGAGAACTCTTAGCCTGTAAGCTGATCTATAGGTAGGAAAATGTAGTCACTGTCCTTGGGGTTCCATTATTCTGGCAACAACATCTACTTATATTTCTTCCGGTTTTCCTCTGTTGCTTAAACACTTCTCATTACTCTCTCTCTCAGTAATATTGAGGGTGTAATTGAAGGAAGAAATGGACAAAATTGTCCAACCTCCTATCGAAAATGCTGTAGCATATTTTCTTGAATTTGGAAACACATCCAGCTGCCTCAAAAAACTGAAGGTAGTGTCATTTTCTTTTCAAAAGGGGAGTTTTTGAGTTCAAAATGGCATTAGAATGACAGCATTTACAGAAGAAAAAAAACAGTTTTATTTTGGGAGCTCATAGGTTAGTGGGAAAAGGAGAGTTTTAGAGTATGTGTTTTTTACAGCCTGTAAGTGCTAGAGTAACTTCAAATGCATAGAAATCTGTGTGATCAAGGCCAAGAAGTTTCATTCCCTGACAAAAGCTCTATTTCTTTCAGTTTCCTATGGCAGAATATAAGCTCTTTACATGCTTTGGGATCAAAATCGATTAAAAAAAGTGAACAGGAAATTTTATTACTTAAAACGCATAGTCCAAAATGAAGCATCAAAATTTCTGTAAGGATTTTTAAATTCCTATTTCATTTTGCAAAAAAGAATTAATCCTGCTGTTGAAGTAGGTAAATATACTTCAATTTACACACCATAAAATGAAAATTAGTAAAACTTGACCTTCTTTAATACTAAGAGGCATGCAAACAAAAGAAGCCATGTTTCAAAGGCCTCTGTCCTCCCATTTGGAAGGCAAGTCTTTAAAAGTGAGTTGCACTTTAAAAATAGGAAAAAAAAGAGATACCTTCATTCTTCATTTACACTGTGCTAAGAAGCCTTAGATAGGAAGGACAGCAACAGAAGATGCTATGACCTCATCATCTGCCACAGGTTTAGCAGAAGCATGCTAGATAGGTGCCTATAATGGCAGATTTATATATGAAACACTTCAACTGGAGGTCAGTCAATAATGAAGAAATGGTATACTTTCCTAGTGAATCAACAGTCCAAGTTCAATGCCTCATGAGACTGTGATACTGGAAACAAGGTGTTTTATTGCAGACAGAGATAAAGTTTTATCTGTTTATGTTTATTGAGCACCACTACCTATAATTACTTCATAAGGTTTGCAATACTAACAGTTATCTCAAGTGACATTCCAGTTCAGGTAAATCCACTTCATGCACAACATTTGCATTACATCTTCAGTCATCCCAACCTCTGTACTGGTGATGTCCAGCAAAATTCACATCAGATTTCTCAACAGTAAAAATCAGCAGGGAAGTCACCTAGTAACATTTGAAAATGTGATCTTTTATCAGGATTATTAAAAAAATAATGCTTTGGACTGCATCCAGACCTCACTGTGCTCCCAGGTATATAACGTCTCCTACATTTCTAAGGAGAAATTCCCACTGTCCTCTTCAATTCTTTTCCCAGTATACTCCCCCAATTACCATCTCTGACAGACATGTGCAGTATCTAGCTGACCCAATGCACTGCTTTCTCCTGAGCAACATCAGGACAACAGCCTAGATGTTTCAGTAACTATGTGCTCCTGTCCTAAATCACCAGCTGAAGCTGCTATTCACCTGTGCAGGTGGGTGGGGATATATATCTACAGGCCTAAGCTGCGTGTTGATACAAGACCAAAAGGCATCTCCTTACCCTTATCTTTTTAGGTATCTGCAACATATTTCTATTTTGCCAACAACAGGAACAAACAATCACCCACTAACTCCAGGATGGAGTGCTGGTAGCTGGGGTGACCCCAGCTGTATGTTTGTTGACAGGTTACTGAACTGTTTGGAAAAGAGGTGATACTGCTGACACTCATCTCACTTCTGCAGGGTTCAGGTGGCACATACACCACATGTTATGGCTTCCTGTACAGCCTGAAGAAAAAACACCTTTACGAATGAAAAAAATTGGAGGGGAAGCACTTTTTTGCAATGGGGAAAGTCTGCACTAGAGCAATAGACTGTGCAATGGCTTTTTTCAAAATGACTTGGAATAACCTGAAAACTCTTTCCAAAATTCATCTGTATTTACAGAGGGTTTATGTACATATTAAATTGTTGCTTGGCTCACTCATCGTATTTGCTCCCGAAGTGTGGAAGTAGAAGACTGTTAAGCTCAAGGACTGTTTAGGCTCTAGGTTTATCCATGTGCAATGCCTTCAGAAAGGGTGGGAGAAGGCAGAACTTCCTCTGTTTTCAGATAATGGTGGTATTAACATGCAGGAAAAAGAAGAGTGTTATATACTGCTTTGTATTACTCATCTAATGAAGACAGCTAGGGAGATCTACTTGAGCCGTTAAAAAAACCCCAGAGGACACTGTTCAGGTGGTAAAATGTGACCTCTCTATTATCAGCTACAGTGCACAATTCCCTGAGGTCCACGTGTTCCTGCAGTAGGTTGTACATATATTTACAAACTTGGTTTCTGATCTCTTTTCTTCTTGGGCCCCTGCAGATATGACAGGCCAGCTCATTAGCATGAGAATAACGTGCTCCAGCATGTACAATACGAAGGTTTTAAGACATGAGTGACAGTAAGATGCCAATAAACAGATAACAAAGCTACTCATCTTCTGACCCCCTTGGTTTGGCCAGTGAAGGCTTTGGAGCTAGTTAGGAATTCTTCTCTTCTTTCTGGTTTCTGTGGTATGAAGTATGCATCCCTTGGGAATCTTCTTCAGAAACATGTCAGCTTGAGGTTTCTTTTTATTTCCAGCAAACAAGAAGATAATTGAAACCCTTCCTGAGTTACAGCTATGTTTCCTGCTGAAGAGACTGACAGATCCAGCAAAGCAGAGAGGATACTGAAAAAGCAAAAGAGAATTTTGCTGTTTGCAGTCTTATTCCCTTCATACTTTTAACACATACAAGGGCTCCCTGGACCAGACTACAGCTCCTAAAAGGCAAATAGCAAGAGATACTTGAAAAACAGACAACAGAAACTTTATTTTTTCTGTAGTCAGTGGAAGTGCCAAACCCATCAGTCTATAAGACAGCATGCCAGTCTGGCTGCTGAGGGGCAAGGCAGGGTGCAGAGCCCTTGGCCATTCACCACCTGGTTTCTCTGCTGAGAGTCATTACAGTCGCCTGCCAGTTGTAGCAGTAGGTTTGTTTGTGCCAAGAACACCTGCCCAGCATGAACACTTTGTATATCCCCACTGTGGGGACTGACTGGCTTTCTAGCTAATTCTGAGAATCTGAGATCTTCTCTGCTTAGTCCCTTTATGGTGGGACATTCATTTCACAGTGTATCTGCAATGAACCTTACCCCATGGACCAGGTGGACATAATGTAAAGCCCATCTGTGAGACATGGCAACTCCAGAAATCTGATATGCTTGTAGAGTATAATGGATATTTGTGTGACATGATGGGATTGTAAGGGATGTTCAGGCTCAGTACTGGTAGCAACCAGAGCTAGCTGGGGAATTGTTTTTTTCCTTCTCTGGAAATGGAAATGTGTATGTTTCCAAGATACAAAAAAATTCTACTGAAATAAAAATTTTACTGTGAAATGTTTACCAGACTCCAGACAGACTCTTCCACCAAATGAAAAAGCCACCTGCTAGGTAGGGAATACAGACTTCTCAAGCCTGTATCCATGTTACACCCATCTCACACTCCTCTGAAAAGGAATCTCTTGGCAAGCAGCAGCAAAAATGTGCTGCCCCTTGGTGTGCCCAGTTCAGAGCAGTGCAGCTGGAGCAGCAGCACTGCACTGGACAGGACATGGGACTCTGTGAGAGCTGGCATTATATAGCTAAACTCAGTGAGGAGCTTCCACAGCATGGCCTTGCCTGTGAGTACACATCTCATACTTGACCAAACACCTACATTTCTCTGAGGGTTTGATGTGGGAACCTCACATCCAGCCTTAGATTTTGTCAGAGTTGAGAAGCCTACAGAGTAACTAGTACTCTGCTAGATAAGGTAAAATTATGGACATGAGTTCTCTACTAAATTGATAAGCAGACTATCCTAACTATAGGTAAAATTTCCCACAGATTGGAACAGACAAAATGCAATTCACTGTATTTTTACATGGTGATAGAAGTGCACTGAAGTGTTGTCTACCATTTTCATATTGAAAATGAAAGGTCACATAAGCATTGGATTGTATGCATCTTACACTGTGGTTATATTCACATATGCATGCACAAAAAAAGCATCATCACTCAATTCTTTAAGCCACATTGAGTTCTTTGCAAAAAGACTCAAGACTTTGTAATGCCTCTTCTAAGTTTAGCATACAGAAATTCGCATAAAAGAAAAACAATATTAAATTCCTTGAAATTTATTCACAATAACCAAGATTGCACTCTGCTATGAACTAGGAAAAGAGATGTAGCTTTCACAGTCTCAGACTAAACACTGGTTCTGTGTGTCTTTTTGCCTTCTATTTTAAAAGGCAACTTGACTGGGAGAGAAAGATGGAAAGAAAAAATTTCAGAGTTTAACAACCTCAGACTAGTGAAAAAACAGCTACTGCCTTTTGATTACAAACATAGCAGTTGCATTTCCTAAATGTAGGTTCTTCTTCGCATCAATTGAGCTATTAAATGCATAATCTAATGTGTAAGGATGTGAGTGCACTAAGAGAAAAATTGAAAACATATCATAAAAAGTAAAAGAGGGAGACAGGCCTGCACACAATTTGTATCCTTAAAAATCTATTCCAAAATGGTTTTTGCATAAAATAGAAGGGGGAAGCGGGGGGCAAATTTTCTTCCAAAAATAAGAGAATAGTTGGAACAGTTAAGTGACAGTAATGAAGCAGCTTATCAGGTGGTGGGAGAAAAGGAAAGTATCAGCTCTTTCTAACAAGCCTTTTGCTCTCAGAAAGTGTGGGAACCCTTACAAAGACATTTCTTGACAGGACACATTCAGCCAGGAAAAAACCTGTAGGAATCACTCAGTCACTAACATGCAAGTGAAACCTGTCCACAGCAGAAACAAGACAGAGTGTTTTGAGTGACAAGCAAGTGTTGAAGAATAATTTAGGACTGCAGAAACTAGTCACAGATCTCATTAGAGGGGGTAGAGAGCTGAACTAGTCCTTGGCACCAGATACTCAGTCTCAGGACTAGGATTTCATACTCACGGTTGGTGCTTGAGGCAGTCCAGTTTTAATGCTGTGGGATCACACATTAGGTATACATGAAGTAAGTGTGCTCTTTTAGGGATGTCTACTCTTAACCAAGCCAGGACACTTGGGAAAACATTGAATGAGTTTTCATAGATAGTTTTCACAAATAGCCTCACTCAGCTTCAAAATGGGTGGAGTAGAAATACTTCCAAGTATGTCACATACAAGCAATGACAACAAAACTGAATCTTTTTTCTAGGTTGTTTTGGCCATGAAACACAAAATTTCGATTGAGCAAAAAGTCTAAATTCCACCTTAACATGCTGGAGGGCACAAGCAAAGGAAAAGAAGCTCTTATAGTGGCAGAAATAAAATTAATTCCTCCCATCTGTAGGTTTGCAACTCCACAACAATGACGAAACAATTCAGAATGTTAGCACCTCATTTTCACCTGTCATTTAAAAACAACTAGTCCATTTACTGTACCTGACCTCCAGTTATGTTAGATGCATTCAGCTGGCTTTGGAAAGATTCACTGAACATTTTTCATCATGGACACTGGAAGCCCAAGAAGAAAAAGTTCAAAATATCTGAGAATTATTTTTGTCATTTGATTTTCACAGAAGAGTGATGCAATGGTTAAAATTTAACAACATACTGTTTAGCCACACATACAATCTGGCCATAGCATTTCAAATTAACTGCAACCTATTCAAAATCTGGTATTTTCAATTAACTGGAGCTTATTCACATCTGGCAAGCTAGCAAACAGAGCAGGAGGGTGTTACAGCAGCTTAGCAGAAGCCTGCCATGAATACACATTTGGACAGCCTGGGAGAGCATCAGTGTCACTCTGGGAATGTTCCTGGCATGGTAAAAGAAAAACATCAAAGACATTACTGATTTAAAACGGCCTCCAAGAGTGCAATCTGTAGTGACAGGAAATGGAAAAATTATCCTCAAAGGGACTGTGAAGAAAGAGCTAGTCCAGCATCATAGTGGGTTCCACACATAAAGCTTATGTTTTTGCAAAAAAACTAACTAAACCAAATTATTGTGCAGGCTGTGGCCCAAATTCAGAAACAAGTCTTTGGGTCAGCTCAGAAGCTGCAGGAACCAAATCAAGTTTGGAAGATACAGCTCAGAAAGGAAGTCTTGTCATCTGCATGATACATGAAGTATTGTAAAAGGCTACTGTAACCTAGATACCAGCATTTAAAAACCATTTATCACACAACAAAATACTAATAAGGTCTGAAGATGGAACCCTGAAGAGCTATGAGAAGAAAAAAAAAGATTGACCAGAATCGCTACCAGAGAGCTCCGTCTGACACTACTCCAAACATGCCAAAATAATGCTCGTGGTAACCCAGCAGTGCCTCTTCAAAGTTGACATTGCCTGGATGGAATTAAAAGCTGCCAGTAAACACAGGGAAAGAAAAAGGATACAACTTTAATCCCAGGGTAGACTGAGGACTATTATCACCCATGAAATTACTATGCGTAATTCCCATGCATAATGCACCAATGCAAATTCTCATGGAGTATATGTTACTGAGGCTTAATCAGAAGAATTAATTGACATAGGTTTTTGCATCCTATTTATAGCATGTGGGTTTGTAAACCATAGAAACAGCTCCGTAATTTCTTTTACCAGTTTTTAAGCTGAACAAGCTGGCTGCTAGAATGTATTTTAAGGAAACTGTGTAAGTATTCAGGGACAATACGCAGAGTAAATGTCTTGTCACAGTCTGAATCCTATTGCTACACAGAACCCTGTAAGAGCACCTCAGTACAATATATCATTCTAATTACTCTTTAGCATTTGGATATTGCTCCACTGAAATGAATTTCATATAGAAAGTGTAAGACATTGGTTAAATTCTATCTTAACTTAGCTTTACACTCCTGGGGCATTCCCCTTTGCCCTAGGCCATGCAGAGATTAAGTCCTTCACAATACTGGAGCAGATCCACTACACTAAATTACATTTGCTTCAATGAACTTTTCCAGCCTCTAGGGATCATGAAAATGGCATAAAAGAGCTATAGCAAGGCTGAATTTTTTATGTACTGTCATGTTACAATAGTACCACAGCACAGAGTTTTAGAATGATAGTTCTTTAAAAGATAATTTCTGTGGTGAGGGGACTGCTAATTCCCATCAGAAATCTCGGGCCTTATTGTATTTTTAGATGGAATTAGGTAAGTGTTTAGTCAGCAAATTAACATTCAATTTTAACTCTCTTTTCTTGCTAGTTTGGGGTTTGCAAACAGGTGTCATTTTATTGGCTTCCACAGGTTGTTTTGTTACACTTCAATAAAATGTCTAGGTACAGTTCTGGGTGTTTGCTCAGTTGTAACGAATCAAGTGATTGAACATGGAATTTGAGTAAATCTACAAAAAAGCAGCAGAAAACATCCCAATGGTGCAGTCAGACCCCCTGACCACTAATAAAAACGTACCTTTAACAATTTTTTGTCGAGATTGATACCTGGAAAATCAGCCTGCAAACCACAATGCATCTTTGGGGAATTAAAACCAGCCCCCAAACCAAGTCTTCACACAGGCTACCTCAACCACAATAGCATTTTCTACCTGGGATTTCCCTCCTTTCTTCCCTTTCTTTCTATGTCCTCTTGTGCATGTGACAAGTCAAACCAAGAGGACAACCTCCTTGAATGACAGTTTCCTGAGCTGGCCAAGTCCAGGGAATCTCTAAAGAATCCATGACCTGACTGGTCTGAACGTTACAGTAACAGAATGGAGAAATGGTGTGGCAGGATTCATCTTGACACATTCAGAGAGGGATCTCTGTTACGAAAGGCAATGAAAGCACGCCTGAAACATCTCAAAGTCATATGTCATCCTGCACAAGGTAACATCCTCATTGCCTGAGCCTGCACATAACACTGACAAGCCTCAGTTACAGGTCAGATTCAGAGCAATGACTTGGCACTGACAACTGATCAGTGCTGCAACCTGTTAGCACTGTCCTTGAAAGGCAGCAGTTCTCAGACTGCTTAGTTTACAAAAATTTCCTGAGCTTTTAATATCCACAAGTTTTGGGTTGTGGTGTTTCCATGCCTGCAGCAGTTCCTCAGTCTCAGTGTTTCCTTGCAGCACTGCTGGTGTGTGTCTGTTCTTCCCTTCTGCTGGGGACTTTGTTCTTCTATTCCTGCTGTCTTGTGCACAGTAGATATAAACTCAGGCTCCTCTGTTGATAACCAACAGGAAGTTCAGTACCTTGATTTTGTGTATGTGTGTGTGTGTGTGTGTGTGCAAGAAATGGAATCCTCTCTACCTCATTTCTTCATGACAATGCCACAGTTTGTAAGCTTTATCATTTTGGTATGCCAGCCTTTCATATGTAACCATAACTGTGTAGTCCAATTCTGCATCAAAAATGAGTAGGAAGCTTAATCACAGGATAAAAAGATGTTGTCATCCTCGTATCTCTCACAGTGTTTTTTTTTAAAGCATGAGCCTTTTTTATGTGGCCAACTCCAAACTCATATCAGACTCTTTTGCCAGCTAGCATTCCATAATATCTGTCAAGTTGGATAACTCACCAATGATACAGCTTTTGAAGATCCCAAAGTGGATGCACATATATAACATAAATAACTATAATGCATGCAGGAAATTGTGCACATACAACGACTTCAAGATGCATAGAGCCATTATAAAGACTACAATTTTTGCCTTGCACTTTTCAGTTTATGCAATACATCACAGTACCTTCAAAATTTGTTGAGCTGCAAATAAACCTTCTTGCTGAGAAATTATATAAAAGATGATCCATAGCAAGAATATTAGAGCTTGGGAGTTATAATATCACACTATTTCTAAATCCTAAAAAATTGCAGGTTTCCTATAATTTATAGAACACATTCAGTATAGTTTTTAATAAATCCTCTTGATTTAACTGAGTTTAGTGCTGTAAAATACAATTTGCAAAGTAGGGATGCAGGCACCACAAAATGGAACTTTCAGTCATACTCTGCAGAAACACCATCCAATCAATCTTGCCACTTACTGAGCTCAGTAAACCAGCAATTTGAAAGTAGCATTTCATATCTTAGAGTTATGAAGCATAACACTCAGACATGTACCTCATCAATAATGTGAAACTGTCAATTACTAAATGCACTCAGCTGAAATTCATGAGAAAAGTCAATTAAAGGACTACATACCTGTTAAGAGCTCATATTTAACCTGTTCCTTGATCTCCTCATAGGTGTCAATAAACCAAAGCTTGCTTAGGCTACATTCCTTTCTAGATGCCAGTTGACATTAATTACAATCTGAAAAAAATATTATAAAGGCTTGAACTGACCAAGTAAACTCACTCAATTTTTTCCATGCTTAGGATAATTATACAAAAGTAGGTCACAATATCACTACCAGGGAGAAGAACTGCTCTGATTGAGAGAGATCTGCAAGGAAAATGGAAATTTAGAGAAACCAAGTGACACAATCTTGCTAGAAATAACTAGCTTTATGACTTACAGAAGTCTTGCTAGATCTAACTCTATTAAATCATTTATGTGTCCTTTTAACTATGAATACTTTGATATAGGTATCCATAATATTATCATAGCATACCAACTTCTAAATTAAATGTATTTTGAGGACTCCACTGTTGACGTTCTCAGTAAAGCCACACTGTTATTAGCAATTGCTTTAAACACATTGCAGGAGTGCAGTAGAAATCAACCCTTACTAAGAGAGTAAAGTAAGATATATCCTTGAACATGTATCAAGGGTTAGGGCTAGGCTGACCACTAATCCAGTGACAGATGTTCTCTATTACCCATTTTCCTCCACTCTGAGAGAGAGACAGACAGACAGAGACAGAGACACCAAAAACTTCACCACCACCACAGATGCTGTGGCAGAAGCATTCAGCAGCAGCCAGGAATCACACTCAGGGGGCTGGATCTTGGAACTGGATTCAGAAACTCTTGGATTGAGATTGAAGGAAGAACAGACAGAGTCCTGCAGAGCTGGGCTTCTGATCCTCATAAGGAGAGTAACCAGCCCACCCCCTCAGATGCTCAGCTTTCAAGGAGGGTAGAGGAATAAACCTCTCCTTTTTTGTATTTGCTGTTAATTAGGTGCTAAATATCTTAATCATGCAATGCCTTGCTTGGGTCTTAGGCTTTATGTAAGAGACCCCAAGGCCCAAGCTTTGTGTGGAAGTTTCAAGGACTGAACCTCAGTTTTGTACTGAATATGATGTATATGGAATGGAATACCTCGTTGGTCAGTTTAGGGTCATAACTCAAACCAGGACAATATGTCAACAGTAATTATTACAAGTTTGTAGTTCACTAGCTTCTGCAAACTTTATTAAGTACTCCATTAACTATTTTAGTGGAGAGTGCATTTGCTTTGTACTCAAGCTCAGCAAGAGAGCAGTTTAACCTCTGGCTTGAGCATCCAGCAGGCATCTGAACAAGCATACTGAGGTAAACTAATTTTTGCTTTTCTACAGGGGGCCAAGCATGAGTACAAACTATTTAAGTGTTTGCCAAGCAGACATGTCCACTTTCATTGTTTCACTTGAAAAAAATTTCCATAAGCTGGCATACACCCAGAGACTTGGAAGCTCGAAATTAGGCTAGGTGATTCTGACTCCAGAGAAATCTGAATTCCATTGCACTACCATTTTATATGAGGAGAATAGCAAAACGTCATCTCCAGATCAGATGCCAGGTAATCTCCAATCAGAAAAAAAAATGACGTCAACTTCTGAAATGTTAGTATCTAAACAATCTTGCACATTGATTTTTGCAGCAACAAGGAAAACTGTATGTTTTCCATAACTCAAGCTGCGAAATTTTAACCTTTGTTCAGGTATCTGTAATTCTTGATTAGATAGTAGATGGGTTAAGCAACTTCTTTTCATACATTCAAAATTCCTTTAAACTTCAGCTAATTAAACCATCTTAATTTGAACAAAGTTTATGATCCTTAGTCTCCTTCTTAGGTTATGAGATTAAAAAGAAGTGTGTAGAAAGCTGATAAATAATCAGGAACTTACTCCTTCCTCTCTTAAGTCATAACTTTAAATTAATAAAATTTAAAACTGTATAGACAGGTTATTTTTAATGCCTCAAATGTTAGAATATACATGCACCTTCTACCTGCCTAGCCAAAAGGAATGTTGTTAATAATCTTATATTTAGTGTCTCACGTCTTTACTGGAACATTTCCATCATACTGTACAAACTATAGTGAAAATGTATCAAGTAACACCCCAGAAACTTGGCAAAAACCTCTTGCATAATAGAGGTTCCTTTCTCATAAAGCTGAAGAGGACCTGAGCTCTGCTGTACAGCTAAGAACACTTCAGAATATTCTCCCTAAAACAGGAGGAAGCCTAATAAGACTGTAGACATTTCAGTTATATGTGGATACACAAACATTCATATCTGAATCTGTAGTTATGTCTAGATATAGATAGATATACATATTTAGTCTGCATATCTAACACAGTGTAGATTAATACACATACACCTCACGGATTTGTATACATACCATACACATTCTCACAAGTACTTGGCATTTTAGTACCATCTCTCATGCCCCACATTGCTAATGTATGTAGAAGAACACTGCCTCTCCAGTAATGAAACTGAACAGGGCCAAAGAACTTATGTCACCTCCAGACGCACGAAACAAAGGGATTGCCTTCATCCTCCCCATATACTACTTAAAATCTCCAGGTGCCCACCTTAGAGTACTGCTGCATTCCACTAAAGCTGTCAGGTTCACCTTTTTACTGAAGTGCTAGTCTTACTACTTTGTAACTAATTAAAATTGTTTTATGAAGTATTTCTGGCAAATACACCCACATCTCCCATGATACCACTGCACACCCAAGCTGGCAGAGCATAGGAGATGTATGGGGAGAGGCAGGAGGAGGCAGATCTGATGCAAAAATCCACTGATGGCTACTCTTATTTGTTCTAATGGACTTATTCAAGACTATTTGGCTCATTAGAACAACAGAAGATCTGCCACAGTATCTCTAATCTTTGTTAGCAGATGTCTGCCTTTGGACCATATGTTGGGTATAATCACTTTCAGTTGCCATTTCCACTGCATGGTGAGCAGTTTGGCAACTACCTCCTCTGTCTGAGAGGCATCTGGCACAGACAAAAGCAAGCCTTGTGGATTTTTGTAGCAAAAAGAAAGATATTGAAAACAAATTATGAATATCAAAGACTGTATCTGGAATGTGCTGATAGTGCTTCCACAGCTATTTGAATATTTGTCTTCAGTTATTTAGTTTCCTGTATGCACAATTATTATAGGAAGCTCATAATATACAGAAACATCAACATATGTGACTGCACAGAGGACAACAACAATTTCATTTTATCATGTTTTTCGTCAAAACTATTTTATTCTGAGGTTCAAGACTTCCCCCACCTGTTGCACTATAGGCACATACCTTGTGCCATAAATTTGCACTTCACTCTCACTAGAATTTGTTGGTCTTTCTGTATCTTTTGGTCATGAGCACAAAAGAAGTAACAGAAAAAGCATCTAGGGAAATTTAGTGGAAAATGAATAATAAATCTTATGTAATTTTTAAGCCAACTCTGTCACGTGTTAAATGTTTGTGATGAAACACATTGGGACTGTGAAACTGCTAACATATACTCTTTACAGACCCTTTTGCCACTTTTCAAATAATTGGAGTTAAATTTCTTTCAGTTTTGATTAACTCTTTTGATAGATGAATGTAAACAAAGCCCAGTGTCACTCACACTGCTTCTGCCTACTTCATCCTCATGTACTGTGTCAGGTATCATTGCTATTGCACTGTAAGAGCCCTGATACTCCACCTATTTCATTCGCCTCTGATTAGTAATAATGTGTTCTTTAAGGCTTCTTTTTGTTTGAAAGTTCTGCATTGCTATAGGACTGTTCCTTTCAGATACAATACACAGCTGCATTTTGACATGTTATAAGGCAAAGCTCCAATCTGTAGCAATATAAATAATCTTCCCCTTCTCTCACACAATAAGAAAACTACTGTGCTGCTGGCATAGCTGTGAGTACATTAGGGACTCCTGCCAACCCAGCAATGCCAGTGACACAACTTACTTCTGCACGTGCTTGACCAAGATTATTATTCTGAAAGAGCTGTGGACTGTGGGAACAACTTCTGGTTAAGAGTTTCATTTCCTGATTGAGGCTCAAATTCTGATTTCTGAACACAGTGATGCAACTCCAGTATGATATCAAACACCAGGATGATTCCAAATTTCATGTTGATAAAGGAAAGTCACTTGGTAGATTGCACACAGACAAAAATGAGAGCAGAATGTGAACTGCTGATGAGAGAGCACCACAAAGATCCACTTCTTCAAAAACTCACAAATTGCAGTAAGACTTTACTCAGCATGAGTAAAGGTGGCAGACATACGACAACGTTTAAAACAAACACAATCACAGATGTTTTAATCAAATGGTGGTTCAAATTTAATTGAAATAAGCTTAAGAATTCTCAGCGTCATTAATTGTTCAGTTCTGTATGTTCAGTATGGAAGGGAGAAAGAGACACAGGCTGACAAGGGGCATAATTGAGAAAGTGTCCCAGGAGCTTGTTTCCTTAGCAATTTACAAAGCAAATGAAGGTAATCTGAAACTTCAAATCTTACAATATCTGCTTTATTAGACTTTAGTTTCTCATTACTGTTTTCTCATTAGAAAACTCTTTTAAACACTAAAACCTCTGTATAGCTCCTTCACCTCTTTCAAATCCCTTTCTCTAAACTCTTAGACATATATTAGACTTCAAGCTTGGTACATGAATTAGTTCCTTGTGATAGTGTCCCACAGTGGGTATTTTATTGATCTAATAAAATCACAACGAAATTACTGTACACAACTTAATATTGAAGCCCAATTATTGATTTTTTAGGGCTTTATTTCCAACCCAAAAGTGGCAGTGTGTTTGAAAGCCATGCAACTAGATCTGTCTTTGGCAAAGAACCAGCCAGCCATAGCTACATACTGTTCGAACATTACATTTTCCTCTGGTGCTCAAAAAGCCAGGAAATTATGTGTGTGTGTGGGTACATACAGTATAGATGTCAGTCAATCACCCTCCACCTCTCTAATTATTTTTATTGAACCATTGCTTTTCAAACACAGAGATGCCAGGATTGTAAGAGGGATGATGGCATCTCACTGGGGACATGACAATGAAGTAATTTATTGCTATAATTTGATATCAGTACCAAAGTGTAATTTCTCCAGATTGAAGGCCTTGGGAGGAAGTTTAAGTATTTGATACAACCAATAACACAACCCAAGTGGCTTTATCCATGCTACAACATAATTTTCTACAGTAACCTTGCTTCAGTAGAAGGAAATGTTTGCCTGGTAGCCTGTGAATGTTTGTTTATGAGGGAGTTCACACTGTAATCACTGCATTGAGGACTGATTCAACAAAATTCCCTTAATTTCAATGAACTTTGAATGAAAGTCCAATAGTTCAATCATAATTCATGGAAAATTTCATAATATACTATTAAAGGAAAATTTCAGGGCTCACATAAAATGTAAAGCATACAGAAAACATTAAGTAGTAAAGCAAAAACAATGTGTAGGAAAAAAAAAATCCAAGAACTCAGATCCCATGCTGAAATATATTCCCAAAGGGACAGCTTAAATGCTATATGAAACTGAAGTACTTATTTCCCTTTTCTTTTAACCTTCTGAAAGCAATGGAATTTAAGAAAGAATAGCAAAGCGTGTAGTAGGAAATTAAATAGAAAGAAGAAAGTAAAGTTAAAAAAAAATCTACAAATGTTGAACCTTTGTGGAACTTGGAGCTCTAATTTAATTTTCATCATTTGTTTTCTTCTTCACTTAAATCTTATTTCCAGGAAACCTTCACAAATGGTTAGATGATTTTCTGAGCAGTTTTCTACTCATTACAACATAAGAGGCTTAGGTTTTATGTGAAAACAGTTTTTGAACCTGGATGGATTAGTAGGGGACTTTTCAATTCACACAGTATTTACATGCACACATCAAACAATGTCTGCCACCTACTTGCTACCCAGATACGGGTTAGTCTCCATTATCTGTCAACCTCAAGAATCAAGCAGCTGAACTAAATATGCAATACTCAGGATACTGAAAAAGAAAATACATAAAATGAGTAGATAAAAGAGTGTTTCACACATCCTCATGAGAGTGGAAACACACAAAAAAATAGCAGAAAAAGATGTTTAGCAAAATGCTTTGGAAGCTATTAGCAAAACAAACTTCTTTGAAATTAGGGTGTGCAGCCTAAAAGGCATACATGTCATCCAATTATTATGATGGTTCAGAACAGATATGAAGTTGGGAATGCCACATAGTCACTCCTTTTGAAAGAAAAACTCCCCCCTGCCTCAAAAAAGTTAAAACACAAGACTATACTTTGTACAGAAAGATGAGAACTGTAGTGACTCACCATGGGAAGAAGCAAGTAGTAAGCAGCAAGGTATGCTAAATATGATCTTTTATCAAATGACTCTTAATGTACATTCAGTACATCCATTTGGTCTTAAGGCACTGGGTTTTTTGTCTTCTAAATAGAAAAGCTGACTGCAAATCTTTGAAAACAATTTCCATAATGGCCTCATCATGCTATGTTGTATGATCTTAAGTATTTTCCCCTTCTAACATTCTAGAGTCTGTGCTGCTATTTTAGTCAGATGATTACATTTCCATATGTGAGGAAAAGATTAAAGAAAACTGAAGTCATATCTCAAATGCCTGTTCTCTTGCTTTCATTCATAATTCTATGTACAAATCATAGCCAAGTAGATTCTGAGTCTGGAAACTCCCATATATAATCCTTTGACTGAGAGTCAGAGATCCTGAAATTGTCTCCAGTTCAAAGCTCCCTTTATTTTATAAAGCTTACAACATTTCTTCATTACTTATAAGGAAATCTGAAGAACAGATACCTAAATTTGGAAATGGTAATCTGCTTTTGATGGAAAATAAGAGGCCAGTAGGCTGTCTTCCATCTGCAACAGTAATCCCAGTCCATCCATTCTGAAGATTTACAACAGCAAGAGTGAATTAACACTATTCTAACTGTAGAAATTGTCTCTCAAGTTCATGTAATCAGAGTCTGAATTCAATATACCATTCTGTGGTGAGTAAGCAAAAATAGTATAACAAACATGCAGCCTGTCAGTTTCAATGAACCCAGACTGCAGAGAACTGACAGCATATAGTCTTTCATGCAGCTATGAAAATTACAGATTGTAGCATGAAAGATTACACATTGTTAAGCAGTGTCAAACCACAGTGGCAGTTTTCACATGTCACATGTGTAATTACATAAGGATTATTGCTAGAAGAGTACAAGGTCTGGGTGATGTGAGCTGAGTATCAACTTAGCTATTTATCTGAAAATATTTAATGTATACACACACTTGGGATTCAAAAGAAATTGTATTTCAAGGGATTTGATTTTCCTTCTCCTGTTTGTTTGGTTAGAGGTTTTTCTGTAATTGTGGCTCTGGTGCTATCACTTATGCCATATTGCAGTCTCCAAAGTTATACCCTGCCAACCTGAAAGCATCATCTTCACACAGAAGCTGACTGTTTGTGGCACAGCAAACCAGCACCTGTACATTAGCAAGGAATAAGATAGCCCCTGCCTCATATTTCCTTGTCTCTGCCAGTATGAGGCAGAGTTACAATCCTGTTTTAACTAGGATGCTTACATATTGCTTTTTATTTTCAGTGGTGCTATGAAAGAAATCTATCCACATTCAGCTACTACAGGGTGGAGAAATGGGAAAGAAGATTATAGAGAGGTGCAAATGGACCAAGTGGGGATCAAGAAGAGAAATGATGTCTGTCATAAGGTGAAATATCATTAAGGTGACTAAGCTGGCCAGAAGATCACAACACTATCTTACATAGCTTTGAAAAAATTGAATTTTAAGTCACCTGCTATAAGCAGTTGCTATTAAATTTGCACTAAATTTGAAAAATTGGGAGAAGTAACCCAAATAATTTGTTGTAAGTAAATAAATTATAGCTGTTGCTCTTAGGGTGAATAGATGGTGAACATTATATCAATTGGAAGTTAATGCAAACCAAACAGAACCCAAGTCTTCACAGGTGTTATCAAAAGAGAAAAAATACAAATTCAGAGTCTAAACAAAGGCTAGAAACATTTCTACAAGCAGAAAGTAAAATATTGGGTCTAGAAAACTTTAATTTCAGAATTAACAACATCTAGCAGAATTTTTTTTTCATTTTCATGAAGGAAGGAAATCCACACTTCTGCAAAAATATTTCTAGGCATTTTTCTGCCAGTTTAGTGTTTGTCTTTGCTAATCCTAACTCAGAACTGGCAAAAAAACAATTAACATGCCTGTGCATTCCAGCATGAAACAAAGCAGATACTATGCCATGTGGAAGCTACAAGAAGACAGGAAAAATAACAAAAAATTAAGTCATACTGTTGTCTTTGTCCCAATGCTTTAAGTTAAATAAAACAGGCAGGATATTTTTCTCTTCTTCCTTCAGTAGCTAACCTATGTGACAGCAGCTGCATGCAGTGGAAATACTGGGATATTTCAAACAACGTTTGCTAGTTAAAAAAAGAACAAAGTGAGGGAATTGCTTCATGATTGTTTCAAAAATTACTTTAACATACCTCTATCTTGGTTTATCTTATGCAGCAGGGAACCGTTGTACAACTTGTTGTCATCAGCAGAGAATCCAAGACCAACAGCTTCTTTAATAGTAATGCTTGTGTAAGAAGTCACTTCAGTAATGCTTTCTGTTTCATGTGCTTCCTGTGCCTCTGGACCATCACAGACAATATTACCAAAGCAAACCATCTAAAACTAATTGATGGTGGAAAAAAAGCCATTCTATATTCTTAAACATAAATGCAGTCTTACATTACACAGTAGAACTCAGTTCCTGGAGCCAAATGTTAGGATGTAAGGAGCAGAAATTCTGCAACAGTGGAACTCAAATTTAAAGCATCTTCAGAAAACATGGACTTAAGAGATAGAGGTCATGCTTCACATGCACAGAGACAATGCTGCCAATTCGTTCACTTTCACTTCTACTAAGTTTTGCTTAGATCACTTTAATATTAGAACAGTCATGCACACTTATTCTAGGTAATATCTGAATGATAGGCTGATATTTAGTCAATTCTTCCTTAAAAAGTGAAATGCAGTTTTAAATCATGGACCGGAGTTAGATTAGACACTAAAGCTTTGGCTGATAATCTGCTCTGGCTTGACAATAGCTCTTATTAGAAGAAAATAGAATAGTCTGATGAGAGGGAATAAAATAAAAAGAAAGAACAATGACAATCAAGATTAAAGTGTCTACACTTTATTTGAATACTGGGGAAATGTTAAACTGGCTGTGAAGCTGAGATCTTCTGCTATAAGTAAGGGTCTCAGAAAGACTCCACTTGCAGCCTGTAAGATTTTCCTTTATGGAGGCTTCCTGGAGATAAAATACTCAGGCTGTTTAACCTTGAATTGCAGTATTACTCTTCAGAGTATTACTGGTGCTATACCCAAACACTGATGTTTTTCAAACATCTAGGTGCTTCTAAAATTATATGTCACATATCTTTGGTACTATGCCAGGTACTGATGAAAACTTTACTTACCTAACCAAAGCCATGCTTAGTGACAAAGATTTGTTTCCATTCCCTGTTCAGAGGGGAGACAAGAAACCAGATCCATTTACTGAACCTCTAAAGAGTCTGAGCTGAGCACAACAGTCAGAAGTATGTGTTTTGATATTTGGAGAAAGTACTCATTTAGTGAAATGAGAACAAAACTCCAAAGACAATTTAGTACAGTGATTCTTCTGAAAGGGGAGACTCTGGAAGAGTTATACAATTTGTTACACTTCCTTCAGACAGACATTTTTAGGCTTTTTTTTTTCTCCCAGACAAAATTAGATCTTTGTAAAGATCTTTGAAAAATTAGATCTGGTAAAGTAATTTGTATGTCTCAGAACTAGCCCAAAGGAAATAGGATAGAGCATGATTTTAGAAAATTAAATTGAAGGTTACCAAGAGAAAGAGATGATCAGAAAACTTGAAATTAATATTAGTAATAATATTGGTTCCATCTGAATTAACTCCAAAAAAAGGAAAATAAAAAAAACCCTTAAGATCATCATCAGTAAGAGTTTTATACAAATTTTCTCATCAGAAACAGTAAAACATGACATCTTGGAAGCAATCTAGCCTTCAGTATTCTGCACGGCTGCTCTGTGAAACTGACTTCTTAAATCTGAAAATGCCTAAACTGTCCATTTTCCCTCAGCATCCTCTGAAGATGCCAGAATTTGCAGCTTCCTGGCAGTAAGACAGCACCAGTGAGATTATTGCAGCTTCCCAAAATCAATTGCAGCCTGTCCAGGTTCCCAGCCTCAAGTCCATAATGGTGAGGGGCCTCAAAAACTTCCATCTGTCTCCAGACAGGGTTTTCAAGGCTTTTAGGCAGGGCTGGATGCTGAATCCAAGTTAAAACCAGGACTTTAAGGCTTCTCCCTTGGAGACTGGTGTTGTGGAAGCACTGGCCAGGGACCTGCCACTGTCTGCATTCCTCAGCCACTGGCTTCACTCCAGGATGTCCACCAAGAACAGTGACCAGCTGCCACATAAACCAGAGGCTTCAGTCTACATCTCTTTAACTGTAAGTGACAACCAGAATGAAGCAAAATCTTCAGTTCAGTTCTTTTCAGATATCAGCAGCTATATCCCACTACAACAGAAAGAGTCCTGTTTAGTAACATGTCAGTGAAGCAGAAACAATGCTCTTTCAGCATTACAAAAATTCTAGTAAAGATGTCTCACAGTAACTGCTGCATACTTTTTTGTGTAGTTTTGTGTTCCTGGAGAAGTTGTAACCAGCATGGCTGGCTACTGTGCAGGAGCTGAGGGAGGAAGTACCTGTGTCCCAGTGGAGCAGAAGTACAACACAAAGCCACTGGTGTATATTCTCCTCTCATGTTGCTCCTTTTCCCACCCACACCATTTTGCCTTTCTCTCTAGCTAATCACTTGTGGAGCTGTGCCAAGGCACAGTGACCATGTGAAGCCAGCACACTACATCAGTGGCCAGGCACAGTTNCGTTGATGAGGAACGTGGGTGGAGCCCTCCCCGGATCTTCGTTCGCGAAGCCTAGCCACGGCGACGACATCAGTGGCACTCCCTCCCAGGGCAAGGGATGCACATGGTGCATGATGTCATTTCAATGGCAGCACATCAGGCCAGTCAGGAATATCTATTCTAGTATATCCTCAGATTCGTAGCTCATCAGCCTAAAGACTTTCTGACAGATTATCTGACACTTTCAAACCCTTGATTAGAAACTATAAAGATGCCATAAATGTCAATGTTTGATTAGTGAATGGTCTCAGGATCATAGTTTTGGGATCGCTACCTGAACATTAAAATCTTAAGGTGAATGTAGCTAATACCAACATGGTCAAGCTTCCATGATGTTTGCCAAGTTAGTGTTCTGTTCAGTCTGCTCGTGAGCTACATTCCTCTCTTTTTTATCCACTACTCTGAGTAAGAGCCACTTTTAGCAGAGGTTTCTTACTCAGTATTTACAGCCCATACAAAAGCACTGTTTTTCTTTTCCACATGATAAAAATATTTTAAGATTGGCAATTACATGCAGTTGAATTGGTATCCTCAGCAGTCATCGTGATTTGATTGAGAAAATAATTGTCCTGTACTTCTAGCCCAAGCTTGTCTGATTTTGCAAAGATCAGCTCTCATTAGCTCATGATTTCACAAGCTTCTGTAAGACCTTGATGAGACTCTATTTAATAAAATCCCTTTCCAAACTCAACACTTATTTTAAAAGCTTTAGAGCTGATTGACTTCAATAAGTCAAGAATTAATATAATAAACATAGTGAAGTGCCAGCTGCAGCCTGGAATAAAGAATTATGGAATTATAACAACTACTGACTCCAATAAGATTATTTCAAGTCCTCACATATTCACATATTCTTCATATACTTTGAATTTTGCTATAAACACAAAGACCAGTTAATAGTTTCTAGATCTCTAATTGTTTTCCAAATTTTAACCACAGACTCTTGCCAATGAGCTGAAATAACAAGTAAATAATAATTAAAAAAAAACCAAACAAACACAAAAACCACAGGGGAAAAAAACCAAAACAACCACAAACCTGAACCATTTAAAAATTAACTGCTTACTCCACTGTTTCCAGATTTGCCATATTATCCACAGCTAATTTTTCAGCCTGACCTTCCCAGTTTATAAGCTTAGAAATTTTTGTTTATAAATCAGATTTATAATAAACATAAACAATATTCCTATAGAGATGCTTTGCTCTATTGGAAAAATAAAAAAGCCCCTAATGGGTGTCTGGTGTTCAGCAACAAATATCACTTAATATTTGCAAACTCAGACTGTTGGAAGGTCATTTAATACTAATTTCATTTGATCTCTGCTTATTAATTTGATCATTGCTTTCACATTCTTTGTTACTTGTCTTTTGTGTGTTTTATACAGTAGGACAGTAGGTTACTTTGTGTTAACGAATAACAAATGTGTGTGTGCTGCAGGCACCTGGGACCCTCAAGGAAGCAACTTTCCTATTCACCAGAGAAAGATCTGCAGGCAGTACTTCACACCACTTACATTAAACATATATGTTCAATATAGGATGTATAGCCCTTTGGAAATGCTTATTCTTCCTGGCTAACCTACAGAGTATACCTAAATGAGGAGCTCAGAACATTTTTATTGACCAAAAGTGTAAATGATGGAGTTTTCCAGAAAATCAGTGTTCCTGCCCTTTTACCCCCTGCCCTGAATAATTATTGGGCTTTTTTCTACAAATTTGTTAACAAACCTTCCACAAACAATATGTTTCTCAGCTAAAGACCTTTCCAGTCTTATTGGAGTGCAGGCTTCATCACATTTTTTCAAAAACTGTTCAGGTATACTAATACAAATTAATTCATTCTTTTCTTCCTTAGGTATTCCCAGTAAGACACAAAAAATTCAGATTATGTCTCTATGAAACCAATATTACTTTGATAAATGAAGCATTTTCTCATTAGCAAAAAGAACTCATGCATATGATAAAATCTCTAACAGGTTTAGCAGATGCTTATTAATGTCTCTTTGCTTGTTGATACAGCCATTTATGTTTAAACATGAGCCAATACATTACTGCAATAGGTATATCTGCTCCTGTGTTTTCCATTTCAACCATGCATATCAGATCATATTCCTGTTCCTTTTACCATTTGCACCATTGCAAACTGGGAGCTACTCCTACTAAAGTCAAGCGACCACGCTAGCATAATACTAGATAAAAATGAAAAAAGAGATAAAGCTTGTATTTCTTATGCAACATACATTTGCACTATGGGTGCTTTATGCTTTCCCTGTTCATTTTCTAGGTATATTTTTAGAGATTTGGTATACTAAAGAAGTGTTCAAAATGATATTGATGAATTATTCAACAGCTCTCTTAACTGCGATTTATCTGAAAGCAGAAAGAATTCATCACCAGTAGAGCTAAAATAAACATGCTCTTAGGACTTTAAGATTAAATTACTGACATAAACCAAATCTGAAATTCTTTCCTATGATGTTCTACATGATCATCAGCAGAGAAAGACCTGAAATATTTTCTTCTAGGGGATGTAAAAGTGCAGAGTTTTTCAGCTAAGATCAGATCATACTTCTTTCACAAGGATAGCAAAAGAAGTACATACTTAAAGATTTCCTTCAGTTGTGTTTCTGACAATAAATGGTGACATAAATTGGAATTTACAGGTATTGCTAAATGTTTCATAAAAGCAGGTCATAAAAAGGGCAGGGTGCTGAGGTTCTCTTGATGCCAGTTTCCAGCAATAAGTAAAATCTGTAGCATACAGGCGTTATAGAATTTTTTATTTAACTTTACCTTGAGTGCTTTTAAATGACTCCTGAGGAACAAGTTACCAAGCAGAGAATCCAGTGATCCCTTGGGTCCTGTAACCAGAAGTACACAGTTTGGCTCCAGTTCTGTGGTTCATAATTAGACATCCGTGATGACTACTCGCAGGAGATTGAAACACAGGATCCCCTTGTGCTTTCACTTATTTGCAAACATGATGAGAAGTTTATTTTTAAGCTCAGCACTGCATAGAGGGGCTTTTCTTTTCCTGCAGTCACATGAAATACCAGAGAAGGATGCTTATTCTGGAAGGCCTTTTTTTTTTTTTACATGTAGACAGCACAGAAATTAAGTCCCAGACCAAACATTTTAGGATTTGCAAGAGGAAAAATTATAAAACCAAAAACCAGATAAAAAACTTCTACTACAGTAAGAGTCTCTAATAAGTTAATTCTATCAGCTTACTTCATACTTAATGATAGCAGGGAGAAGTAGCATAGGGAAGTAGTGGATTTATTATGCACTTGTAACCCAGTGCACCTCCTTACATATTTTTATACATTTTCCTGCATGTTTCAAGGAAAAAATTCTCACAGTTACACCTACATCTGTCAGATCTAGATTCAAGACTTTGAGCTCTTGATTATTTGAGACTGAACTATGCCAAACTCCTAGTGACTAGTGTTAGTTAATACCATGAACTATATATTCATGGGTTGTTTTTTTTCAAAGAAGTTGGTTTTTCTTCAGTTTTATTTTCAAAATTTTCCTAATATTTGTCAAAGCTTCATTTACCAAACCCAACTACTGGTGGAGAAGCCAAATATGCTTTTTTAACA
Source organism: Bucco capensis (assembly GCA_013396975.1). Lineage (NCBI taxonomy): Eukaryota > Metazoa > Chordata > Aves > Piciformes > Bucconidae > Bucco > Bucco capensis. Next base: position 137,969 of record VWZO01018719.1, on the reverse strand, counting down.
TAATTATCTGAAAGTATTAGAACTCCCAAAGTAACTCTCTAAGACGTTGGTTTTAGCTCCAAGTGCCCATTCTCACTAAAAAAACTTCTAAAGTGCATTCTGGTTCTAAACATTCATATGTGAACTACTTCTCTGCTGTATTCCTCAACTACTTGCTAGAGTAATAACCTTATCCACATGATTAACTTCTGTTTTCATCTTGTCTCAACCGTTTTCAGGCTCCTTCACCCTATAAATCTGAATGGCCTCTAACAATGGTACTTTGATCCGGGGTATTATTTTAGATACAACTGAGATATTCATCATAATAGCAGTAAATTCTGTAAGCCTTTTAAAATGTCATGCAAAATCCTACCCTTTCAGTGTCAAAGGCATCAAGGTATTACTCCATCTCTTCTTTCATAATCTTCATCTCCAGCACTTAGCCTTGGTACACATAAGAAGCATCTAGTCACTTGGAGTGCTGGACTGGCAGCCAGCCTGGAGAAAATAAGCTACTTCAATTTCTGAAATAATCAAAAAAAAAGAGCAAGCAATCTACATGTTTTAGACATTGCAAAATACAGGATTTCATGTTATTATACAACAGAGAGCTTCAGAAGCAATGAAAAACAATTTCCAATGGTATTAGCTGCTGCAATAGCATGCCTTCCATGCAACTATTTCCCTTTAAAGTTATTACTGCAAATTATTAAATGCACATTTAACTTTATACTCATCAGTAGTTCCTTTGTCTTCATGAACACAGTCTTTGTGTTACAGCCTGCATCTCTTTCTACAGAGATGCTTCTCTTTAGTAATACACTCATATAAACAGACACTTGGCAAAAAAGTTTCTTTCTAAATGGATATGTTAAAATGTAATGCCTGAATTGGCAGAACCTTCTATGCTTTAGAAATGGAGAAATTGTACTTTTAAGAACATAATTTCAGTAAAATGTATCTCCAAATTTATATGCTTGATGAGCATAAACCTGTGGCAAATATTTTTTCTAGAAAGTTGAGAGACTACTTTTAGTTTAAGGCTTTTAAATTATTTTTCATTGCCTCTCAAATGCCTGATTGTGCTGAATAATGCTGCTCCTTTCGAAAAGATCCATCTGATATCAGCAAAACAAAATGTGAGAATTTTGTTTTGAGAAATGACAACGTGTGCTCCTCAATACGCAAATGAATTTAACAAAATCAGAGCTTTATTATGCACATCAATATTTTCAGGTCCCTTTTTATACATACAGCCTTCTGACATTGAATGGAAGGTATGTATTTAAAAAGTTTTGCTGAGTTTCAAATTTTAGCACTTTCTTTAAAAAAAGACTAAATCCAAATTGGGTTCTTCTATTTTTATAAGACCATAATAAGAAAAAGACAAAATAAAACAAACAGTAATCATGAAACCATTAATGTGTTCAGAAAGCATTTTTGCCTTGCCTAACTAAAATTTCTGAAAGACAAAGAAGTCTTAACTATGCAGTTATTAAGCTTTTAATTTGGACCAATTCCAGAGTTTTATTAAAGGTATTTATTGTTAGGTAAGGAAAGGGAAGAAAGAATTTAAATCAAGAGCATTTTTCAAAGAGATCTCTAAGGACATTTTTTGTAGTTTATTAACAACAAAATACTCTGAGGATGAAGACAACAAACCAGAGGGAGAGAGACTATGCAATACAAGTTAAATGTAAGACATATTGTTATCCACATTTGCTTGAAACAAATCTATGTTATCTTTTCCTAAGTTCATTGGGTTTGTCTATTTTAGAGTAAATTAGCAAGCCTTGCAGCTTGTGGCTTGCACTTTATTTTTTCTCTCTTAAGCAGTAGTTATAGTAACATCATTTTAAGGTGTCCTCTTTCACAAACCCATTTGGTTTGACATTCATCACTTGTAGATGCAACTGGGATTTAAAACACAAAAGTACTGTATTTCATGATGAAAAATGTGAAACTCTTCATTTTAGGAGCCTCTGAACAAGGATTCCATTTGAATATGAAGCTGTCATGAATTTTATATTTTCTTGCTGAAGTTATGTGCTCTGGAGTCACTGTTCAATAATTGTGATAAGAATCCACATCAGCAAACCCATTATTTAAGGGAAATGTGACTCTCTCTGTCTGTCATACATTAGAATTAACAGCCTGAAACATCCATTTATAAAAAGCTTGTTTTAGTGTAACAGAAGAAAATCAAAACTCAATAGTACATGTAACAACTGTGACACATTTAATGAACTGCTCTGTTTAAACTTGTTTTGAAATTATATTCAACAGTAGGTTATGTGTGACTGGTTATCTGTCTTAAGATAGTATAAAAGTGGGTTTGAGTGAAAAAATATTTCCTTTACAGAATGATATCAAGCAAAATACCAGAAATGCCATCATCCTGTGTTAAACAAAGTAAGCCATGCCACTTTGAAGGCTTAATTTTATTTTTTTTCTTAGTCCTGGAGGTTACTCCTAATAACATTCAGTGAAAGAGAACTACATTTTCTACATGAGTGCACTTTCAGAAGTCTGATGGTCTTAATGAGAGCTAAATGAAATATCTCTTCACAAAAGAATGTGACAGAATGGGATTTTTGGTCCATCCAGTTCAAGTCATTGCTGATTTAGAAGAGAGCTTCCTTTCTTTCTTGCATTCTTTAGCTAGGATTTGTGAAAGAAAATATGAATAACAGAGGAACACCATTAGTACAGGTTTGGGAGACAGCTGAAAGAAGCCAAAAGCACTACAAAAAGAAGCAATGCAGACCAGATTTCTGAAAGAATTATTTTCCTAATCACAGCTAGAGAGTTAACATTCAAAGCAAATGTTAAAAGCTTTGAACAGTTGTTTATCTTTACCTGGATTAGATGATACCATTGTAACAGGAAAACTAGTCAAACAAATTAAGCTTGTGTACCTAACCATCACTTAACTATCACCAATCACTTAAAACAGAAATAAAAGGGACCAAGATGCACTTGTTGTTTAAATGAAATATTTACATTTGAGATATAGTTTGCAGTATTTTTAAGGTAGTTCTACTGGAACTTTGTTAAGACTACTTTGGAGACATAATATTTGCCCACCTTGTTGCACACTTCCGTCACTGAAAAATACAGTATAAGTTTATACTTTGGCCTCATCTTATACCCTGGGCTGCTGGAAAACAGAGTTTCAAATGGAGTGAGCCCTAACAGACTGGCTGAGCCATAACCAGCATCTAGAAAGATGCTACAGAGTGACTTCAAGAGAGAATATTCACCCAGTAAACAGGCTTTCACATCTAATAGTAAATGCTGCAAACTCCTAACCTTTTAGGGACTTCATGTCCAAGCAGAAGGGGTGACCGTAAGAGTAGTTCTGTAGTACCACTCTTATCCAGGGTATAAAGTTTATCCTTATAGCCTATAAAATGCCACACACAGTGGCCAACATCTTTTTGAATAATAGAGGCTAGATATCAAAGGCAGTAGGGATGCACAATTACCCTGTCATGACAGCTGCTTCTCCCTCTTTTGCCTCCAAGGAAATAGTCCTAAGCAAGGATTGTCTTGCTGACTACTTCCAACAAGTCACCCTGGCCATTAAGCTGCAGAGGGAGTGCTGGATTTACTTGCCTGTCAACATGACTTTCCATGTAGTCCCATAGCCAGGTCATCCCAGAAAGAGGATCTATAGATGGGATACTCTCCTGGCAAAGGCAGGATTCCAGACCACAAGTCCCTCATTTTCCAGGTGTATAGTTTAGCCACCAACTGAAATAGGCATTTCCCACTCTGCCAGCCAAATATTCAAAAGATGGCTATGACTGCAGGTTTTGTGCAGTGTTCCACCCCCATGGGAGTAGCAAGAGATTCTTCCAAAACACCACATAAAACACCACATCTAGTAAATGAATAAGAAAGCTAGAAAACCTGGAACACTGGCATCATGATAGGTACATGCCTAAATCCAGTGAGTTAAGCTAATTAAATTTCACCCCTTCTTTAATGAAGGAATCTCTTAATCAGTGAAATAAAATATTAAAGAAAAATAGAAGCACTCATAATAACCCAGCATAGAATATTATACAACTCTACAAACCACAATTCTGAGTCCCCAGGATTTCCAGATTCAAAACCACATGAGTTTCAACTTTCAAATCATAATATTATTTCATTATGCTGAAATATTTAGGATGTTGTTACACTTTCTTTTCAACCTCAGAAACAGCACAGAAGAAAAAAGAGAAACTGCCAAAGAAGCAGAAGCAGAAATTATTAAAGCTCTGCACAACAACTAGTATCACCATCAAAAAGTGGCTACTTTCTGGGCATGTCACAGAATCACAGAAGCATTAAGGTTGGAAGAGACCTCTAAGATCATCAAGTCCAACAACACTTACCACTAACATATCACCAAACCATGTCCCTAAGCTGAGCAGCTAAATGTTTCTTAAACACCTAGGAACAGTGTCCTTAGAAATCTAAGGCAGATTCACTGAGTTTTAGTCAAATCAATACTATTGCCAGAACAAATATTCTGGGTACATCGCTTTAGCAGCTTGTTTCACTGCAAAGTTGTGTTGGAAGATTTCTAGCTACAGGCTACCTTACTTGCAGCAGTAAGTGTAGGAATATCAGGTTTTCTCCTGCTAAATCAAAACAGGGAAGAAGAAGAGCCTATACCTTCAGAAGAACATTCAGCATATGCTACTGAAAGATGGCTCCCTTCGAGATTTTATTTCCTTTTTACTTAATTTGGTATGGCCAGTAAAATTTTTATATAGCCACAAAAGGCTTCCAGAAAAATCTATAATGTCTTATCAGGTGACACTTTCAAGACTGTGACAGTTTTGAAACTTTTCTTTCTCTTTTTTTTTCCTTCTGTTAGCATACTGTTGTTAAGAACACAGGGGAATTTATCCCTCTCCTAAGACCCCTAAGGAATCTTAGCTGTTTGCTCAGCACACACGGCAGTACACAGTTAGCATTTGTCTTGCATCGTGCATGGTTACCTCCCTTCACTCACAAACACAGCAATATACTTTAAATCTATGTACATCTACACTCCACTATAAAGGTCTTTGAGAACATCAACAAAGTGCACAAGACACGATGAGACAGATACCCAATACACCATATAACTCAGTGACCCTTTGTAACTGGCACACATGGCCTTACACTCTTATTTTCCATTAAGCAGCTCTCCTATAGAAGGTTGCAAAGCATCAGCTAAATCAGTTCAATCCTGATGTTTTAGTTCATTTCTGACCTGGGACTTTCAGTGAATTTTATCTTGGACCCATTGAGCTCTGCCTTTAACCTTAGCTCTGCTATTTCAGTCCAAGTGCAGACTCAGTGGTGTGACTCAGCATAGTGTTTCAGTAGTTATCCTGAAAGGGTCAGTACTTAAAGGATGTGTCTGCACAATGCAGTGGGTTATGGTGCATGATCTCCTACTCCAGCATTATCCCATTTTGTTCCAAAACTGGAAATGGTATACTCCCTTCACCATAGCAAATTTGGCCGCTTTGCTCCTGGAGCAGAAGCTGACCTCTTTCCATGGCATCCTAAAGTCCCGAGGACACTTACTACTATGCTGTGAGTTGTGAGGATTCATGGGTCTCCCTTCAGACACTGGAACTGTAAGAGCCCTTTTCCTCTTATACACAATGTGCTCTGGCTCTGTGAAACCACTTTGATGGAGCAGTTTTCTCTCTCAGACCTTGCTAGTCAAAAGAGCTAAACACAGGAATGTGGAAAAAGTATTATCCCTAGCACCATAGTCTGGGCTCATCACAATCTCTAGCAGCACCTCTGGTTTTTTGTATTATTTTCTCAAAGGTATCTACAACAAAATTTTCATGGAGGAGCAGCAGCTGGGAAGATACAGCATCATACCAAACTCCAGGCATACCTAACCTGTGTGTGGGTATAGGTATGGGGTGGTGTCAATAGTCCATTTACTTCTAAACAACTGACCCCACTGCTTCTATCACAGGTTTTTAGGCAGTGCAGCTATTCTTGATTTGGCCAGATTCAGAAGTGTCCCCATTTCCACAGTTCACACCGGATGACACTCAGCAGTTGCTTAGAGGCCAAGAGACAGACACCCTCAGCCTTCTCAAGATACCGGAAAGGAGCAGGTTGGTTTTGCTCCAGGGGCTCTCTGAGATCCAGCACCCTTTTTGCCAGATGGCCTCAGAAAAAGGCAGTGGAACAGTGGTTACAGGTTTAAGTGAGTGGTGAAAAGGGAACTGCTGCTGCCTTCCAGATAAGATTTCTCTCTGTGATGATGAGACATCAAAGCAGGCTTGAGTCTCATAATGCAGGAAACAAAACAAAGACACCAGATCTTGGGAGTGGTGGACGGTGCTTACAACCATTGCTGACCCCAAATAAAGGATCTGAGCCTCAAACTTTACTAAATTGGAGTGAGGTAGTGACAATGCCTCAGCTAAGAGGGTGTGAATGCCTGTCATGGGAGCCACGGGACATCACACCTCACAAAGGAGGATGCTGGAGGTGACAGCATTGGCAGACATGCTGCCACCCTGTCAACACATCAAAAGAAATGGGTCTCTGGAAAAGGCTGCTGATGAGCACTGCATGCCAAGCACAGACACCATCCATGTAGGTAGTGCTATGCACAAAGCCATAAACTATGAATCGATCATCTGCGCTCACACGAGGCAAAATACTGATTAGCAGCTTCAGCTTTTTCAGTCTAGAGAGCTGACAGGCTAGTGTTCAAAGACAGAACTATGACAACCTAAAAATGGCTGTCTATACCACAAGCTGAAAGCCATCATGGTGTGTTTGGGGTTATTCAGACGTGTGAATGGTGTTGTGAGAGTCTAGAGAATTAGAGAGCTAACTCTCTTAAGGCATTCCTCTTATGGCAAAATTCCTGAGATAGAAAATTAAAACATCAAATTGGAATCTAATCACCTCAGCAGTTTGAGAAAAAAGCTTAATACTTTGACTTTCTGTTTATAATTTGCACTTGACTAAAAGGAAGATGAATTACACATCTGTGTGACAAGAATTATCATAGAATCATAGAATGTCCTGAGTTGGGCAATTTGCAAGTTCTGTCCATTCTAGCTCCTCTGTTACATACAATGCTACCCCCTCACCTCACCTGCCCTGTCTATCTCTCCTGAAGAGCCTGTAACCCTCTGTCATGGCACACGATTTACAGGACTCATCCCACCAGGTTTTACTTATGCCAGTGATGCCATATCCCTGGGACTGGGCCAAGACTTCAAGCTGTTCCTCAGGCTGCATGCATTGGTATAAAAACATTTTAAGCGTGGTTCATTATTCCCATCACTTTGTGAAGCAGGCTGAAGGGTCTCACTAGCACTTAGCCCCTCAGAGTTTGGAGTGCTGTCCTATTGCTTACCACTGGGAGGCCTGGTTCTGTTCCCTTTCTCCTTCCAACCTAGTTTAAAGCCCTTCTACTTCTTGTGCAAAGACTCATTCCTGCTTCAGGAAAAGCTCAGGAAAGCCACTGAACACTGAGATCCACCACTCCGCTACTAGCCAAGCTGGCTCCAGAGCAGTGTCTGGCAATGTCTCATTCAGACAGTATAGGGAAGGAAAAAAAGTCATTTTTCTAATCTAAATTCTTTCATTCCGTATTTACAGTGACATACCATCTACAATATAGAAGTAAGAGCTGACATGCTTAGCTTTAGTAACATATGGAAATGTTTCTTCATGTATCAACTCTTCTACAGCAATGTGCTTTATAGAAGGGACTGCAACACCTTATTTAATATGGCTGGCTGAAATGCACCTCCCTAACAACCACCTCTGTATTACACACTAGAAGAATTAAGAAATTAAAGCTCCTTTCCTTTTCCTGTTAGTAAGGATGTCCAAAGTAAACCATAGGTTGCCAGCAGCTCTCCTTTAAGGGTTTTACCCAGCCTCATCCAAAGTCCCCAGTGTTTGCCTTCCTTTCGCTTTATTAACCCAACAAAGCTGCATATAACACATCTGTTCACAAGCCTGAACTAGCCAACAATGTGCTGACAACTCATCCTGTGGCCAAACACAGCATTAATTCTTCCTTATTCTGCAGCCATGGCTGTGTTTCCTGTGATCCTCTGCATGAGTGCAAGCCCCACCTCCCACTGCTGCTCTTCCCATGGAAGCCCCTCTGGGCACCAACCAAGAAGTTGGAGTTACCTGGTGTAACTCCATCTTGTCCACTGTCCTAAAACACTATGTTCAGACTTTCATAAGTCATCAAGCATCAGCAAACATTGCTGTGAAACACCAGGACGATATTGCTGTTTCTGCTCCACTACAGAGAACTTCAGGAGCCACTGCTGAAGCTGTGGAAACTAAAAAGGACCTTTTTTAAGAGATCTGAAAGACTCTGACTTATCATATCACTGTTAAATGTGGACTGACACCCATTAATCCACAGAAAATTGGTACAAATCTCTTACAATAAGAAAATAGGTATGGAGGAAATAGCAGCTTTGCAAAAATTGAAGCCTCTGTTTAGTTTTCTAACAGGGAGAGTTTATGAACCTGATTCTTATAATTAATGCCTACACACACAGCTCCCCATCCTGAGTTCCATCCAACACAAACATTGATTTTCCAGTGAGGGAGAAACCTATGGTATCTACCACAGCAAACAGGCCAAGCACAGGGAGGAGTGGTACAGAGTGTACAAGGGATAGCCTTGCTTTCTCTCCCATAAGAAATATGTATACTTTTAGTAGGTAGGTTTTAATCTTGGCCAAGAATGGGGAAATGATGGTGTATTAGTTAGATATGGCCTGCAAATTCATTTCATATAACCTCTGACATATTTCTTTTCTGACTTATATATTGTGCCTATGAAAAGATTATACAGCTCTCAAATAAATAAATAAACAGGTAAATAAATTTGTCTAGTTGATTTAGATTTGTCCCTTTCTGCCCAAAAGGGTGTCTCTCATTCTTTCTCGTGTTGTTGCTCACTTTCCTTCATCTTTCTCCTGTGTTCTCATTACTCCTTTCCACCACATTTTTCCTCTCTGTATTTTCTTTCTGAGCTGGATGCAAACACAAAAACAGTTATTCTCAATTTATTAAAAACATGAAAAATGCTTATGCAAAGTATATTCTCCCCACATAGAACCAACTTGCTATTTATAACACTGAATATAAAGGTTTATCTTTAGAAAGTTCTAAAAACAGTAGGGTTCTCTAACAACATTCATTTGTCATTGACATTAACCCTGTTACAAAAAGTAAAGTAACTATAAACAAACTAGTCAATATCTTAAAAGAGAATGTACTATTAGAGGTAGCTATGGAGTGCTTGTTTTTTCACTCCTGAGGCTACACAGCAGTAAGCCCCTCATTGAAGTTGTATTTTCTGAGATTTCAGTGAGCTGCATGAAACTCCAAAGATCTATTCCATGCCTTGCATTTTTAATACCTTATGCACTTGTTTGCATTTAACAAAAAAAAAACAACAAAAAAAAACCCCTTCCAGCTATTGTATTCTGGCTATCAGAGAGGAAATCCACTGAGTACTCCCCCCCCAGAGATGTATATTTATAACATCAGTCAATCAGCAACTGGATCTACGTGTGAGTGACCAGATAATAAATCAAGATGTTTGATTTCTGCCAATAGCTTGTTACTGTATGGCTTTGGACAAATTATTTCCCTACTCTTAATGTATGTATGTACAGTCATCTGTGACTGCCTGCTACCAGAATTTAACTAGTACCATGTTAAATATTTAAATAAGATTTAGTATAACAAAGCTGATCCTAATGAGAGGTTCCAGCTTGAGATTTCAAATGCTACTGTAATGCATACAGATTAGAATCAAACTGAAAATACATATTTCCTTTACAGCTATGGGGAAAAAAAAATCAACATTTATACTGTATTCAGAACAGCACCCCATCACTTCACATGTTAAAAGACTGGCTCTTTAACACTATGATTTATTTAGAAAGGAAGCCAATGTTCTGGATAAGCACTCCACTCTTCATAAATATTAACAGTATTAACTATCAGGCAAGATAAATCCATGGTGCTGTAAGTGAACCTTACTTTAAGGTCAAAGCCATCCCTCTGGCTATTGCTTGCAAAATGTACAAGACAGGAGTTGTACACTTTTTTTTTTCTACTCTATTTCTCTTTCTTTTTAAGTGATTTAACTACGCAAGGCTCAAAACATGCAGTTGCAGATGAGTGTACTTTCCAGGTCGCTTCTTGCAGCCTTTCTAATAGGAGGAATTCTCTCTTTGAAGCATATACAAACCATCATTCAAGTCTAATGAAAAACACTGGCTATGTGGTGTCAGTTTTATGATGCTGTTTATTACCAGCTATATTCTCACAGTTTGAGGCAAATATTACTCAACATTTACTTACAGGTAGTCCAGTCAGATCATTGCTATATTAAATGGGGATAGTACAGCGTTGTACTAATTTAACCATTTTAGTTCCAATAGGCATTTCACAGAAGAAAAACAGAGTGAGATTAATAGATGACTTTAATAAACACATAGGTTTTCTGTAGCTCTTACATTGCTGTCCATGAAGTGAAAGGTAGGGAATCCAAACTACCAAGGTCATTCAGAAGTACATGGCAATTGGGAGCACCGAGCACCTCCTGGGTTTCTCCAACCATTGCAGAATCAGTCACTTCACACAGCAGCCTTCTGCAATGTGGTTCAGTGAAATTAAGAGTGAGTACTAATGAAAACACAGAAATAATGTCATACACTGAGATCTGCTTAGCCACATCAGCCACATTTCTAGAAGCCTCTTACTAAATGTGATTATTTCAATTCTTTTCAGCATTGCTGAGTTTACAATCTGGGTTGTCACAGATCATTGGAAGTAATGGACCCAAGACATTAGGTCACAAATATCCAGAGCATCTTTTGCTACTTTCCAGGTACGTACTTTTCTAAACAGGTCACATATCACCCCTGTGGCTCCCCAGGTAGTGACACTGAGCACATCATAGGATATATATAATGAACATCTGCCTAGTTCATGACCTCACTCACAGAAAAGAGCTAAAACTCAATCAAAATAGTTTTACAAACATTCCTGCAAGAGCTGCAACACACAAACTACCAAAAGATTAAACTTTACCTGTAAGTGACAAACAGCAATTTGGCATGTGCAGAACACAACATGCCGATAAAACCAAGGAGCAGCCTCCATGTGGGAGTGAGCAGACAGACATGAATCACTAATAAAATCTCCCTACCACCCATCCTCAGGGAAGAAATGCAACACTTAGCATGTTACCCCTATCTCTACAATATTTATTCCACAAGAAATCTATATTCTTTAATAACTGGGATGAATACATTACTTACTGGCATGCTCTTCTAGCACCAATTCCAATCTGCAAGCAGACATCTTGCACAGAATAGTTATGGGGGGCTTATTTAGATGAGGGAGGTGGGGATGGAGAAAGAGAACTAATAACTCCAGCAGTCCCCCTCAATCATCTCTTAAAAAGGGTCAAAGTGCAACTGCCCTGAAAAATACAGGCCAGGTCTAGCCTGAATTCCTCACATTTGCAGAATTCCAGACACTATTAGGAGACCAGTAATGACAGGGAAAAAGCACTAACCACGTGCAATACAAACAGCAATTATCAAAAGCATGGCCAAGTTTATATCCCATGGATGCAGGCTTTCCTAAGTGAAACAGTACTGATAAGGGAAGCCATGCCAGCTATAGAAAGCAAGGCAAAACAAAGGATTTCCTTGGTGAGGAAAATTATCTCCCCTGGCTGCCAAGAGGTGCAGCAGATTCCACGAGGCTGAAGTCATCTGGGCTAACAGAAGGTCATCAAGCATGGGAATGACACCTTTATTATCACCAGTTTCCAGCCTGAGAGGAAAAAAATAGAGTACCAGTTAAGGAGTTATCTGTACCTCCCCCTACGCTTTTTTCCTTTTCTCTCACTCTTTCCCTAAAGCATGTTATCAAAGAAAAGACAAACAAAACCCAATTTACACTAGAAGAATCTTCTTTTTTTCAAAAAAGACCATCAGAATTTCAAACACCTTATGACTGCTGATGAGAACATGAAGAGAATGTTTCACAGTATGAGGCAAATAGAAATTTTTAATTTAAAGCATATATTCATCATCATGGCTAGGCTTCGCGAACGAAGCTCGGGGGAGGGCTCCATCCACGCTTTTCACAAGTGCTTTTTACAAGTGTGCTGATGGCTGAAAAGGCCAATGCGGGACAGACAAGAGTGGTTGCAAAAGGCACAGCAGAAGGACTCCTTAGGAGGTATAATCTGCAAGACATGATTCTTTCTACGCTGTCTTTTCTCCTCAAGAGTGATCCTGCGTGCCTGCTCCAAAACATCCGCGGCATTAACAATAGTGTGTGTGCACAGCTCCTGATTGGAGGCCAGAGGAGAGCAGTTCAGGTGATCCATATGGCCAAGGCTGAGCTGTTGTTTCAGGGAGTCCTTGCATCTCCTCTTTGGGGCTCCTCTCTTGCCACAGCCAGGGGCAAGTTCCCCATAGAGCATGATCTTAGGAAGGCAGTAGTTCTTCATCGTGGAGATGTGAGCTGCCCAAAGCAGCTGCGTTGTCAGCAGCATGGCCTCAATGCTTGAAATTGCTGCTTGTTCTAGGACAGACCCATTAGTCACATAATCTGTCCAATGGATGTTTAGGATTGTACGGAGACAGCGCTGCTGGAAGCGCTCCAGGAGTCGCAGGTGGTGGCAATAGATGACCCATGATTCGGATCCATATAAAAGAGTAGACAACACAATGGCTCTATAAACACTGACCTTTGTACTTTTCTTCAAGTGTTTATTTTGCCAGACTCTTTTATAGAGTTTTCTGAAAGCACTATATGCCTGTATATGCATGTATTAGTTTCATGAAAAAATTCTTCTTGGCATAGACTAAATAGTTACAGAACCCTGCAAAACCAGTACCAGCCATATAGGTGCTGAGGTGACAGAAGGCAAGCTGTCACCAGCTGGAAAGTTTACGGGAAACTTACTGCATTCATACTCTTAAATTAACGTACATGGAGATTATTCATTGAATGCATTCAACTTTCATGTGTTACACTAAAGAATTAGTTTTCTTATTTGACCTAACTACTAGGAGACACACAATAACATACTAGGATTCTGGTTACAATCCACATTTTGCATCTCTAAAAGGCTACTGAAAGAATTGTGAAAGGCATAAAAAAAGGATTTGAGGCACAGAAGAAACGTCCAAGAGATAGACATAAAGAATGAGCATACCAAGGAGAAGACTGACAGGTGACACAGCTGCAGCATGGATATGTCACAGGGAAAAACAGCAGGGTTATTAATTGAGGAGCACAATCCTCAGTGGTCAGAAGCTGATGCCAGATAAAGTTAAATTAAAAGTAATCGTTTGTTTGGACTTTGTCAATCATCGAAAAAAGCTATCAAAGCAAACCTCGCTTAATTTCAGATCAAAACCGGATGCCTTTTTGGAAGGCATGTTTAACTTAAACAGGAAGCACTAAGTTCAACACGGATAACTGGATGAAGTGTAGCAGCTTGTGAAATACAGAAAGCAGAGCACATTATCACCTTCCAGTGTTAAGCTGTTTGAACCCAGAGTTTTTTGCTGGACTTCAGTAATCCACTGCCATCAACTGCTCTTTTGCATTCCACAAGGCTGCCTGGACCTCCACTTACATGCTGTGCTGTACATTCTCTGCATCAACCTCTCCTCAGCCTGTGTCAGAGGCAACTTGTTAGTTCACTAAAAATCCATTGGAACAAGTTTAACAAAAAAATAAAGACAAATAAATCAACTGTGAAGCCTGTGGCTCAGAACCTAATTTTCAAAATATGCGTAAGTTGGTGACATGAAAATCAATTTCCTCTGGAATGTGCTTCTCCTCAGCAAGGGCTATTTCAATGCCCATGTGCTCTCTCACATCGTTGGGTTTGGCTGTGATACTATTAAATGGAAGTGGCAAGGCTTTTTTTTCCTCCCACAATGGATAAAAAACTTTCATTTTCTGAAGTCACTGAGTGGGGTTTAAGGTGTGGGGCGGGGGGGTGGAGGTTAATAGCATTAGTATGTGTATTTTGGAAGAAAGAAGGCCTGAAATTTTCAATGTAAAAACCAGGGAATATTAGATTACTGTGACTGAGAAAAGCAGCTGGGTGAAGATTCAGTCAGAGATTTGAAAACACAACTATACTAAAGCTCAAGCTGTAAGTGCTATTCTGAAAAGCGATGAACCAACCACACAAAATTACCAAAACAACCAAAAATCAGTGGAGTTGCAAGGAACTCTACAGATAAGGCATAGAAAGCTTCATCCCTGTTGTGAAGAACAGTGTGAAATGCTCCCTTCCCCATGGGGAAGAACAGCAGCAGCAGAGTCCCCAGCAAGGTTTTAGGCCCCTGGGGAGCCACTGCTGACTGCTCCCACCCACCAGCCCGAGACAGTTTGTGCCAACAGTGCATTTTCTAATGGGGCTGATGGTTGTGTGTGGTGCATCTTATGGATACAGGACATATACTAAATGTTTGAGATGCCACTCTTCAGACTTGGTCACAATAGGAAAGAGTGGAAAAATGGGGAAAAAAAATAACAAGAAGAAACAAAGAAGAGGGAAAGGAATATTTGATGAGAATTTTTTTCTGTTCTCCCTGAGCCCACAAATCCTCAGGACCACCCTGGATATAAGTGAAAACATTCCAAAAAGAAAAGAGGAAATGCTTTTCACAGAGTGGTTACATTTCACCTCTTGGCTTTAGAAATGCCAGGATGCCATTGTTAGAACTTATATAAGAACACAGCTTTTTACTCTCAATTTCCATTAGTTACAAATCATTTTCTATCAGCAATCCATTTCAAAAATTGTGACAAAAATCAGCTCTCAGAAAACAGCATCAGTCATATCCATTCCCAGAGGCAAATTTCTTTCATCCCGTTCTGAATCCTGGTTAGTAAACAAATCCATAAATCCATGTTGACGATGCCATCAGATTAAGTACTGGCTTTTGGGGGACAGGGAGAGGGGTTTGGTCAAGGAAAGAAACAACTTTAGAGGAATGACAGAGGCTTAAATTAAAAAAAATCTGAAGTGAGAGAAAACATTAAGAGTTCAGAGGAAAAATAATTATAAAGTCACCACACCAAGCTCAATTTTCTATATCTAGCAGCATTTGAACTGAGCCTGTTTGCACAAGGAGTGAAGATTCTTCCACATTCCATACACAGCTTTTGCAGATTTTTTTTTGGGGGGTGCCAAATCCAGTACAGAAAATTAATCATATTCTTTCATGCATCTGAGGGGAAAAATACTAAACCAAACATAGTAGTTTCCTTTGGTTGAGGGCACACCACCTATGATCTGAGTGCATATGCTTCATGAGGCACTCTTATGGGATTAAAACACATACATGTCCTGCACTTTTTTATATGGCAAGAGGCTACATGACATTTTCCATTCCAAAAGGTTTGTGGAAGCTTTTTTAAAAGATAGCTTCCTGTTTTGTTTTTTTTAAAAACAAACAAACAAAATCAGAAGTATTACAAGAAAAAAAAAGTCCCGAGGCAGAAAAGTTGCGGTTTTTATGCCATGAAAATTAGGTAAACTAGAAATTTTCACAGGTTTGTATTTGTCCTCATATGCTTTTCTGGAAAACTCTAAGTCAAGAAGAATAAATGAAGAAGGACATTTGGACTATGTCTGTACCAGTAAATGATACAAGGGATGCTCACAGGAACTATAATTTGGCTATGTGTATCACTCACTTCTGGTATGGATTTGACTTACGCTGTGGGGGACACTCTCAAACTATTTCCAGGCACAGTTTGGAAGCTAACTTGAGTCCATTGCTAATAGGTGGTCTACATGACTCTTTTGCACTGTAGAGTTTAATGGTATAGCTATGAGCTACTATATATTGGCCTCAGGGCCAGGTAATGTTCTGGCCTTGTTGAGTTTACTAGTGTATACTACGTGCCAGATTGATGCTATTGCTAGAGCACAGCACACTCTGCCAGCAGCACTGCTGGAGCTGCTCTTCTTTAATCAGAAGATGAGAGTCTCCATGCCGAGTTATATTTAGCTCTTGCCCTAGTCTCTCTCCTGCAGTCCCAGTGGCTCCCACATCTCCTAGGAAGAGGAAGTTGGAGACAGATCAATTCCCTAGTCCATGCCCATGGACCTCACAAATAGCCCAAAGCACCTCTTGGCCAGCTGTCGGCCAGCTTCACTGTTCCCCTTACTCCAAGCAGCAGAAAGCACAACAGGAGTAACTCACTCACAGCTTAAATAAAAACAGTTACATATGCTGGGGGGGTGATTATAGCTTGGCAATATACATTTCATTTTACTTTTTATACTAATGTTGGAAATTGTGCACCAACCCTCTTTATTAAATTTATATCGTGGTTGACAAAGCAAATGCCTATGAAAGTTAAGAAATGCCACACTGAGATTTCTGTGCAAACATCATATATCTACATCTCTGATGTAAGTTTCCTCCTAAACGAGTTTTTCTTTCCCTTGCAATACCTCACTGCCAAATAAATGTATTTCCAGCTGTATCTGTGGGAAGCAAATGGTGTCACGCAATGGCCAGCTAGGAAATGCACACCTGTCATAAACTAAGGAGCATCTCCTGGGATATATTGTATTCTGTTCCAACTTGCCAACCTACAATGGAAAAAATGGATTGGTGTCAACTACCAGATGTCTTCAAGCCTCTCTAATTAGGTAAAAATTAAACAACTGCTATGTTCTATATTATAGATATTTTGCAGATGTGTAATTCACATAAACATAAACATACAGAGTCTGATTTTCATTTACATGGAGGCCTCTTTACACTGTTTTGGCATCACAACCCCATTTAATATTGATGCAAGTTATTTACATTTCCATTTCAAGTTCCTTTTGTACTAAAAGTGTAATAATCAATTTCACATAAGCATATCAGAATCAGGCCCATAGTATGCTGGAGAAGACTACAGCAAGGAGTCTTGAGGAACATCAGAAGGAAAAAGAAGTCTTATTCTCATTTAGTACTCACATTTCATGTAGAACAACTCTACTGAGAATGAGTTAGGTTCAATTCATCTGTACTGTAGATCTTTGCAAATGTCATTGCATATTTAATTGTAACTGTTATTAATTTATTCCTGAGGAACAGAAAATGTTGACCTATGTTTTCCTTACCCATTCAGCCCTTTTCCTCAGGCTCTGCACAAACTTGCAAGCTTCAAACAATTCAGGGGAAAAAAAAAAAATCAAGTAAATCCTGCCTATACCAAAACAACAGCAGTTTCTCATCTTCCAGATTAAAATAAGAGGAAAATTAGGCAAGGTTAACGGGTAAAACTTCAGTAAAAGAATCTAAGACTGAACAAAGTGAACTACTTCACTCTGCTCTTAACAACAAAGGGGAAAAAAAAGTTTCTGTGTTCTTTCATAAGAAGAATAGTTTAGCCAGATCCTCACAAATATCCTTAAGTAACTCACAGATAAAGAGTCATAAGATAAGGGATACTTTGGAAGGCACATAGATTTCTCCTTACAGAAAGTGAATATATCTTGTTTTTACCTTCACCCCAAGTAATAATTACCAGAATTCTCTACACTCAAATACTTATTTGTAACTCAAATAATTAGTCTTTCCTAGAAGAAAGTGTATCCACTATATCAAGAACTAAAGACAGGAACAAACTTGACAATGATTACCAATATCTGTAGCAAACTATTCCAAACAACATTTTCTCAAGTTCCTCAGTCCTGGATGCCTGTATTAGTACTGTGACAGCAATGCAGTCACTCCACTAGGGACTCTGCTGCTGGAAAAAAAGTCCAATATACCATATACTTAGGAGAAAGAATGCCTGGATTGAAAATTATTATTATTGCACAAGATTAAACAAACATACATTTGTAGTGTATCATTTTGCTCTTGAAGAAGACTGAAGCAGTTATTAATGTGTTTGATTAATATGTTTGGTTTGTTTTTCAGTGTTCATGAATAATTATTTATATTTAGCTAATTGTTAATTCTTCTCAGAGATGGGCAGGCATGCTGTGTTCTTACAGTAACTGTCACTTTTGGTAAGGATTTTTTATTATGTTATTATTACTGTATTTTTCATAAGCAGTATTTCTCTAAATGATATTGCACTACTTGAAAGCATTTGTCCAAAAAACTAGTAGGAGAGCATGTGATAATCCTGATCAATATGTTGTACTTTTTTCTTTTGTTTTGCTATGTTACAAATTATGTTTTCAGGGGCATTGGCACACCTGAGGAAGAGGCTGTCAGAAAAGTCCTCCTACCACAGGAAGAGAGGAGCCAGAGCCAGAAGGATCCCATAGGTTGGATCTGTGGATCCTGCTGTACTACTAATGATACGTACCAGTGCCAACCCTTCCAGGAGTGCCCAGGCCCTTGGGTCTTCCCTCTGCAGCAGCACCAGCTCCTGGTCACCCAGACATATCTCCCCTGAACTTCTCAAGCTGAGCCAAATTGCTTCTTGGGTGCCCCAGAACAGACTCAGCTTTAAAGATGCAGCAGCAACAACAAAACCACTTGCAAAGTGGTTTAACTGGTCCTTTAATACTTGTAGCACGGCACCTCCAACATGACGGAGGGATAGAATTGAGCAGGAAGCAAAGAATCCTTTTGTTCCATACATGTACCAAATACAATATATCACCAAACCTCAGCTGTCTTAATAGCTTCCCTTCCCAAACACACCCTGGAACTTGTTAAAAAAAAAAAGTCATTAGACCATGGGCCTCACCTTAAGGAAGTTTACTGTTGATCTGTAATCTCTTGGGTTTTATCTGTGAGGAAAGAGCAGTGGCACCTCTGGAGGGACCTCTGTCTAAGGCAATCCCTACAGCCCTGTTTGCTTGCCCTTGACATGAGCCTCCTCAAGAGTTAAACTGCAAACAAGCCAGCTCCTACTTTCAGTAAAATTCAAAGAAATTCTTTGTTGAGCTGGACTGGAAATCTAAAGAGTCAGAGGAAAAACCAGGAGTTTCAGATCTTAGAATGGGGAATGAAATGGGACATTTTCTTTTCTTTTTTTTTTTTTTTTGTTGTTAAAAAAAAAAAGAGCAGTCCAGCCCTGACAACAGCAATACTTTTATGCTGAATAATTTATTCTGAATATTATCATTCCAACCACAGAGGAGAAACAGATGGAATTTCTGCTCATCATTGTCTCTTGCAGCATTCTGCTGGAGAAGCTGGCAGCTTATGGCTTGGAAGATTGTGCTTGTTAAAGAAACTAGCTTGTTAAATACACAAAACAAGTAGATGTGTGACAGCTATAATTAATATAAACAATGTTTGAAATTTCCAACCAGTCTACGAAATGCAAGTATTCTCTTTGTAAAAGGCTAATAAAATAAAATAATGATAAAAAAAAATCTGTTTAGCAAGTTCATCATGCATGGAGCCAGAAACAAAAAAAGGGTTTAAACTGAGGCAAATGAGGTTCAGGTTAGACAGTAGATGCTATGAAGCACTTGTGAAAGATTACCTAAGAAACTCCTGGATCTTTATCACTGTAATCCCTGAAAACAAGTTAGATAAATTTGGCACGACATATATAGTTATCCAGCCTTCCTTGGCACAGAAAGGAACAAATACTTTGTTCAGTGCAGATCACTGTTCTATGTTATCACAGCTGTGGTATTCATTTTTAATCATACAGTACTTACTACCTAGCACTTAGGATACACATACTGTCTGCTTACATTTATGCAGCTTCCTTTCCTTATTTGACAGATAAGAAAACAACAGAAAAATTGTCTTGTCATATCCTTTAAAAAAATCTATAGCAAAGTTGAAGATTCAGGAATTTCAGCTCCCTTTGCCATATTCACTAATGGCATGTAATAGTTCTTCATAATGGGCTAGACAGAGCTAGGTTGGTTTCTAGATGCATTAGCCCATAATGCACTTGCTATGGTTGCTTTGTTTCAAACAAAATATATTTAAAGCAAACTTTGTCTGACTTAAAGCAGCTGAACTTGCACAGATATTCCCTCTGTCATCATCCAACATCATTAGTCTCAGGAGACTTCTACTGACAGCTTCATGGACTGACTGCATGTGATGATGCTCATGTCACATACAATGGAATAGGGAAATGAAGAATTCAGCTCTTACAAGAAAACCTGGAGGAAAAACAAAAATCTCTTTTTAGAGGTTTGTGCAACTTTAGCATCTTAAAAGATTCAAAATATGTTTTACAGATTTTATCAAAGGTATTCATAAATTGCCTAATAGCAAGTCATTAAGAAGAAATCAAAGAAAGAAGAATTTTCTTTGATCCTATGCTTCTACTTATTTTTCCTTAAAAAAAATATATAGGTGATACCTGGAAGGCTTTGATTTTCACACATAATTGTTTTAGAGATCAACTCCACGGTATTTGTTTCTTAGAAAACAGAAACAGAAGACACTTTCAGTCCATGAAGGTCTTCTTAGGAATAGTTTAGTATTTCAAGGATCATATTTGATAGATGAACCACTATAAAGTGTACTAGAAACAAAACTCAGAAAGCTAACAATGAATGATGTACAGATAATTAACTAGCAGACAAAAAGCTTTGCAAGCAAAACCGGAGATAGTGAGAATTGAAAAGGTATTAATAGCACATATGGAAAGTTCTGAGAGAAGATAAAATAAACCTGAAAGATTTATACATTAAAGGTATGGAAACAACTTGCACTCTGCCTCACCAACACCATCAGTTTAGAGTCCTTCTTGGCTATGAGTACCTTAAGAATATCTACCTGGAAAGTAGTTTGTTTAATTGAATGCATGGAGGATGGAAAAATTCTTTACTTGTTATATTATAAGAAACCTGAACTTCTTGGATCTGTCTCTTTGGCTATGTTTGCCAAGAAGTATAATGCACTGGAAGAACAATTTGAAAACTAAGGAACATTTAACCAACAATGACATCATTTTCCATTTTGGTTATAAATGTTTTAAGGTATTTCTAGGTTTGCTGTAACAGCTTTCTATTTTAGTACCATGATTGTATCTTACCACATAATATATATTAGCATGCACAATATATTTGTTTGTATAAACCTCATTAAGGGTGACAGTAAAGGATGTTCCTAGGAATAGCTGAGTCTGTGTCTGTGCAAAGGGCACCTCAGGCCATACCAAATCAGTAGTTTCGGTTTCTAGCCTAAGTGAAGGAGGAAGAAATTGATGCTCAGAATCAATACTCACACAGCAAATATGCTCTGGAGCTTGGCTTTTCTGAAATCACATGCATACATTTCCTGAACTCTAACACATCCACATATCATTTCCTTAGACTCTGCTGGGGAAGGGAGGCAAAGAAACTAACATATCAGTATGCCAGTGCAACACTTTAATAAGGTTGGCTGTGTCTGATCTATAGCAGTATTTTGACCTAGTGCCATACTTTCTATCAGGAAGTCTCAACAGAGCATGGAATAAACACTAAGTTCAAGTGTGGAACCAAGCAGTCCAAGCTAGGAAAAGACAAGCCCACATCAGCAGAAAATACTGAGTTAATGTTTTGAGTTAATACACTGAAGGGATTAAGCCAGTTATTCCTCTCTGGTTTAGCTGTTGCAGGGACAGAAAGAGAGAGGATTTACTACTAACTAATCTTAAACCATTCTAATCTGTCATGCAGTAAAGGATTATTTCAGTAGTTGGAGTCATCCCTTACTTCCTCCCCTTCTTATCTATCAAGTGAAGGCAACAGCCTCTTTCATAAATGATGGTAGAAGAACCTAAAAGGAAAGACACTCGAGCAGCACTTGAGAGCTGTTCCAGCAACAGGAGATAGGCACTGACTTACTGTACTTAATAAAGGAAAAGAGAATTAGGACCAAGACCTGCTAACACACATCCAGTGAAACACCTGCTGATGATCATGGCCGAAGATCGTAAGTGTAAGATTTGAGGTCTGGTGTCACAGGCTCCAGGACTAATTCTGCCACAAAACATGATAGGTAATTTGGTTACTGTAACTGTGTCAGCACCTCAGTGTTCCAATCTGTAAAACTGAGATAGTTAGATCAAGCTTATCTGTAAAGTATTTTGAGATCTAGGGAAGCATATGTTATGGAGAAGCTCATTTTATGGTGCATTAAAATTGAATGGAAACTGAATCTAGTTCATGTTGTGATTCATTTTGGTTGGCTGGTTGCTTTGGAAGTGCCCAGTACCAGAAGCAACTGTAGACCTGGGCTGTTTTGGACCTAACCTGGTAGGAAGCCACCTCATGCCCAAAGGAGAGATTTCACATGGTGCATGCAATGGAATCAGGCTCAGTGCATGCACATATAAGGTTGTCTTACCCAGGCATGAAAAGCAGGCTGCCTCAGACTTTCTAGCACGTAGAGATTAACTTCACAGAAGGAATCTCACTCAGCACACCACAGAGGTGCAAACAGGGGTCGATTGGGGCTTCACAACTCTTAAGACCAGTACTGCTAAAGTTTGTTTCTCACAGATGTGCCAGCAGCCACAGTTCACTATTTCCCTGCAGGCTGTCCCTGACTGCAGTCCAACAGAGCCAAGGGAAGGGATAATAAGGAAACTTCCACTGAGGCAACATATGTTGTTACATAAATGCTTCCATAGGCCTGACTACTGTTTCCTGAGAAAGGAAACTCCATTCATCAAGTCTGTAATAAACTGACATCTCATCAGCAGGGGAAACAAGAGGAAGGCACTTGTGAAGGGAGAAATCTGTCCCTCTACATATACGAACTGTTTTCCTTTGCATGCTTAATCTGTGAGGTGACTAAAGTTTTACCCACTAGTGCTATAATGCTCACATGGGAAACATTAAGTTAAATATTACAAAATTAAATTGTAAGAGTTATTGGAAACTAGAGCCGAGCAAAATATTAGAATTTTCATCCTGGGGGAAATTCTAATATTTCAACATTTGTTTTCTTCCAAAATTAGGATGGAAATGTCGAAATACTTCTTTTTTTTTCACAGAATGAACATATTCACAGCCACTTGGACATTAAACTGAATTTGACAGAGGTGTTACAGCATCTCCTGGGAATTGTTGTTAAGGTACCTTGTACTTAGAATCATGTTAACAGGGGTATTTTAGTTGGGTGATTGAAACAAAGTTGTAAAAAAAATGCTTGGGGTCAGATAGAACATTCATTTCATCTTTTTAATTTCTTCAGGTTATTTAACCGTTGTGTTCTCTTTAGCAAAAAAACCCAAAACATTCTATTCTGGAAGGGAAACAAGATTTGCAATAGAGAATTCACATCATCCTGTTTCTAAGATATTCAATATTCAGCAGTGTTCTGGATCTAGTGTCTAATCCTCAAAAATTGTTCTTTCTCTGGTTAAATTTCAAAATGATAATTTTAGTTCTCATGTTGTTGCCAGAACTAATTATTAATATGGATTCAGTAAATGGTTTCAATTGATCCATAACTTAATTTATCAAGGAAAAAATATCACTGTAAAGATTGATATCTTTTTTTATTGCTTTTCCTCTCCAGAGGCTACCTAGTTTGACTGCATGCTCCTATAGCTGATCTTCTGTCTAGAAGGCTGAAATGCTGTCCTGGAATACTTCAACACTCTGACACCCTAGCAAGTAGCATCCTGGGAACTTACTATTTTTGTCTCTTCAGGAAGAATACTTTTTCTGTCCTGATATTGTGTTGCTGGGGAGATCAGTTTTGTTATCAGGGAATTGCTGGTATGTTGGCTGAAATCTGTTGATACATTGAGTGGAGGAAGTAAGAGTAGAAAGGAAAAATCCCATAAAAATGCCCTTAAGGAGGTGAAAAGTATCTTGGTGCAGTTCAATGCACATTAAGACACTTGAGAAGCAAAAAGAGGGGACCTCACTGCTCAATTTTTTTTGTAGATTTAATCAGATCAGAAGTATTCCACTTACAGATCATTTATTGATCTTCTGATGTGAGTTTAGTTGGCTGGTGTATTCTAAACATCTGAGGTCTCAGGCCCTATTTATTTAATGAAAAAATAGGATCTGAGACCTCCACTGTCTATATACACATTTTTTAAAAATCCCTGCTCAGATTTTTTTGCTGTTCTCATACAAAGGCTAAAGGTTACAGTTTTAGTTAAAGCAAAATATTTTCATGGTTCATAAGAAAAATCTGTGTTAGTTTACATTTTTGGCAACTTTCATTATACCCTAGTGATTCCTAAAAGTCCCTGTACTTTCCTGCTGGTGAGAGATACTTTCCATAAAATAACACAGTGTAAAAATAGTAATTATTAACTCACTGTGATCTATTTTGGTAAGGAGCATAGAACATATTCAAAGGACTAATTTTACTCAGTGTCCAGTTTTGTGGCCATTTTCATAGAATCATAGAATAGTTTGGGTTGAAAGGGACCTTGCAAGGTAATCTAGTCCAACAGCCCTACAATGAGCAGGGACATCTTCAACTAGATCAGTTTGCTCAGAGCCCTGTTCAACCTGATCTTGAATGTTTCCAGGGATGAGGCATCTACCATCTCTTTAGGCAACTTGTTCCTCTCATCATAAAAAAAATTCTTCATTAAATCCAGTCTAAATCTACCGTCTCTTAGTTAAAAATCATTACTCCTTGTCCTGTCACAACATGTCCTGCTAAAAAGTCTGTCTCTATCATTTCTTTAGGCCCCCTTTAAGTACTGAAAGGCTTCAGGAAAGTCTTACCTTCTCTTCTCCAGGCTGAACTAGCCCAACTCTCTCAGTCTTACCTCACAGCAAAGGTGTTCCAGTCCTCTGACCCTTTTCATGGACATCCTCTTGACTTGCTCCAACAAATTCTTGTTGGTCTTGTGGACTTCAGAGCTGGTAACAGAACTCCAGGTGAGGTCTCACCAGAGCAGAGTAGAGGGGCAAAATCACCTTGCTCATACAAATTGAGTTAGATCATGTGTCTGCTATACTATTTTGCAGAACACTTTGATTACATATGTAATCACACACATACTGTGATTTAATTTTTGAAATATATTCATTTTAATATGATTTCCAAATTCAAATGGTTTCCCCTCAAACGCATGTGTCATTTAATCTACTGATCTTTGTCAAGCAAAATGAGTATTTTATGTATTTTTATATCATATCAGAAACAAATGGCTTGAAAATTTCTCCAGAGGTAGATGAAGAAAAAAAATCCCTTGAAATAAAATAATTCTATGAATCCTGTATGATTACAAATCTTTTGTAATGATCTCATAACCTAGGCCATGTTATTTCTGAAATGATAAGCCAATACACTCAGCTTTGCAAGCAGTAAAACTCTAAGCCAAAAGTAGTAAATATTCAGCTCCAAAAGCTGAATTTCTGAATGAACTATTACAATAAAACTACACATGCAGGAATGAGTGAGGAATATAGGATGTGTTCAATCTTATGAGTTAAGAATTGCTTTTTTCATACCTCAGTTTTACTTCAAAAGCTAAAATGCTCCAAGGGTAAGCAGTATGTGGTCAAAAGGTAGTTATTGCCTTGCACTTAACACATGCTCAGATATTAGAATATTCTGTTTTACAAGAAACAACAACAACAAAAAGCTAATGCTTCTTTTTACATGTCAAATTTCCATGTAATTAAGCATAAAAGACTTTTCTTTTGAATTTATCTTTTTTATATCCATTTATTTCTGCAAAATGCAATACCTTTCCATCTTCTGGAAGATCAAAACCACCAACACCACATGTTGCCCAAATGATTCAGTGCAGCTTCTCCTTTTGATTCCAGCCAAAGCAAAGCAATCTTGGGAAGCAAGGTAGTACCCAGGTAAACTATATCCAGAGGCAGAGAAAGCAAGTATAACTCCTCAAACACAAATTCAGCTTGGAAAAAGCAATCATTCAGAGCATCTCTGAAAATGAGGTACGTATCTTGTCTCTGCAATGCAGTTAGCAACTTCCAGATCTAAGTATTGTGACAGAAGATCCCTAAACTGCCAGTTCTTCCCCATTATCAAAAAGGAAAGGACTTCAGCCTCCCCCCAAATCCAATTCCTCTACTTTTCACTGCAAATATGTCTTCTATTTTCAAATTCAAATTCTTCCTGATATTTGCATTGTTTTGGAGCTCTTTGTGGGTATTGCTCAGACTTAGTTTCCTCTTACTTTTAAAACTTTCTGCTATCCTCTCTCTTGTTATTTTTGATTTACTTACAGGCAAGACTGGAAAGGCACTGGGCTGCTGAGATTTTCAGTCTGAAATACTTCCTCAAAGCTACACCTTCTAGTCAGGCATTCAGGCAGCTTGATAGCATGCCCTGAACAATAGTTGTTATTAGGAGCTACACTCTAAGTGCTCAGTTTCAGTTAACAGTCCTGTAAAACTGTTAAGTTATAAATCAGTTCACTCTGTTATTATTAAAAAAAAACAACAGGTAGCACAGAATTAGCAATATAATTATAGAATTATTGTGCTCCACAAATTATAGAGCCAGGCCCCCAACACACATAGCTTCAGGGTCTCAGTGCAGCCAAGAGATTTTTTTTCTTCTAAACCAACAGATGTGTCAAGATGGATCAGAAAGCTTTTCCCAGATGCATGTTCTTCAAGCTTTTATCTTTTTGTATTTTTTTTTTTAACTGCCAAATCTGTTTAATATTTTGAAATGCCTTCTCCATGAGAACATACAAACCAAGATATGATTAAGAGGCAGCTGAAGGCAGTGAAGCTCAGGTTAGGATTCCAAACTTGAGCAAGCCAAGCTGGCATCTTGAAGGGAAGATGCTTGTGCAGTACTTGGCTAAGAGCCAAGCTGTGAGCATACACTGGGAAATGCTGACAGCTTCTCATTAGAGAGGGAAGCCAAAGGCCAGAAATTCCTCTGAACAGACAACATGTACAACTTGCTCTGAAGGAGAGTGGAGTGACTTGCTGACACCAGTGCTGCACCTAAGGACATCCCTTTCTCCAGAGCAGAGCACACCAAGCCTGCCTGCCACACACTGGCTGCCATGAGACAATAAAATACAGCACTGTTCCCAAAAGTTTAGTTAAGTCTTGTTAACTGAAAAGAATCTTGAGACAAAACTGTTGAGTATTTTGTATAGGTACGTTGTTAAAATGAGCAGTAGCACCTCATTTATCTTTATGGGAACATAAATGCAGGCAAGCAAAATAACCTACAGATCTCCAAAAGAAGGCAGAAGTTGGTTATTTGTCACAAAACCTGACATTTCCAGGAAAGCATCAGGATCATCTGAGTTATCTGTTCACCTGAAACTGTTTAACACACAACCACAGCCCTAATCACAATTTTAACATAGCACCAAATGTTTCTAAATTGGGATCATGTCTTTCCCTTTATAATGGGGGCATGGGAAGCAATCCTTTCTTTTTTTTACCCTCACATGGTCAGGCAGCTGCTGAAAACTCTGCTCTAATAATAAAAGAGTAGAGTCACCAGGATGGGTTTGCATTCCCCAGGAGCAAAAAACAAAACCAGCAGCTGCTGCATCAGAAGCACCATTGCCAACACCTTGTTTGGGACATGATGATATTTGGGGGGAACTTGAGGGAGGGGAGAGAGAGCACAAGGAAGCTGTGAAGTAAACAGCATTGCAAACATGTCCTGGGAAACAACAGGTTAAAATACAGAAGGATTTCTAGGCTGCAGTGGGCTGTGGCTTTACTTCAGTCAGAAGGCATCCTGTCTCACTGTCTACATTCAGTTTGCAACATAGCTGCATGCTATAATTAGTCTGAGAGTTGTGCACTTATTTAAGGAATAGCAAAGCAACTGCTGCAGTTGCCTACAGCTGGACTGGTGTGTCAGTCTATAAACTACCATTCTATAGCCTAACACTTCAGAATTATAAGTCTTATAGACCTTTCCCTGCAATTTGCTATTTATCATAATTTTGATAATTTTATATGACCACCTTTTAAAAAATATTAAGGAGTTTTACTAGTTTAAACTGGATGAGCAGCTACAAAGAAAAGCCTGTAGCACTTTCACTGTGCTTTTCAGCACTGGGAGTCATTTAACAGACTGCTCTGCAGAGGAATGGGAGTCTCACAGAAATACATGCACAGATGAAGAGATAATTTTTTAAAAGGAAGTGAATTCTCAGACTGCTCCTCTTCCAGACATTTGCTATTTTTTTTTCTTCCTTATTTTTGGGAATGTCTAAAGAAAAGTGGCTTCTTCAAGCAGCTCTCCCTGGCAGTCCCTGCAATACAGTGGAAGAGCCCTACTCCCGCAGCGAGTCCCTGAACCAGGAGCTCAGGAATCTGCTCTTCTCCATCAAACCCTTGATGACCTTCACCTGCCCTTGTTTTCTGCAGTTTGAGCCCTCATCACTTTGGCACCCCCTGTGTATATTTGGTCCCTGACTGACAGAAGAATACATGTCATGGGTATGACTGGGCCCCCAAAAGAGATCTGAGAGAGGTTAGCACTGCATTTCAGCTATGGACATGTATGTAAAAAATCCAACCCTAGCATGCCCCGGGCACTTGTAGTGTGACTGCCTATTTAAACCTTATCAGCTTTACCAGGATCCAAAATAGAAGACACCAGCCTTGTTAACATGGATGCCTTAGCACTCCGTGGTGTTGACCTGTTACTCCATTACCACTCAGGGGTCAGACAGCAAGACCAAGTTTTCTGGAAAGCAAACCTAGATGGATTGCCTGCACCATGACCACAGACACCCTGGCATCTTCTTTCCTCCTCTGGCTTTTAAATTATCTGGAAGCTCATACCAGATTATCACAGTGGCTCCATCTAGTCATATAAACCACTCTCTCAAAGTCCTTGCCTTCTGGATAACTTCTCTGTTCCTACTACAAGAAGAGAGGCAGCTCATCTCACACAGCCATGGTATGGTGCCTAGCAGAGTGGTTTGCAGCATCAGTGTACCCTAGCAAACATCCACTGTCCCAACTCCCTGGCACCTAGCACTAGGTACCGTGGTGAGCTGTCAGACTCTGGCCAGCAAAAAAAACACAAGCAGAGCCATACATGATTCACAGTTCTTCAAGTACTTGTCAGCATGTATCTAAGCACTGGATAGCCTCTTTGAGGGAACAGCTAGTTATAATGGTTATTACTTTCCTTTTACTACATTCCAGCATAGAAGTATGGATGCATAGTAGTTATAAAGCCAGCAAAAAGCAAAGGTGGATACTCCATATCAGCAGAAGGAATACTGCTTCTCTGCTTAGGTGAGAGCACTGCCCCTAAAATTACAGGAGAAAATGCTGATCACGATCATCTAAGCTCAGGCATCTTCTCTGAACTTGAACTGCAAGCTGGTACGTGAGCCGTGATCTCACCCAAATGAGAGGGGAGTGACAGTGCCAGAAGGAAGAGTAGTGACAGGAAGATATGCTCTACAACTTTCTAATTCTCATTAGACTAGATTTTTCTAGTCTTTCCTGGTAGAGCAGGGATTAAAAAGTTGTATCCCAAATCATGTAATAGTTATATGAAGAAATCCTGATGCCCTCTGTAGGCACGTTAACTGTTCTAGCACTAACTATAAAAACCCCTTTAGTACTGCAGGGTGTTATTTGCTTTTCACACTGCACTTCAATACAGATTATTCATTGTCAAGATTAATACTAACCAAACCAGACCATTTAGTTGTAAATTAGAAAACAGGTCATTCTCTGCAAAGGGCTCTGTAACTCCTTCCTATGTGTCCTTTCTCACACACAGCCTGGGCTGCTACGTGCTTGTGTCTGTGAGCCTGGGGATAGTAAAATCCCCACGGCTGCCTGCTGCATAGGCCCAGGAATGCAGGAGAACTTTGTACATCCTGAGGAGTTTGAGAAAATAATAAACCTAGGTGAACTGTGATTTCAGTTTTCACCATGCATTATATTATTCCTGACTAAAAACTTTTTTTTTGGCTAATTACTCCAAAATTTGTTATTTTGAGATTTCGTTTCAAAATAATGAATCCTTTAGTATTAGTCTAATTAATTAAATACAGTAGAAATTCTACTTATATTAGAAAATTTGTCCAATAAATTAATAGAAGCTGCCAAAACCATATTTAACTTTAAAAATAATCACTCATGTAGACTCCACAAAAATTGCTGGGAGCTTAAATTCTCTTTTCATAGCTTTTAACTTCAGTGTGTAGTATCCAACATGAAGAAAAAAGCAAACCAACTCCTCTGTCCTCTTGTCTCTTCCCAGCTTTCATTGTTATTTATTAATATTAATACCAAGTATAATCATGATGAACACCCCTGCATTTAGATTTTATTGAAAGGATATGGAAGATAAAATTGATTCAAAACACTATAGACAACCTTTGGAAATGATCAATTTACATCTAAACCTGCACTCTGAACTCACATTTAGCATCAGTAATATAACAGATCATCATCAGACCATGCAAAAGGACAGTTTGAATGAGTTTTTCAATCAAACTGGGTAGCTTTTGCTATCAGATATAAATGCCTAAGAAATTGGGATTAACGAATGCTGATGAAAATGGTTAACAAAAAAAAATCATCAGCCTTTTTCTCTCATTAAATCTCTTCTTTCCAGACCTAGACAAGAAACACAGCTAGGGTGGTCTCAAAAGCATAAATAAAAGCTATATAGAGAAAGAGCAGAAAAAAATAGATGAAAATGCATAATTATATGAAGGAAATTATTTTTTAGGCAGTTGGCAATTTCCAAGGAGTTTGACAATTCCTCTTCAAATTTCTCATCTTCTTCCAGTCCTATTTTAAGAGTAATCTAGAAATCTCAGAGAGAAGTTTAGAAATTAGAGAAAGCTCACTTTTCAGCTCAAGACTGCAAGGAGATGGCTTTTCATTTAGTGTTTTTGTGACAACTTTCTTTCCATGAAGAAATGCCAAATATTCAATTCCTATATTAGCTACTGTGAATTGCTGTCTAGCAATGCTTGAAGGAAGAATTTACCCTGAAGAAGTTCAACTGAAGCATACAAAACCAGATTAATTTAAAGCTCTGAGATGAGTATTCCAGAAGCTCTAAGTTTTGATATGAAAGCGAGACCTTAATGCCAGAAAATATGATAAATGTGTTTGTTTGCCATGGCCCTTCCAACTTTTCAAAGCTAATTTGTAAAACCATTTTGTGTGTAGCCAAATTAAATGATTCCAATTACATTAGAGGAGCATCAGAGCAATAGCTTCCCTGACATAATGCATTCCTTTAAAATGACAAAACTGGCAAATTCACAACTCTCAAGGAAAAAAAAAAGGAAGTTATAAGGAGGGAATGGTATCTGCCATGGTGCTTAGCAAGAATGAACAAATTTCAGTTGGAAAATAAAGGAACGTTTCCTTTTCTAAGGAAAAACTAAATCAGAGTGATTTGCTTTGGTGTTGACAAGAAATAACTGTATGTTTTGAAAAACTCTGACCTAATAGACTGCTGTTTGACTGGAATCTTGCAGTGGTCTGAATAGGAGGAGAGAGGTGTACGTGGAAAGAGAGGATGGGCAGAAGAGATCATTCACCACAAAGCACAGACAGAGTTGCTCCCAGGGATGTAAAAAAGGAAATGGAGAGCTGAGGTTCAAACCAAGTTATCCATTGGATTTCTTGGCTATTGTTTATAATACTTTGTAAAGATTATTTATTTAGTGTTAATTAAAAAATTCATCTCTAAGTGGAAAAAAAGCATATGTAAAATTGTCTCCATTATAGAGATTGAGGTGGCCCATTTGGAATTTCAAAGACAGGAAGGTCATGAAAACTATCATACAGTGAAACTGTCAAGCACTTAGTAATATCAGCCACTTCAGGAAAATGCTCAGAGGCAGAGTGTGCCACTGACTGCTATTCACATTTACTGCTAACTTAACCAACAATTCATGGCCATGCACTCAACTGGACTACTCAGTATGTGAGGTGCTATTACTGAAAATGTTCCCTTTATTACCACAGTATATTACTAAGTGCTACAACAAAGAACACTCTGTAGTATGGAGTGTACACTACACACTCTAAAGAAAAAACTGTTGCCCAGCTTAATATCTATGTGGGCTTGGGTTTGTTTTTTTTTAATTAAGAAAAGAAGAGGAAACAAGCAATAATGAATAGGACTACAATACCAAATTGTTATTTTTACTAATAAACTATCAATTTGATCCCTTCTGACAACCATGAAATACTGCTGCTTGATCAAGTGTGGTCTACAGCTCCTCAGATGACAGAAGTGAAGCAGGACTGAATTCTGCCTCAGAGCAAAAGAGCAGGATGAAACCTTATGTTAGTTTTCCTTTTCCCTCTATAATTAGCTAAAATAATTATATTGCCATTGTTGCCATTCTTCTCTGACCAGCTCACCTTATTTTAGTGTATTTCTCTCTTTAGTTTGTTCTTTGGTTAAGGGTATCATTTTGTGTCCTATTACACATAGAGATGGCCCAAGGGAAAAAGAAAAGGTGCTTTGCCCCATATTTGTTACTTGTGCTGTATCTCAAGGCCTGGCATGATCCAGAATATACAAGAAGTGCTGTCAGATGCAAGATGCTAATGGCATATCTTCTCCTCAGTGCAAGGCTCTTACTTTGGGATGGTTTTGGAGTCCCCCCACTACTTCACTTCTTTAAGGAAGGAAGAGGACCTGTTGGAACTAAACTCATACTTTGCTGATTTAAAGGAAGCAGACTATGATCTTTACTCTGATCTACCACCTCCATGAGAACACTGTACCCTCAGCTTACCAGCATCATCTTCATTCACTTCAACCCAGGTTGAATGCATAAACATTTTTATCAGGACTGCCTACTTCGTAAGATTTAAAGAGGGGTTTTCAAATACAAACACAGAAAGAAAATATGAGTAAATCATAAAATCTACAGCCATACTCAAGGAAGCTCCTGCCTTGCTATTCCAGCTCTAAGAAACCTCCTATCTTGCCTCCTCTTGGTGTAGGTCCTGAGACCTTGAATTCAGAGAGACATCCCTACCTCTTCAGATGCCTCCTGTATTTTGGAGTCAGATTTACCTGCTGATTCAAGAGCCCCGTGACAATCTATCTAGCTCAGTTTTTCTGACTATTCAGCAGGATTTCTCCAGCCCCAGTTTGCACATACCAACCGAGAAACACGTGATCCAAATAGGAACACTGATGGGACTGATCAACTTAAGTGTTTAAAGTCTTTCTTCTACTCTCCTTAGTCAGCCCTGCTGGCTGACTGCCTCCACTCAGTCCAGATTACTCCTTTGGTCCACTGGAGATTACTAGAACACATATTAAATGTCATGCAATGTATATCTTTTGTCAAGCTTGTGATCTGGGTCCCTTGCCAACTTTCTGTGGAGACCACACAATACTTTCATATGTATGGGAAACACTCTAAGAAGTTAAGAAGTCCAGCTCTACAGGACCACACCGAAGATCCATTTAATTCAGAAGCTGATTTCAAAGTAGTGAATATTTTGGAACAGGGTAAGAGGCAAAGACAAGCAGACAGAGATATTTCTTGTATATTCTCCCAGTTTCTGGCACTGCAAAGTCTAGGATTTCCTGAGCCAATGGTTGCATCAGCATCTTAATGTTTAATAGGCCTGGGTGGAGTTTTCTTCCATGGACTTGTCTCATTGCTGTGCCTGGAAATGCTAGAAAGGCAAGCCCTCCTCCAGTCATTTGCTTTTACTGGGGTTCCCATGACACAGAAGGCAGTGAAACCCACAAGATGTTTCAGCACTTCAGAAGATAAGTACCTGGAAGACAGACAGCTGGCTCAGCTTCAGTCTGGATGAGAGCTCGGTGGTGCTGTTAGATGGAAGAAAGCCTTTCAAGGGTAAGCCACAAGCCTGGAATTAGTTTTTAACCAAATGCCTCTACCAGCCCTTGTTTACAAACCACTGCATATTTGAGGCAGCTTTCTCAGCTGCCAGACATCCAAAAAAACTCTATCTAATGAGCAGATGCATGGTTTCATGAGCATGAACAGGAGTAGTCAACCTCAATCACTCTTAAATCACACCAGAGCTGAGCTCAGCAGAGGGACCAGTCATTCGTTTCAGCCAGTCTAACATGTAAGGTTAATGTTGTAGGGTTAAACAGTCTAAGGATAATGGGGGTGTAATCTACAGGATTAATTACCAATTGCACAGTTGTTTCAAGAAGTGGGCAGCATGAGCTTGTAGTTAAAGATCCAGCAGATCCAGCTACTGAAGATCATAGCACTCTGTAGACCCCAAGGCAGAATATGCTGGCTGCAGTTTCCTCCATCCATAAGGAGTGAGTCTCTGCATCTATAAAGAAAGATTCAGATTTGCAAACACACAGGCAGCACAGACAATAAATGAGATAGCTCTGAAGGGAAGGGAGCATACAAATACCCCTGAAGAAGTGAATAAGTACATGGCACCCTATTCCATGAACAAGGTTGCATCTTTCCTTCTGAGTAGCTGCAAAAACGTTTGTGGCCATAAATCAAACCTGTAGATGGACTTAGCAGGTCATGAAAAAGCACTGAAAATATATCCTCATATTTCTAATTGAAATTTTTCTCCCAAGACATACAGCTTTTGGGAACCATGGTGACACCTCGACAGATTTCTCAAGTTACCGTGCTGGTACAAAGCCAGAGTCTCTGAAGATCATGTTCGTAGATTCTAACAAGACAAAAGTGCAGGAGGAGTCCTAGCACTGAAGGACTTGTCTGGAGTCACAGAGGCTTATAATCATAGAGATGAAAAGCAACCCTGCTTCTCCTATATTCCAGGCTAGTTCCCAATGTATGCAGTCCCAGGCTCTGCACAAAATTCAAGCCATATGAATTATAAAACCTGAGACTAATGAAGATAAACCACGGACAATACTGGAAAGAATAAAGTGGATGTACATGGCATAAACTCAATAAGGCCAAGAAAATCAGAGAATCATTTGTATTAACACAAATAGATTAAATGGATATAAATTTGCACAACTCTTCTCCAAGAACAATTACTTGAGCACATGCAGTAATACAAACCAAATGCAAATGGAAATTAATTGTCAGACAAAAGCCTATAGAAAAATATAAACATACACACACACACACATATATATATATAAAGGAATACTGCAGAAGAATATCTGGGAAATCACATTTGAAGTCTTCTTTCCAGGCTAAGACTCTTTATTCTTAAGTCAAGACTTTAAAAATGCTATGTTTTGAAAAGCAAACAAAGAACTCACTGTAATATTTGATTTCATGGGTAGTTGTCATTTCATTTTCAGTCCTTTCATACTCCTGCTAGATGGGTGCATTGTCTTCCCAGCTTTTATTCACCATCAAAATAGCCTAAAATATCTTTTAAATGCATACCAGAAACTGGGTGGAGTGCTCACCACATCTTCCAGCTTAGCTTTCAAATATTTGCTAAAGGAACCACTTGCTTGTATACATGGAAACTAAAATCCTAACATATAGTAAGAGACTTACAACACAGTCAAGCCATTGAGAAGCAGACTTTGTAGCATGATCCAAGCAATTGCAGGAGCCACTTTTCAGAGCACCACAAGAGAACAAACAGTACTGATTGCTGCTGTTTACACCTGAGTCTCCCAAGACCACCATCCTTTGCAAGGTTTGCTATCAGTACTGCTGCAACAAGAAGGAAGACCAAGGGACCAGATTAATGCTTTATTCTGGTGGTTTATCATCAAGTTAATGCCACTGGCTTCTCCAGTATGCATCATTATGAACTACTGCAGACCTAAAGTAAATCTATTTAGGATCATATTGGGAAGACCAAATTTCCATCCTGAAGAATAAAACTGCTGGTGAAGAGGATCACAAAAAGAGTGACCCTGCATTCCCCCAAGCTCTCCTTCATATCAAAGGGCTTTGGAGGGTGGCAATGCAAGAATGAATCCCAAGTGTAACCAATTATTTTCCACTGATGGAAACTTTAAGCCTAATCCAAAAAAAGCACACAGAGAGACACACTGGTTTGGAACAAATTCCTGTACTACATCACCCCCCCCATCCTTCCTATGAATTATTGCAGTGCCCTCCTGGATATTTTTAATTCTTGTTATATAAAAAGCCCATATAGTTTCAGGAAAAATGGGAGAAGATCCTCATTTTAGAGAAAGCATGCTGTTTTCCAGAAGACTGGAAATGCATTTCAGAAGTAATTTGGTTTAATGCAAATCTAAGCCATGGCTATTTTTGATGCAGTGACTGAACTCATAACTGAGAGAATGAAATAGAAACATTTGTCAAGGGCTGCAAACCAATTGTTGAAAGGCATGCATTTGTCATAGGATGTTAAATATAAATTTACACAAGTGCAGAAGGTTTTGCTATGATGAGCCCTTTACAGAAATAGTTAATTAATGCTCAATTCAAGCTTCACTCGTGGTAATTAGCAAAGTTCATCTTAGTAAAGTGTCTTTAGCAGCCAATATTTGTCTTCTGGAGATTGAACAAATCACATAAAACCAGTTATGAATATGGGAGTGATTGAGAGTTTATTAATAATAGAGAACAAACCTGTTTTCTGTCTCTTCAAGGAAACATTGTAATTTGCAGATTGCAATGCAAAATGAGATTAATCTGTGAGTTACAGAATAACTAATATACATATAACAGATGTCTCCTATGACAAGGGGCATATTACCTCCATGTTTATCTTAAGAAATAAAGAGGGATTCAACTGTTTTATAAGGGAGAGTTGTGGGAAAGATCTCTGCAAGCCCCCCTAAGAGAAGGTGGGAATTAGAAATACTTGCAAGTGTTTATTCAGGTGCCAAGTACAGTACACTGGTGAAACATGGCCTGAATGCAAAGGGGAGTGAGGGGGAAAACATCTGATCTAACCGTTACCGGATTTGTTCCACTGCACTGATACTGACTTCGTTTGTCTCACTTGACTGACACCAGCCCTGAGCCAAAACTTGCATGTTCATTAACAGCAGCTGTACAGATGATAAGATTTTTTTCAAGACAAAATCTTGCTGAAGAAAGAAGACTATTAAAGGCAATTACTTCTGAAAACTTAGAAACAGAGGAAGCAGCTTATCTTCATAAAGGCAGGCAGATGTCAGCCTTTTCGGAGAGATGGCATCAGGTACCCTTGTGCTTACCTTGTGCTAGGCTTTGGCAGCAGCTCATGCCTTTGCTCTTCTCCCACCACCTGTTTGCACCACTAGCCCAGGTTCTTCAAGGAACTTGAGAAGTCCATCTACTTTTACCAGGATGGCAAGAGGAAGGTGGGCAGTACTGTTGCTTTTGAACAAACTGCTGCAAGGCCTTGGTGCCAGCCTGTATTGCATTGTTGGAGTCCTCTTCAGCTTCTGGTGGGAGAATTGAAGTATTGCTGCCCTAAACAACCAAACAAAAATAAAAAACAAAGCAGACAACAGACATAAATGGTAGGAATCAGCTAAAGTCACCTACATACAACTATATGTAGATCTTCCCAAGTGAGCTAGGTGCTTCATGTCCCACCACGCTCAAATTACCTCATCTAAAAGCATGGAGCTGTAATTTATCTCCTGGATAGCTCTCTAACCTCTATTGAGCACACTTTGCCCATGTGGGGACACCTACATGTAAACACCTAAATGTAGGTGTTCTAGTCTATAAACTGAACATACCTAAATTCTGTCTTTATGAAAGACTGTGGAAACTAAGAGAGTGCTGCTGCTCATTGTGTATTCCCTTCTCACCTATATCTCTAAGCATCCAGAGAGACTGAAGTTTTGTAGGTCTTGCCAGTGCTTATTTCCAGAGATTATAATGTAAAACACTCAAATCCATTCTCCTCTCTGAAAATTGATCCCATCTTATAAAAATAGGGAAGTCACAATTGGCTGTTTCTCTTCCCATTTAACAACTTTGAGCAGGCCAAATAACACACTCTACATTCCAAAATCTTACTGTTTAAGTTTGCCCCTTAATGGGAAATAGCTCTAGTGTCCATCAAATCAGCTCTCTTTCTTCCCAGCCATTGCCTGAGAGGAGAAGGATGGGATGGGAATTATGTCAGAGCACACCCAGCTACACCTGCCCCCCAGGGACAGTGGCAAGAAACAATCCCAATTAATTTGGCCTTAGGAATGCTGTCACATGTACTGACACAGCGAAATCGTGGGACCATTGTCAACTGACAGTTCCTTGCCCACTGTTCTACATGGCTGGTAAGAATTACTTTGCTAAATGATGAGAAATAGGTGACAGAAGAAAAAAAAGAAATGAAATTAAGCTCCAATCTGCTGCACCCTGAGGATTCCCAAAGCGTGGCAAGGAAGCAGGACAGCAGCTGAGCAGCTAGGGATGCACAGTGTTGATTAGCTTAGCTTTGCTTTTCTTACCATTGATGGCATCAACTTCCAATTTCATTTTAGACTGCTTCCAGAAAAATTCATAAGAAAAGAAAAAAAATCAACTGATATTACAGTGTCAGAGAAAACTGGAACAGATAATGTCCAACTGGGGGAAAAAAAGCCACTTAATCAAATCTGCACCTTAGCTGAGCAGAGAATAACTCATCAACTGACTAGCTAAGCATGTTGTATATTTGGGCACAAAAAATGCATTTGTGAAATCCCAACTGACTTAAATAACAGAATCAGGTCTTTCAGAAAGCAACCTATCAAATATACACCCACTAAAACCCACAGGCAAAAGCGTAACCGTATTCATTTCACAGTGGTTATTGGTATAAAACTGCAGTATCACCAGGCAGCAAAGCAATTTTGGCTCACTATCCATTGAAGAAAACTGAGAAATCTGTACATGTAAGACTTTTAGTGTCTGGTGCCTTCCAGTTCTCTCCATGCTTCTAAAATATAATTTTCAACTGAGACCTGGCAATCTTAGGTATATGTAAACAATCCCAAATTATATGCAGTGCAAAATGTGCCAGGATCAGAAAACAAAGTATTACTGAGAATGTATTTTTCCTACAAAATAGGAGTTATTTTTGAAGGGTTTCCCTTAAATAGAAACTGGAAGTGCAACTATAAAATCCGAATCCATGTGTAGTAAGAAACCAGCAAAACACATCCTTTATACTGAGTGTGACATTTATGGTAAGGATACACCTGTAGCCAACTCAGGTCAGCAGCCCTGGTTGACTCAATACTGCTAATGGCCTACAGACCATGATTCTGACCCAGCAAAACTAGGACACTTCCAAAATCCAAAACAAACACAATAGATAAAACTGAGGAAAAGTGAAATTAAAAATAAGATGATCAAAATCAAAAACATCAGGAAACTCACTCAAGTTCCTCTACAGGAATAGCTTCCTGATATACTTCAGCCCTAACAACTATTTATATTTTGTATTAAGAACATAGAAATTAGGAGGCTGAAAAATGGTGCAAGAAGGAGGCAAACCCAGATGCCATTTTGCAGCTGCACTTGTCTGGAGCAGGCATTTATACTGAAGCTAAAGGGTATAAAGAACTTTCAGATCAGAAATACAGCATCTTTTGCACAGGTGTAAGAAGCTAGAGATGCTGCAAATCAATTGCAAGGGCAACTCTGACCAAAGATGTTCACATGTAACTGGAAAAAGGCCTCTACTCATCTACAAAGCAGAGCTTTTCCTATCCCTGTGTATATGACTCCATGCAACAAATACAACAAAAGGTGGCAACTGTGACCCAAGGGCCACACATCACCACCTCTTACATTTTTCTGCTGAGGTGACCTGCTCTCTTGCATGTCAGTAAACACTGTAGATCCAGAAGGAAATAAAGCAGAGTAAATCCTGCAAACCAGCAGCAAGTGTTTGGTAGGGAGCTGAAACACCAAAATTTTGATAAAAAACAGTTACATGGTTAGCAAAGTTTAGTTTTCATCTATGATCCTAGTTTTCTAGAGAGCCAAAATTCATTGTCCCAGTCACAATTTGTCTTCTGAAGTGCTTACCAAGCCACACATACAGTACAATTAGCAGTAGGTTCTGGGTACCCAGCACTGTACACTGAGCCAGAAGCCTGAATCTGAATTTGGGTGTTCAGTTTTGTCCATTCAAATCTTGGCACTGTGTGAGAAAGGCACCCCAGCTCTAATGCTTGTACCAGTCCAATCACCTCTATCTTCTCCCCTCAGGCACATTCCTCCCCCTAAAATTTCGTGGTGGTGGTAACATTTGGATTAAACTTACCTATCTGGAAGTGTTCCAGTACTAATCAACACTATGAAAAGAAAACCCCATTACTATCCCCTCCACTGCCAAAAGTAAGCTTTAGTCTTCCAGATCATCCAGAATTAATGAAGTCAGAGCATGTATGGTCAGACAAAATGGAAAAAACAACTGCTGTCTTCCAAAATATTAAAATGATTCAAACTAGTTCAGTCTCAATCATCACATTTGAAAATATGTTCACCTCACTTGCACAAATTTAGGACCACCTTTTATTTAATTATTTCCAGGAAATAATGGAAGACTTCTATTAAAAGTTAAATCCCAGAACCACTGTTAGCAGAATGCACAATGTATGAGATCCTGGTTTAATACAGAATTCAGGAGTCAAGACTTTCACCATGCTTCTAGGTGTAGTTTGAAACAAATGTCTGGTTATTAGTTGAACCCACTACTATAAAAGTGAGCAATACTGTAGCTACAGACATGTGAACAGCTGAAAGAAATACAGAATCATGAATCCTAAGCAAATAAAAACCTTTCATAAAGGAAACATTCCAAAACATATTTCCAAACAATGGTTGACTGCAACCAAGTAATTCACACCCCGTTGTGAAACAAACATTAATAATTTCTAGCAGACACTAGGGCTCAGAAGCAAACAATGATCTCCCCTCCTCCTCTTCCAGGCTGGTTTACCAAAAAAGTGTGATTAAAAGTAGCATATATTAAGACAAGGAACTGAACTCACTTGCAGTTCTAAGGCAAGAGTAGCTTAGTAAAAGCATTTTTTCCCCTCAAGTGTTATTTCTAGCAGAACACTCTTTAAAAAAAAAAAAAGTCAATCCACAGGCTTCAAAGCCAGCTTCACACTTAAAAAAGTCTTTTTCTATCAAAAGTATTTTTGGCATGAGCTTTGGCTATTGTTCTCAGCACTCCTTCTACCAAAGGCTGGTATGCTGTAACAGAGTGGCTACAAACACAGACCTCACATAGGTGACACAGGCTTTAGATGTGCATTTCACAGTTACTTG
Organism: Bucco capensis; assembly: GCA_013396975.1. Taxonomy (NCBI): domain Eukaryota; kingdom Metazoa; phylum Chordata; class Aves; order Piciformes; family Bucconidae; genus Bucco; species Bucco capensis. The sequence goes on along the minus strand of VWZO01018719.1, from coordinate 96,875 downwards.
AACTTGGAAGGAGCTGAGTGGGGACAATGTTCCCATATGCTATGGTGTTAAAATAGCCACCACTTTTGTCTAAAACGACTTTGCACTTCAATGCAATTAATATTTTTCTATTGAAACTACAGAGCAACTTTAAGCCTTTGTCAGCCAATGAATGCTTTGGTTATTTAAGGTACTATACTAATACTAATAAAACTCAGAATGTTAAAAGTCAAAGGTTTTTGCTAAAACTGATGAGTGACAATTTCCAAACTCCCTTAGACAGGTAGGAATGAGGAAGAGCAATTAAATGTAAAGTACCTTAGAGCACAGGTCTGCAGAGACCCTGCAGGCTCTCTTCTGCCTCTTCTGGTTTGAGTAGGTGGGTCATCCTACTCCTCAGGACCTCTCCATCACTAGACAGCTAACCAAGTAAGTGTCTGTTTTTTCTCTGGCATTATGCCCAGCCAATGCCAAAGGGAAGAAACTCACTTGAGCAAAGCTCAAGTAGGTCAGAAGTCTTCCAGGTTTAGTAAATCTCTGAAAAGTTTGGTCCATTTGAGAAATCTGTGTCCCCATCTAGAATAAAAATCAGTCTGCTTATGGGACCTAAAACCTTAAAGGAAGAGACTCTCCAGAGATTTTTAGCATTCTTAACATCAGAGAAGAATTAAAGTGCAATTTTTAGAACATTTTCTGGTTGATCTTTTACCGTGTTATAAACTCTGAAGCAGTTCTCATTTTACCTAACCCATTCCTAACTTAACCTGTGGCTGATGTACAAACTTCAGCATGTCAGAGGTTTGAGTCATATGCAAAGTTTGCATGTATTTTTTTTTTTTTAATTCTTTTTGATCATTTTTGATGATGAAACTTACACTGTCATCATCAGCCTCCACATCCTACTGGAAAAAAACATCTGTCTTCTGAAGAGCTTGGATAATGCTGAATTTCTCTGTTCAAAGAACAAAAGGAGTTTGTTGAAGCCTAATGAGACTGAATCAATTTTACAGAAGTCTCAAGAATCTGTTACTGCTCAGTAATAAAAACATATCAGAAATCAAAGAATAAAAGCACTTTAGCAACAAAGTTACATGCAAATGAGTTTGTATTATGAGCTGTGCTAAAATATCTAACACTATTCCTTCTAAAACTTTCTCTGAAAAGAGATGGTACTTAGAACAGCAAGGACTCAATAGGACTCTGCAGTACAAGTATACACAGCAAGGATGCTACAGAAAGCAAGAGATGACTAATGTGTGAGGAAGGCAAATAAGGGAGATCTTGTGCTGGGAGTCTCCCATAGAGGC